>CM056051.1:212234503-212701039 GCA_029574335.1 Rana kukunoris
CCTCTATACTTTGTGGTGGGGCGGCTCTAAATTTTTCTCTATCAGTGGTCACCGGTACAAATAAAGAGTGTGACTCCCCTTAATGAGGACACAATGGAATTCTCCATTCATATGAATGAGGAAGCCCCCCTCCCCCCATAGCTCTTTTCTATATCCCATAATAAGCATTACAACAAAGTCTAATATCCGGAATCACAGTCTTACCTCTGGGGCCATGTAGTCGTATGTCCCCGCATCTCCTGTGTCTTTTTGGACTCGTAGACTCCCGTCTCAGACACGCCAAATATCGGCAATCCGAATGTGACCGACGGCGTCCAGAAAATATTTCCGGTTTGAGGTCTCTGTGAAGAAAAAGAGAGAACAGTTACATGAAGCAGAATATGACATGAGCAGGGAGACTTCTGCAGCAGATGGAGTGAGACTATACAGGAGACAACACAACTGGAAACGTCTTCCTGATTCATCATAAAATAGCAGAAGCCCATAAGGGGTGAGTGTTAGTCAGATAATCCAATACTTACCCTATGGATGACCCCGTCAGCGTGCAGGTACTGCAGTCCACAAATAATCTCCGCCGTGAGACCTCTGAAAGGAGAAAGAAAAATATGAATTACCATTCACAATCATCACAGACCAAGAAATGTAAAGCTTAGTGACTTCCCTCTATAGTACATAGGAGTGTGGATGGACGGGGCTCAGTGGGAGGGGCCTGGCTGTGTCACATTGGCCAGCCACCCCCGACTCCGTCATTGGACTTACCTTATGATGTCCACGTCAAGTGCTTTGTATTTCCTAAGCAGACTCCAAAGATCCCCTCCGCTCAGGTATTCCATGACAAAGAAGAGATGAGTCTGTGGGAAAAGAAGAGATAAAGGATACATTAGAGACAAGTTAGATTTCATTTTATGTTGGAATATAGGAAGACAGACAGTGCAATGTGGGGTGTTCCTTTAAGAGTTTGGGGAAACCAAACAGAGAAAATGAGTAGGCAGCCATGGCTGGACTATCCAGATCACAATACTAGTTTTGTCTGGATGTTGGGGTGATACTTTGGTCACCAGCATGGAAGTCCCAAGTAGATCAGGAGGCCTGACTTCTATTGTCCTCCTAGCTGCAGACTGGCTCTGGCTCAGTGACTCAAAGTTTTGAGACCAAAGACAGCCAAGCAACTAGCAATTTCCAAAATAAGTCAGAAATGGCCGCCTCTCAGTAAACGGTTTCTCTAAAGAAATCCTCTACTCTGTGCAGTTTACCTAACCGGCCTCCAGGAGGCGCTCTAGAGTTCTGCTCTTACCTATACTGCTTCCCCCGACTACAGAGAGCCCTCGGAACACCCGGTGTGGGATCTCCCTTCCACCTCCTCCAAATCTCAACACTCAATGCCTAAAGGACTAATTGACAGACCTGAAGCCCATCACCGGGGGAAGGGGGGTGCCTAACCTTGTATGACCCCCAACAGGGTTGTGATTTGAATAAGTACAATATTTTAGGGGGTCTGATCAGTAGTGGAGTACAGTACAGAAAAAGGATGAAAACATAGAAGATGGAAAGACTTACCTCTGTCTGAAATGCTCCATATAGATGGGTGATATGTCGATTTCTCTTGTAGTCTATCAGTATTTGGCGCTCTTTGGTGACCAGTTTGGGACCATCATAAAGTATTTTTCGCTTTTTGTTGATGATTTTCACGGCCAGCTTCTGTCCAATGTCAGCATGAGAGGCCAACAACACCTTCCCAAAGGACCCCTCTCCAAGTATTCCATGGAAATGGAAACTTTCCAACGATAGTACACATGGCTGTTCCCTTATGGCACGTCTAATTGGGACTAGTGGAGGTGCCCCATGGCCTATGTTGCTGGACTTTGGAGCTGCCAGATTCACATTAGGCACAGCCGCCTGTATTCTCCCATTTGTGGGTTTCGTATCCTGCATTCTCTGCTCCTTGGTGACTAGGTTCGCCTGTTTTTTCTGATCCATAGTGGATTCAGGCACAGCCGCCTGTATTCTCCCATTTGTGGGTTTTGTATCCTGCATTTTCTGCTCCTTGGTGACTAGGTTTGCCTGTTTTTCCTGATTCATAGTGGATTTAGGCACAGCCGCCTGTATTCTCCCGTTTGTGGGTTTTGTAACCTGCATTTTCTGCTCCTTGGTGACTAGGTTTGCCTGTTTTTCCTGATCCATAGTGCATTTAGGCACAGTCACCTGTATTCTCCCGTTTGTGGGTTTCGTATCCTGCATTCTCTGCTCCTCGGTGACTAGGTTTGTCTGTTTTTCCTGATCCATAGTGGATTTAGGCACAGTCACCTGTATTCTCCCGTTTGTGGGTTTTGTATCCTGCATTCTCTGCTCCTTGGTGAATGGGGTGACCTGTATATCTTGGTCCCTAGTGGATTTAGGCACATTCACCTGTATTCCCATGTTGTTCGTGGGTCTTGTAACCTGCGTTCCCTGCTCATTGGTGAATGGGGTCACCTGTATATCTTGGTCCATAGTGGATTTAGGCACATTCACCTGCAGGCTTTTGTTCTTCTTTGTGGGTCTTGTAACCTGCGTTCCCTGCTCATTGGTGAATGGGGTCACCTGTATATCTTGGTCCCTAGTGGATTTAGGCACATTCACCTGTATTCCCATGTTGTTCGTGGGTCGTGAAACCTGTGTTTCCTGCTCCTTGGTGAATGGGGTGACCTGTATATCTTGGTCCCTAGTGGATTTAGGCATGTTCACCTGCAGGCTTTTGTTCTTCTTTGTGGGTCTTGTAACCTGCGTTCCCTGCTCCTTGGTGAATGGGGTCACCTGGATTTCCTGATCCATAGTGGATTTAGGCACATTCACCTGTATTCCCATGTTGTTCGTGGGTCTTGAAACCTGCGTTTCCTGCTCCTTGGTGAATGGGGTGACCTGTATATCTTGGTCCCTAGTGGATTTAGGCACATTCACCTGTATTTCCATGTTGTTCGTGGGTTTTGTAACCTGCGTTCCCTGCTCCTTGGTGCATGTTGTCATATGTCTTCCCTGATCCTTGGTGGATGGAGCTACTATAACTTCTACTTCCTGGCCTTTGGATGATGGAATCGCCATCACTTGCTGGCTCCCGGAAGATGAAATCACTACCACTCGTGCATCCTCGTCCTGGGTGGATGGAATCACTATCACTTGTGGTTTCTTGCTATGGGTGGATGGCATGACACGTGTCTCTTCCGTGGTCTTGGCGTGTGATGCTTTCCCATCCTTTGTGGTAATTGGAACCACTTGGGTTTTTTCAATGATGGATTCAACCAGTAGAATCGACCCCATTTCATTGGGGGTTGGGTCATTATATCCATCTGGGGAGAGAAAAAAACAATTATTTCCATTCTTATTATTTACACTTCATTGATATCACACAGAATTGGTGGCTGTTTAACCACTTAAGACCCGGACCTTTACCCAGGTAAAGGACCTGGCCAATTTTTGCGATTCAGCACTGCGTCGCTTTAACTGACAATTGCGCGGTCGTGCGACGTGCCTCCCAAACAAAATTGGCGTCCTTTTTTCCCCACAAATAGAGCTTTCTTTTGGTGGTATTTGATCATCCCTGCGGTTTTTATTTTGTGCGCTATACACAAAAATAGAGCAACAATTTTGAAAAAAAATCAATATTTTTTACTTTTTATTATAATAAATATCCCCAAAAAATATATAAAACTTTTTTTTCCTCAGTTTAGGGCGATAGGTATTCTTCTACATATTATTGGTAAAAAAAATCGCAATAAGTGTTTATCGATTGGTTTGCGCAAAATTTATAGCGTTTACAATATAGGGGATAGTTTTATAGCATTTACATTTTTATTTGTTTCACTAGTAATGGTGGCGATCAGCGATTTTTTCGTGACTGTGACATTATGGCGGACACTTTGAACAATTTTGACACATTTTTGGGACCATTGTCATTTTTAGAGCAAAAAAAGGTTTAAAAATGCACTGATTACTGTGAAAATTGCAATTGCAGTTTGGGAGTTAACCACAAGGGGGCGCTGTAGGGGTTAAGTGTGACCTCATATGTGTTTCTAACTGTAGGGGGCGGGGCTAGACGGGTGACGTCATTGATTGTCTTTTCCTATATTAGGGAACACACGATCAATGACACTGCCACTGTGAAGAACGGGAAATCTGTGTTTACACTCACCCAGGGCCGTCTCTACCATAGGGCAAACAGGGGCAGCTGCCCAGGGCCCTGTCACTGTTGGGGGCCCAAAGCAACCCCCTTTGAAAAAAAAAAAAAAAAAAAATATATTTTTTTTTTATTTAGGGGTCCGGTGGTCCGGAGGTCCCCAGGGGCCCGGAGGCCCCCAGGGCCCAAGATGGCAACCCCCCCTTTTTTTTTGAATAAAAAAATATATTTATTTTATATATTTTTATTTTATTTTTTATTAAAGGGCCAATTTTTTAAATATATTTTTATTTTTTATTAAAGGGCCAATTTTTTTTAGGGGTCCCCAGGGACCCGCAGGCCCCCAGGACCCAAGATGGCAACCCCCCTTTTTTTATTTATTTTTAAATAAAAAAAAATATATTTATTTTATATATTTTTATTTTTTATTAAACGGCCAATTTTTTAAAATATATTTTTATTTTTTATTAAAGGGCCATTTTTTTTAGGGGTCCCCAGGGACCCGGAGGCCCCCAGGGCCCCAGATGACAACCCCCTTTTTTTATTTATTTTTAAATAAAAATATATATTTATTTAAAATATTTTTATTTTATTTTTTATTAAAGGGACAATTTTTTTTAGAGGTCTGGAGGTCCCCCTGTTATTATTATTAAAGGACCCAGAGGTCCCCAGGGCCCTGGATGGCAACCCCCTTTTTTTAAAAAAAAAATGTTATATTTTATTTCTTTTTTTTTTCTTTTTATTTATTTTTATTTATATAATTAAAGGGCTCAGAGGTCCCCAGGGCCCCATGTGGCAAACACCCTTTTTTTATTTTTTTTATAAATGTTTATTTTTTTATTTTTGTTTATATTTTTTTTTATTAAAGGGCCCAGAGGTTCCCAGGGCCCTGGATGGCAACCCCACTTTTTTTTTTATAAGTGTTTATTTTTAATATATTTTTTTTATTTTATTTTTTATTAAAGGGTCCAGAGGTCCCGGATGGCAACCCCCCTTTTTTTGTAGTTTATTTTTATAAAAAAAATTAAAATTATTAAAGGGCCCAGAGGTCCCCAGATGGCAACCCCCTTTTTAAAAAAAAAAAAATATTTTTTATTTCTTTTTTTCTTTTTATTAAAGGGCCCAGAGGTCCCCAGGGCCCCGGATGGCTACACCCCTTTTTTTATATATATTTTTGCGTCTCAATTTAAGGGGGCAGCACCCCCCCCCCCCGTTCTCTGCTCCAGGGGGCCCATGCCTGAAGCTGTGTAAGGGGCCCCATAATTCCTGATGGCGGCCCTGCCGCCCGTTAAGCCCCTGTGCTGCCCACAAATCAGGCTGAAAATCATCAGCGGCACGCAGCCAGACAGTACTGCTTCCCTTCCCAGTGTTTTAAAATGTACAGAACCCCTGGCTTCCCTTTAGACGTGCACTTCTCCCTTCCTGCCACTGGGTGCTGCTTGTATATAAAAGTGAATTAGAATGTTATTTTATAACATCCCCAGTTTTCTCTTCCCGAGGCTGACTTCTTCATGTCCTGCTCTTCAATGTATGTCACTGTTTGCTAATCTATATTGTAAATAAAAGTTTTCTGTAGAGTGTGCCCAAAGTCTTTATAATATTTGATGATTCACTGCAGGTCTGGTCAGTGTTTTAAAAAGTTCCTGTATTTTACACCTGGCATGGAATGGGGTCACAGCACCGTCTGTCCATTCTGCTTTAGCACCATGGGACCCCATGCCATGCCATGTGTAAAATAGAGGAACTCCCCAAATCACAGACCAGACCTGCAGTCCAGGCTGAGTAAGGCCTCAGAGCACATGGCATTACTGTCTTTATTTAACTGCTTGATGGGCTTATTTTGGGCCTGACTGGTTCACATGTATGTGTTTTGGCGGCCCACATTTGTGCAGGCACAGCAGCCCATTCATTTGATGCCTCATGTAATAGGCTGAGCACACGGCACACCTATGCCCATCAAGCAATGAAATACAGCTCTGTCTGTCCATTCTGCTGTCTGCTGTGTCTTATTTGCAGTTCCCACACTGTCAAACTCGCTGTATTTTTAGATGTTTAGGTCGCGCTTTTAAAAACACAGTGCGTTTGTGTGTGCAAGAACTGCAGGTAAGTAGCATGGTGCAAGAATTGCAGGTAAGTAGCATGGTGCAAAAGCAGAATGGATTTCAAGGCAACTGATTTTTAAGATGCTGAATGCACCTTTTTCTGCAGGAAACAAAGGCATGGCAGCCCATTCAAATCAATGCTGTGCTGTGCCTGCACAAATGAGGGCCGCCAAAACACATACATGTGAACCAGCCAGGCCCAAAATAAGCTAAAGGGGGGGCCCAAAAAAAATGTTTGCCCAGGGCCCAAACCATATTAAAGACGGCCCTGCACTCACCTCTCCCCGTTCTTCAGCTCTGGGGACCGATCGCAGGACTCTGGCGGCGATTGGGTCCGCGGGTCCCGCGGTCGCAGAGCTTCGGCCCGGGTAGCGGGCACGCCTCCGCGACCCATGACTGGGCACTTAAAGAGGACGTACAGGTATGTGCTTGTGCCCAGTCGTGCCATTCTGCCGACGTATATCTGCAGGAGGCAGTCCTTAAGTGGTTAAATGGGTTTCCTTTAACACATGTAAGTGAATGTCATCTGAGCTCTGGAAATGATCTTGTGTGACGCGTTTCTCTTTATAAACATGGAGGATATGGGGGTTCCCGTCCCTGGGATTCCATTCTCAGGACACAGGTTTCTCCGCCAATATAAGTGTAAATTGGGGTCCCTGTGGAATCTCTACCAGCTATTCACCCCGAATACCCCGACTTCAACCTTCTGTCCAACAAAAGGTAGAAATCCTGATGGGATCTCTCACTGCGCTGAGATCTTGGTAATAAAGAGCGCCGATCTGCTACATTACATATGCAGGCTGTGCTTCCTGCTGGGTAGTGCTTGAGATTTAAGCCAACAACGGCTGCTGTTAGGAATCATGGGACCCCAATCCATATGTACCCCTGTCTGTTCTACAAAGTCTGGTCTAATGATCACCTTCCATCGACCAGTCCTGATGGAGAACCAGCATTGATCAGTACATGATCGGCGAGGGGGGGCTTTGGGTGTGGACTAAGAAAAAAAAAGGGGGGATGCCATTTGGGGCCCTGGGGACCACCGGGCCCCTTAGAGGTCGCAGGGGGCTTTGGGTGCTGGCTAAAAAAATACAAAAGTGGTGCCATCTGGGCCCCTTACAGGTGTACTGCCTGTACCCCCTGATGGCGGCCCTGTGTGGGGGGAGGGGAGGGCATTCAGTATATTATATTCCTCTATAGTAGGGGTGTCCAAACTTTTTTCAAAGAGGGCCAGATTTTATGAAGTGAACATGGGTGAGGGCCGACCATTTTTCCGGACATTCTTTGAACCATTAAAATTTGGTGTAAGTGGGTTTGTTCGAGCGACTAATACACGGCC
Organism: Rana kukunoris; assembly: GCA_029574335.1. Taxonomy (NCBI): domain Eukaryota; kingdom Metazoa; phylum Chordata; class Amphibia; order Anura; family Ranidae; genus Rana; species Rana kukunoris. Next base: position 212,242,092 of record CM056051.1, read on the forward strand.
CAACAAGAATTCTCCCGCCTTTGTGGCTGTGTGTGGTGAGCCCAGGGCGTGTTATTTGGATATACCGGATTTATCGGTGTATAACACGCACCTTCACTTTAGGAGGGAAATTTCTGGTGGAAAAAAATGGAAATAAAAACTTTGAAGCACAATAAGGGTCATTGCCCATCAACCTAATCGGTGCCCATCTGCAGCCTCCCCATTGCCATGAATGCAGCCTCCCCATTGCCATGAATGCAGCCTCCCCATTGCCATGAATGCAGCCTCTCCATTGCCATGAATGCAGCCTCTCCATTGCCATGAATGCAGCCTCTCCATTGCCATGAATGCAGCCTCTCCATTGCCATGAATGCAGCCTGATCGATGTACATACAGGAGAATCTCCTGTTTACACAGCAGCCTCTTTAACCACTTAAGCCCCGACCAATATGCTGCTAAATGCCCAGAAGTGTTTTTACAATTTGGCACTGCGCTGCTTTAACTGGTAATTGCGCGGTCATGCAATGTTGTACCGAAACAAATAGAGCTTTCTTTTGATGGTATTTGATTGCCTCTGCGATTTTTATTTTTTGCGATATAAAAAATCAGTTTGTCATATTCCCGCAACCTGTGTGAAAATATAAAATATTCCATGGACTCGACATGCCTCTCAGCAAATAGCTTGGGGTGTCTACTTTCCAAAATGGGGTAATTTGGGGTTTTTTTGTGCTATTTTGCCATTTTATGGCCTTCGAAACTGTGGTAGTGAGGAGTGAAATCAAAAATTTACACCCTTAGAAAGCCGGTAAGGCGGTGATTGGGTTTTGGGGCCCCGTACGCGGCTAGGCTCCCAAATGTGGCCGTACTTAGGAGAAGCAGCAGAATGTATTTTGGGGTGTAATTCCGCATATGGGGGGTGTATGCACTAACTAGCTAACTAGCGGCACCAGCGACACTAATACAGCGATCAGAAAAACAATCGCTTAGTGACGCTGGCAATAGGGGGGTGAAAGGGTTAACTAGGGGGTGATCAAGGGGTTAAAACCTTTATTGGGGGGGTAGGGGGCTATCCTGGACCTAACACTAACCTTTTTTAGACTAACTGCCTGTCACATTGACACTAAATGCAGTGATCAGTAAATATAGTGACACTGTGACAGGGGGGGCTGGGGGGTGATCGGGTGGGTGACTGGGGGGGGGGGGGGGATTTGTGTGCCTATGTGAACTGGTGTCAGTGTAGTGCTTGTGTACTCACTGTGTCACTGTTCAGATGTCTCCTCACCGGACGAAAATACCGGTGGGAGGAGCGGTGACATCACTTCCTCCTCTGCCTGTGTTTACAGTGCAGGCAGAGGAGGAAGCCGATTGGCTGGGAGCAATCGCAGGGGGGCGGACAAAAACGGACAGCCGCCCCCTCGTCCCGGATCGCTCCCAGTCACTTAGGGACCGCCGCACGCAGCGGAGGGGGTCCCGATCGGACCCCTGACCCGCTACAGGGCAAGGACGTATATATACGCCCTTCTGCCCAGCGGTGCCATTCTGTGGACGTAAATGTGCGTGCGGCGGTCCTTAAGTGGTTAATACAATTTCTCCCACCTCCTATGATAGACAGAGGAGTCGTCCAATGGCAGCCCAGGAGACGGGACGTCCTATTACAGATGTCACTGAGTAAACAGGAGATTCTCCTGTATGTACTTTGACAGCACTGGTTCCCCCCCTCCCTGTCCCCTCAGAGGCAGCGCTGATAAATACAATATATATCCAAATTACCAGGGGGGCCACATTAAACTGGAACGGGGGCTGCAATTGGCCCCCGGGCCAGACTTTGGACATGCCTGCTCTATAGTGCTTGCATTATATTTCTCTATTCTAATACTTACCAATCTCGCCCCTGTGTGGAGGGAGGGGCTGGATGGAGGGTTGGGGGTCCTTATTCAGGGACCCCGCTCTTTCCTCTGATCCCTCTTGGTTGGTATACAGAGGGATTTTCTTCTTTTTCTTAAAAAGCCGCTTTATTGCCCCAAAAAAACCTTTAGGTTTGCCCTGGGGCAGGGCAGCTGGCTGGCGTCCTTCCATTGGAAGCCCAGCTGTCTCCTGAATTGGCTGATCTTGTCTGATCTGCACACAAGAAACTCTGTCTGCTTTATAGAATTTCATCATTTTCAATGCGATGCGAAAGATTGAGGAGGCAATCAAATGTGCGTCCTTCTCTCTCCACAGTCACTCCGATGAATGACTCCAGTATGGGCCACGCCTCTTTATATACCATCTGCTGTGATGACCAACTGACATCACAATGGCAACAATGTTTTGATTGGCCGATTCAAAATTCAAACTGACCAATCACCAACTGACAAAATTCAAACTGACCAATCACCAACTGTTATTGTGGGAATGCTTTAATAAGAAAATGTTATTGATTACACTGCGTGTCTATGGAGGCCTGCTAGAGTGTGTCATGTGACCTTTACAGTGTGAGTTTTGAAAAAACTCGGATTATCTATAAAAAAGGGGGAACAAATTGCTCTCACGCCCACAAGATCTTCTTGTCATACACAATTTATATATCAAATTGTAGGTATTTTTGTCTGCTTTCAGGCAATGTGATCAGTTTTGTGATGCGCATTTTACTTTTCGTTGCTGGAGCTTCTAAAGGACAAGAGTTCCAATATTTCTCTCATAGGCCTTCATTATAACCGACTTTTAAAATTTGTTAGTAAGACACACAACGACACACTTTTCTAAATCGCTGACATGGCCACATTTTTAAGTTTATCAACATAAATTTCATATCGATGCGTTCACAAGGGTCTTGTCTTTAAAACAGTGAAGTCGCTGTATCGATTGCATGTACAGTTGTGGATTTATTAAGGTTTGTTTGAAGGGTTAGGTAACTCATTTGGTCTGTGAATTGAAAGCATCTGTAATGGTAATTCTGTCCCTAAATAGCTTCCTTTACCTCAGTGCAATTATCCCCCTCACATACCTGGGGGGGAGAAAACCTCTTGAGGGGAGGGGCGACCAGGACACTCTCTACTTTGCAGATAAGAGTAAGGAGCTGTGTGTTAGTGGGTGTCCTGCTCACTCCCTCCCCCCCTCAAGAGGCTTTCTCCACACCAGGGAAAAAGCCTTGCATTACTGTGTGGAGTTACAGACAGAAGAACAGGAAGTGAGGGTTTCTCAGAAGAAATAAGGACATTTAAAAGCAAAATCAAAGGATGAGGTAAGTAAAGGAGGACTGCACAAAGGTAAAAAGAAGCTATTTAGGGAAAATGATTGTACCTTTACAACATCTTTAATGATCAAATAGAGGCTTTATTAGTACTGAAAGAACACTGCTTGTATGTCCTAAAGATAGTATAGTGGTTATGGTGAATGGCATTTGTGCGGGCTTAGCAATTCAGCTATTCAGCATTCCCACGTATTTTCCTCAGGAAATGCATTTTCTAGTTTCTTTTGTTATGAGAATTTCTGTGCAGAAAATATTGATGTTTAACTCTTTGATGACCGGACACATTTCTGACACTTTTATTTACAAATCGAAATCTGAATTTATCACTGAGACCCCCGAATATTATAGAGACCCCGATCACCACCAATGTATTCTCTATAAATATCTATGGGGAAACATCCTTGTTTGATCCCGCCAGAAATCTAAATCCTTGTTTGATCCCGCCAGAAATCTAAATCCTTGTTTGGATCCCGCCAGAAATCTAAATCCTTGTTTGGATCCCGCCAGAAATCTAAATCCTTGTTTGATCCCGCCAGAAATCTAAATCCTTGTTTGGATTTCGCCAGAAATCTAAATCCTTGTTTGATCCCGCCAGAAATCTAAATCCTTGTTTGGATCCCGCCAGAAATCTAAATCCTTGTTTGGATCCCGCCAGAAATCTAAATCCTAGTTTGGATCCCGCCAGAAATCGAAATCCTTGTTTGGATCCCGCCAGAAATCTAAATCCTTGTTTGATCCCGCCAGAAATCTAAATCCTTTTTTGGATCCCGCCAAAAATCGAAATCCTTGTTTGGATCCCGCCAGAAATCTAAATCCTTGTTTGGATCCCGCCAGAAATTGAATCCCCTTTTCTAAACCTGATACAAATGTTTTATTATTTTTGATCCTGCCATAACCCCTTATCTTCCCGCCCCCGTCACGTGACAGCAGCAAGGTCACTCAGCTACGGCGCTAAGAAGCATGGAAATATCAGAGAGTGGGCGGTGCCGGTGGGCGGTTTCTATCGCTGTACATGGAGGGGGGACGGGGTCACACCTCGCTCACGGTTGCATCACCCCTCCCCCGTGTCTCTCAGGTTCTCTCCCGGGTGACTCCGCCCCGGAATGACAGGTGTGTGAGCGGGCGCCCGGATTGGAGGACCGCCCGCTGCCTGACACGCCCCTCTCACTTCTCCGGTCAATCGTGTGCGGCCCTGTGGACCACCGCCTACTCCGTGACCAATGGAGAATCCACATCGGAGGCGACCAATTACAGCGCTCCGAGGAGACCCGCCCCTCACACTCACACCGTGCAACTCCTCCGGTCCGCGCAGCACCGGGAGACACTGGACTACCGACCGATCATTACCGGGAGACACCGGACTACCTACCGATCATTACCGGGAGACACCGACCGATCATTACCGGGAGACACCGACCGACTTACCGATCAGCACCTGGAGGAGAATCTACAGAGAGAGAGAGAGAGAGAGAGAGAAGAGGTGAGGTGAGAGGAGAGAATTATATATATACTCATCACCTGTATTCTCTCCACTGTATATACAGACAGTATTATACAGATATATATATACTCCCCTCCCCCTCCTGTATATTCCCCATCTATATACTCCCCTGTATTCTCTGTATGTGTGTGTGTATGTATGTGTGTGTATATATATATACACACACACACGAGTATATAGATGAGGAATATACAGGGATATATATATATATACTCCCTGTATTCTCTGTGTGTGTGTGTATATATATATATATATATATATATTTCTTTATCGTACATCACGGGACACAGAGCGCATAGCCATTACACTTGGGTTATATGGGTACCTTCAGGTGTGGACACTGGTGTAATCAATTTCACAGGAAGTTTCCTCCCTATATAACCCCCTCCCACTGGGAGTGCTTCAGTTTTTTCGCCAGTGTCTTAGGTGTTGGTCACGTCTAGCTGTCCCTCGGAGGTCTCGGGACCCAGGATAGCTAGCCGGATCCGTCCGAAGTGCTTCAAAGCCAAGGTGTACGGTACCCGGGCCCTGCTGGAGTGGGGTTTTGCCTATAATGCCTCTCTTTGGAGGGCTGGATTCTGGGCTCCAGTGCCTTAGTCTCTTCCAAGAACTAAACGCTACTGATGCCAGGATGCTATATAGGTCCAGGGGTGTGGGTTCCTTAACACAGGACCCCGGTCCCTGAAGGTCCAAGACAATACCCACGGAGATGGGGGAAGGCTGGGCCTCTTGCATTTTGCAATACCCTGCGGCGTGGAGCAGGTAAGAGGGAACCTGCGGGACTTGGTTCGACAGTAGGTATCCCCCTGGGGGTTCTGGGTTGGCTAATGGTATGCTTGTGCATCAGCCACTATCTCCACTATGTCTGTTGAGGCAGGATGGGATGTACTAATGTTTACCCAGATAACATGTAGATATATATATGCTTTTAAAAGATATGTATTTTGCTACTCCCCCCAGATTTGCCTGTTAGCATGATACTGCAGCCCCACGTGTATAGAGAGGAAGTGCTGACAAAACTCCTGTTTCCTAGGAAGCCTAGGGAGACAGCTTCCTCTATGTGTGCACTACAAAGATTAGTGGCTTACCAGGTGTCTGTGTTTCTAGCGCTGGTCCAGGCTTCTCCTCTGCTCTCTGCTTCCTCCATGTTGGTTTCAGCGTGGGGGGGGCGGGGGCGCGTGCGCGCCGCCTTTTACAGTGTCAGTGGCGTGGGGGGGGGGCGGCCCAGCAGCGTCAGTCTCAGATAAAGCAAAAAAGCATTTCCTGGCTGGTCATTCCCTCCTGAGAGCAGTGGAGAGTGAGGACATAGAGCGCGCAGCTGAGCCAGTTCTGGCTAACAGTGACACCCAGTGGTGGTTTGTGGATCTTCAGGTCTGGACTTAAAAGTCCACACTGACCAGAAAAAAAAAAAATATATATATATATATATCTTTTTTTGCTTAAAGGGACTCAGCCTTAGATCTGGCAGTATCTGAGGCGGTGCAACCTTGGACTCCAGCTAACGGGCATTTGGTGTGGCAATACTCACAGGACTTTCCTCTGTATTGCCGCCTTCTCAGGCGTATGAAAATTTTTAAAAGATTTTACCATAGCCTGTCCTTATTAATGTTTCACTTCTAGCTACAACAGTTGGGTGTTGGCTGTAGGGGTGTCTCAAGGTTGTGCAATGGCTCCCAAGGGATCAGGACCAGCTAAGGCTGCAAAAGGTGCCAAAAAAGTAAAGGGGTCTCCAACGGAGTCAGAGGATTTGGGCCAGGCTCCAGTGGTCCCACCCTCACCAGATAGACCACCGAACAGCATCGTGCAGGAGCCATTGAGGGTGCTAGGGGCAGAGGCAGCCCCCAATCAACCCATTCCCGTTTATGTTACGGAAGAAATGCTAGAATCCACCCTGGGTGGGCTAGAGAAAAGGTTAACTGCTTTAATTGCCCGCTCTTTGCCGGGTGGCAAACGGGCTAGATCCCCGTCACCTAAAACGGTGTGTTCAGATGCAGAGGTCCTCTCTTCGGAGGAATTGGACCCACAGGGGGATCAAGCGGACCTGAGTCCTGACGGGTCAGACATTGAAGATTCCACTATAGATGACATTTTTTCGGCTTCTCAAGCAGAGAGTCTGTGGATCCAGTCTCTGACGGATATGGTTCGCACTGCTTTTAAACTTCCAGTGTCAGAACAATTAGCCCCCGCGGTATCCTCGTTAGGTTCCTTGAAGGCACCATTGAATGGTGCGTCTCTCCCGGTTCACCCCCTTCTGGAGAGCGTGATTTTTCAGGATTGGGCTCGACCTGATAGGATTTTTATCCCTACTAAAAGGTTTACCATTCTCTATCCTATGGAAGAAGAATTTGCAAAGAAATGGGCACTCCCTACCGTGGACGCAGCCATTTCCTGCGTAAATAAATCCCTGACTTGTCATGGGAAAATGTCCAGGTGTTTAAAGATCCAGTCGACAAAAAATTGGAGACCCTACTGAAGGCTTCTTTTACCACAGTAGGTGCCTTGGTTCAGCCAGCAGTGGCAGCCATTGGCGTTTGTCAGGCTTTAAAGGATCAGACTAAACAGATATTAAAGGACATACCGGCTCAGCAAGCTCGTGAATTGGCTGACCTCCCAAGAGCTCTCTGCTTTGCAGTAGATGCTATTAAGGACTCCATTCAACAGGCGTCCCGTTTATCTCTGCTGTTGGTTCGTATGCGTCGCCTTTTGTGGCTAAAAAACTGGTCAGCAGAGGCACCCTGCAAAAAGCTTTTAGCAGGATTTCCCTTTCATGGTGGGAGACTATTCGGTGAAGACCTAGATAAATATATCCAGACCATATCAGGTGGTAAAAGTTCTTTCTTGCCCATCAAGAAAAGATCACGTGGGCCCGCATTTAAGCGACAGGCCTTCGTAGGCTCGGCCCCTTCAACTTCCCGTCAGTATCGACGGCCTCCCGGGCGTTCGGCATTTAATAGCCGCCCACAAGGACAAGCCACGACAGGCAAGAGGCCATGGTCTCGCAAGCCGGTTAAACCAGTCCTTAAGTCAGATTCATGAAGGGGCGCCCCCACTCTCTTGGGTGGGGGGAAGGCTTCGGTTCTTCTCCGAAGTGTGGAAGGCCAGAATTCCCGACTCTTGGGTAAGATCCGTGGTAACCACGGGCTACAAGCTAGAGTTTCGGGAAGTCCCCCCTCCTCATTTTCAGGGGTCAAGTCTTCCAAGCGACCCATTAAAGAGGGCCTCTCTTGCAAAAGCCTTGGATCGTCTCTTACTCCAAGGAGTAATTGTAGAAGTACCAACCCAGGAATGGGGTCTGGGATTCTACTCCAACCTTTTCATAATACCAAAGCCCAATGGCGACGTCAGGCCTATCTTGGACCTCAAACGCCTAAATCGCTTTCTAAACATTCAGACCTTTCGTATGGAGTCCATACGTTCGGTGGCAGCCAGCCTACATCAAGACGACTTTCTAGCATCTATAGACATAAAAGATGCATATCTGCACGTGCCGATCTACCCGGCACATCACAGGTTTCTTCGTTTTATGATACATCACCGCCATTACCAGTTCGTAGCCCTCCCTTTCGGGTTGGCAACAGCTCCGCGGGTATTCACAAAGGTGTTAGCCCCGGTGCTAGCCGTCCTAAGGACAGAAGGCATTTTAGTCTTGGCATACTTGGACGATCTTCTGGTGATCGACAGCTCAGCCTCCAACCTCAATCAGGCAGTAGGTCGCACAGTTCAGCATCTAGAGGAATTCGGATGGATTGTAAATCTAGAAAAATCGGTATTGAAACCCACAAGGCAGTTGGAATATCTAGGCCTTCGGCTAGATACAGACTGCCAGAGGATAATTTTACCTCAAGCAAAGATCAGATCAATAGCTCAAGCAGTTCAAATGATCTTAGGCAAGAAGAGGCCGACTATTCGCCTATGTATGCGACTGCCGGGGAAGATGGTGGACGCCTTCGAGGCTGTGCCCTACGCCCAGATCCATACCAGATATCTTCAGGCAGCCATTCTCTCTGCTTGGAACAAGTCCATTCAGGCGTTAGATCGTCCGTTAGTGCTCTCCCCGCAGGTCCGGCGCAGCCTGTCTTGGTGGCTGGTCTCTCAAAATTTGTCAAAAGGGAAATCCTTTTGCCCCATCACGTGGAAGATAGTATCCACGGATGCCAGCCTGTTAGGTTGGGGGGCAGTTCTAGAAGAACAGACCCAGCAAGGGCTGTGGTCGGGGGCAGAGAAACTGCTTCCCATCAATATCTTGGAGATCAGAGCTGCTCGACTGGCCCTGATCGCCTGGACTCTCCCCCTTCAGGGTCTGCCAGTAAGGATACAGTCCGACAACGCCACTGCGGTGGCATACATAAACCACCAGGGGGGCACGAAGAGCCCAGCAGCCCAAAGAGAAGTAAACCTGATTTTCTCATGGGCCGAAGCCCATGTACCCTGCATCTCGGCGGTGTTTATCCCAGGGATAAACAATTCGCAATCAGATTTTTTGAGTCGTCAACAGTTGCTCCCGGGGGAATGGTCACTTCACCCCAAGGTATTCCAAGAGATTTGCCAAAGATTCGGAGTCCCAGACGTGGACATTATGGCAACGAGATCCAACAAAAAGTTGGACAAATTCATATCCCGAGCCAGGGATCCCTCGGCCTACGGGACCGATGCCTTGGTTTGCCCTTGGCACCAGTTTTCTCTTCTGTATGCGTTCCCTCCACTGCAGATGATTCCCCGCCTTCTACGGAGGATCCGGGTGGAGCGCAGGCCTGTGATCCTGGTGGCCCCAGCCTGGCCCAGGAGGGCTTGGTACGCACTCATCGTGAAGATGTCAGTCGGGGCGCCGTGGCCGCTCCCCCTGCGCCCAGATCTGCTGTCTCAAGGCCCAATCTGCCATCCTGCTTCACAGCAGCTAAATTTGACAGCTTGGCGGCTGAATCCCTAATTCTTAAGGGCAGAGGCCTCTCAGATCAGGTCATATCTACGTTGATTCAGGCTAGGAAACCGGTCTCCAGAAATATTTATTACAGAGTCTGGAGAACCTATGTGGAGTGGTGCGAGTCTCAAAAATTGCATCCTCGAAAGTTTTTTATTGACAGGATCGTGCGATTCCTCCAGGTTGGCGTTGACAAGGGGTTGGCTCTTAGTACTCTAAAGGGGCAGGTGTCGGCTTTATCAATATGGTTTCAAAGACCCTTGGCCACCCATTCGCTTATGAAAACCTTCTTGCAGGGGGTCTTGCATGTGAATCCCCCTATTAGAGCTCCCCTCTACCCCTGGAATTTAAATCTGATCTTGTCAGCTTTACAAAGACAGCCGTTTGAACCTCTGACAGAAATCCCTCTTGTGCTACTAACCCGAAAGTTGGTTTTCTTGGTGGCTATGGCTTCAGCCAGAAGGGTTTCCGAGCTGGCAGCCTTGTCATGCAGGGAGCCATACCTTATTCTACATAAGGACAGAGTTGTTCTGCGGCCTCAACCTTCTTTCCTTCCTAAGGTCATATCCAGTTTTCACTTGAATCAGGACCTAGTCCTACCTTCCTTCTTTCCTACTCCCCAGTCCAGAGAGGAAAGACGGCTTCATACTTTGGACATGGTTCGAGCCATGAGGGTCTATCTCAAGGCTACAGAGAAGATTCGGAAAACAGATGTGCTTTTTGTTCTTCCGCATGGCCCCAAGAAGGGTCAGCCGGCTGCCAAGTCTTCCTTGGCTAGGTGGATTAAGCAGCTGATTTTTCAGGCCTATGGTCTGAAGCGCGTTCCACCTCCCTTATCAGTTAAAGCCCATTCTACGAGGGCCATGAGTGCCTCCTGGGCGGCACACCATCAGATTTCTATGGCACAGGTTTGCAAGGCGGCAACCTGGTCTTCCGTACATACGTTTACAAAATGTTATAAGTTGGACGTTGCAAAGGGTACGGACGCAGCTTTTGGGCAGGCGGTCCTACGGGCAGCAGTATAGAATCCTCTGGCCCGGTTCACGCCCTCTTGTTTTTCTGTTGGTGGAGCCATGTTTTCTCCTGACAATGTTTTATTTGGCTATTCTTGGCCTTACGGTCTCCCTCCCTTCATAGAGCATTGCTTTAGGACATCCCAAGTGTAATGGCTATGCGCTCTGTGTCCCGTGATGTACGATAAAGAAAAAAGGATTTTTAATAAACAGCTTACCTGTAAAATCCTTTTCTTGAAGTACATCATGGGACACAGAGCTCCCACCCCTCTTTTGGGGAACATTGTGTAACCTCGGGAGAATTGCTTGCTACAAAACTGAAGCACTCCCAGTGGGAGGGGGTTATATAGGGAGGAAACTTCCTGTGAAATTGATTACACCAGTGTCCACACCTGAAGGTACCCATATAACCCAAGTGTAATGGCTATGCGCTCTGTGTCCCGTGATGTACTTCAAGAAAAGGATTTTACAGGTAAGCTGTTTATTAAAAATCCTTTTATATATATATATATAGAGAGAGAGAGAGAGAGTATATAGATGGAGAATATATATATATATATATATAATTACAGAAGGGGGCAGGGCAGGAATTGTGATCGGAAATGACGATCAATCCATAGAAAGTATTTGTGGTGAGAATTGATATTTACAGATCAATATCTCCCCTCCCCCACACAGTCATACCTTGGTTTGAGAGCGTTTGACTCGATGTACAAGCGGAGCTTCGGTATACAAGCGGTGCCTTGATATAAGAGTAGCGTCACATCACCACTGAGTACAAAAGAGAAGTTGGGAGGCGCCTCCTAAGTGTAGCATTAGAGTTCCATGTAATGAAGGGTTGATGGTCGGGAGACGCGTCTCGGGGGGCCCCTTTCACACTGGCGGCAGGGGCTGCCGTGTCTCCAATGTTATACCCCCGAGGGCCCCACACTGCAGTGGGGCGCTGGCAGGAAAAGTCTTGCTAGTGGCATTTTTGGAGCGGTGTGTATACCCCTCCCCCGCCAGTAGAGACACATTGCTGGGGGTATTAACCCTTTTTTGGCCACTAGCGGGGGGGGGTAAAACTGCACTACTAGTGGCCGACTACACCACAATTCCGATGGTAAAGCGGCGCTTAACTGCCACAGCACCTCCTGCTCCCGCCGTGTGAAAGGGGCTCAAGTATGGAGGCATCCGGGGTAAAGCTCTCTACATAGACCATCCCCCGCACCACCATTGACCCCGCCTTTTCTACAAGCGGCTCAAGCCTCGCTTCCAGATCTCTGTACTGCAGGGTAGTCTTCCCGGTCACCATTGCAGACTGACAGTGGTGAGAGCCGGTGGTGTGGGGGATGGTCTATGTGGACAGCCCCCCCCCCCCCAGACCCCTTCATACTTGGATGTGTCTCTCCTAATTATCAACCATGTGAGATTGGTGGACATTTTCTGGTCACGCAACCAATCACATCGCTAGAATCTTTTTCTATGGACTATAAACTGAAGGATTTATCAATAAAAGGTTGTGGAACGAATCATCAGACTTTCCATTGTTTCTTATGGGGAAATTCGCTTTGATATAAGAGTGATTTGGATTACAAGCATGTTTTGGGATGGAGCCGAGTCAAATAAAGTGTTTTTTTGTTTTGGGCGCGGAACACTGCTCTAAAAAATGATTTGCCCCTCACAACTTTATTTAAATCGTTCGTTTTTTTTTTTTTTTTTTATATTAATACAACATATTTTATTATTATTAATTATATGTGACGAGTTGTTTCTGCAAATAATTGATGAGATTTTTATAAAACGCCATAATAAGTTGTGGAGGAAAATCTTCCGATAATCCCGCCTCCGTCTTCTTGTGCCGCACAAAGTCTCATGTGCCGCAATTCTGTGTCTACAAAACGCCATTCATTAAGAATTGCGCAATCTCCTCCAAAAATATCCCAAAAAATATCCGGCCTTCCGATCTTCTCAGCCTGTTGTCTTCTCCTGGGACGATCGGATCCCAGGCCCGGAGGGGGTAACTTGTATAGGTGTGCTCCCCAAACCTCACACCTGTGTGTGTAAATATATATATACACGCACTCTTATAAATAAATGTGAACAAACATTTTAAAATGCTTTTATTTTTATTTTTTTACTTATTAAACATTTAATTGTTTACACTGGTGGTCGAGGGACAGGAAAAGTCTGCAGCTGAGTTACTCTTTTAGCTGTAGAGGTAGTGGCTGGGCAGTGGCTGGGCATGGTCACCCCTTTGTTATCAGCAGGTGTAGCACCGCTGACTTTGACTCAGTCTAGTGAATGACGGCGCTCTGCAAGCTCCCCGCAACTGTGTGGAGTTCACGGGGTTAAAGCAGGTGGTGTAGTGGGCGATACAACGCCTCCTTGCCACCTCTAAAATGCTCTATGAAGAGCGATTTCTGAGTATCGCTCTTCAGAAATCAAAGCATTTGTGTATGTGCCCCTACATATGCCACAGTGCCCTCCTGAAATCTGAGTCCTCCTTTACATCAGAGTCCCCAGAGTTCCCCTTACACTGGGAAACCCGATGTAAAGAATGCCGGGGACTCTGCTGTAAAGGGGAACGTTCATATAAGGGGGTCTTTGGCCACTAGAGTCCCCAGCATTTCCTCTTATATCAGGATTTCCAGAGTCCCCCTTTATATACACTGTAAGAGGGGGTTCTGATGTCAGGGGGTCCCCTTTACCCCAGAGTCTGCAGAGTCCCCCTTTATACCAGACAATAAGTATTTCTAGAAGGGGCAGCGGAGGCTGGTGCTCAACATTTTTGGAGGGTGCAAACAAACTGAAACCAAAACTTATCAAATTGCCGCCACTGTGCCCATCAATTGCCGCCACTGTGCCCTTATCAAATTGCCGCCACTGTGCCCTTATCAAATTGCCGCCACTGTGCCCATCAATTGCCACCACTGTGCCCATCAATTGCCGCCACTGTGCCCATCACACGCAATCATCCTCTGCTATGATTGGAAGCCTAATAGCCTGTCGTTTCAGCCAATTAGGTGACAGGTAACAGACCTGCGCACCTGATTGGCTGAGGTGGTTCAGTGTTAGGAAAGCGTATATTCATTTGCTTTCCTAACACACAGCTGGGGGCAGTGGTGGGCTTGCGGAAGCCCCGTGGCGGCAGTGGTGGGCTTGCGGAAGCCCTGTGGCGGCAGTGGTGGGCTTGCGGAAGCCCCGTGGCGGCAGTGGTGGGCTTGCGGAAGCCCCTTTGGCGGCAGTGGTGGGCTTGCGGAAGCCCCGTGGCGACAGTGGTGGGTTGTGGAAGCCCCGTGGTGGCAGTGGTGGGCTGCGGTCTAGGATGCCGTAGCTGGAACTATAGAAGTGGCATCGGAAAATGCGGCAACCCACCTGCTCACTCCACAAAGAATTACACGGCTAGGAAATGATGGTCCCGAAGATGTCGTTTACCAGGTGCTGGAATGTGGCAGGGGCATTGCAGAGACCGAAAGGCATCACCAAGTACTCAAAGTGGCCAAACCTTGACCTGAAAGCTGTTTTCCACTCGTCCCCGGGCCGGATTCGGACAAGGTTGTAAGCCCTCCGGAGGTCGAGTTTGGAGAAGACCCAGGCTGAATGGAATCGCTGGAACAGTTCCAGGATCAGGGGTAACGGATACCGATTCTTGATGGTAATTGTGTTCAACTCCCGATAGTCGATGCAAGTAGGCATGTGCATTTCGTTTCGTTCCGAATCGAAATTCGGACGAATTTTCTATTATTCGGACATTCGGATGCATACGAATTTCCGAATTGCTATAATAACGAAAAATTTCGACCGTTTTCCGAATTCGTTCATTTTCGACCGAATTTCAGTCGAAATCTCGAATTCCGAATCGAATACCCGCGGACTAAATTCGATCGGAATTCGAATTTCGAATTTAATTCGAAAAAAATTCTATTAGAAAAGAGACTATTTGTTTTCTAATCTGGTTGAAATATTTTCGATTTCGACCGATTTTTTCGAAATTCGGTCGAAAACGAACGAATTCGAAAAAACGGTCGAAATATTTTCGATTTCGACCGTATTTTTCGAAATTCGGTCGAAAACGAACGAATTCCGAAAACGAATTCAACACATGTAACGAACCTAACTTAACGAAATTTATTAAATGACGAATTGAAACGAAACGAAACGAAACGAATTTTTCACTTTTGCACATGCCTAGATGCAAGGCCTGAGGGAGCCATCTTTTTTTTCGACGAAAAAGATTCCTGCCCCGGCTGGAGAAGAAGAAGGACGAATAAACTTTTTTTTAAAAGTTTTCGTCGCTATAAGCCTTGAGGGCTACTAATTCAGTCTCTGATAAAGGAAAGATTCTCCCGAAGGGAATCTTAGAACCAGGCAACAGGTCAATGGGACAGTCGTATGACCGGTGTGGAGGAAGGCGGTCCGGCTGCTGTTTGTCAAAAACATCTTTGAATTCTGAGTAGACTGAGGGAACGTGTTGGAAGTCTTCTGACGCCGTCATCAAGGTAGAACAAGCGGGTTTAGTGGGTACGAGACAATGTTGAGCACAGTAGATTGAGGGGAATTTGACCTCCTTTTCACACCAGTCTATACTGGGTTGGTGTACTTGTAGCCATGGGAGCCCCAAGATGATGGGGGCCAGTGGAGACGGGATAAGGTCCAGGCACAGGTATTCTTGGTGTCCGGTATCTGAGACGGCAAAGATAGGTAGGGTTTCCTGGGTAACAAGTCCAGAGCGGGGGAGTGAGCCGTCTGCCAGCTGGATCTGTAAGGGGGAGTCAGTCCTTAAGACGACAGGGGACATGCAGCTTTTGGGCCAGGGCGGAGTCCAGAAAGCAGCTGCAGGCCCAGAGGCGGCTCTTTAATTAGGCAAATTAGGCGGTCGCCTAAGGCCTCGCACTTACAGGGGCCTCACGGCCGCCTAACTTACCCAATGCATTACCCCAGTTTCGAGGGACGGGGACCTTAACGCGTTAAGAGGCCTAACTCAGGAGCGAGGCCGCCAGCGTCCCTAACAACCAGTGAATATTGGTGACACCACCCCTTGTGACGTCAAAGACCCAGCATGCCCTCAGTCAATGACGACACAAGGGAGCAGGATCTGGAGGGGGGGGCTTCCAGATTCCGATAAGCCCCCTGCCCGCAGACCCTCACAACCACTGGCCAGGGTTGTGGGGAAGAGGCCCTTGTCCTTGAATTATTTTTCCCATCACAGGTGAGAGTTGGGCCCCATGTCAAGTTTTGCCTAAGGCCTCACAAAGCCTAAAGCCGCCTCTGTGCAGGCCCCAGAGTCAACGATGGCCGGCAGCCGGGTCGCCCCCTCCTGGAGCTGTAGGGAGAGAAAGAGGACAACATAAGTCTGAGGTAAGTTGGTAATGTGGTAATTGAAGGAGGATGGAGATCTAGATTTACTGGGTCTAATGGGACAAGTGCGGAGGAAGTGACCTGCTCCACCACAATACAGGCACAAATTTGACTGGCGTCTACGCTGCCTTTCTTCAGACGTGAGGGGAGCCCGGACCAGACCGAGTTGCATGGGCTCCGGATCCTGAAGCGAGGATGCGGGCGGAACCGGGAGAGGCGGCGGAGCTGGAGGGAACCTTGGTGGGGTCCAGCTGGACCGAGTTACTTGAAAGCGTTCTGATCGTCATTCTCGTAGGCGTCTGTCAAGTTGGGTAGCTGATTGAATTATTGCGTCCAAGGTGGCAGGTGGATCAATTCTGGCTAGTTCGTCCTTGAGGGACTCTGATAGGCCGAGTCGGAATTGATACTTCAGGGCGGCCTCATTCCACCCTGTGTCCGCAGACCACTTGCGGAATTCCGCAATGAAGTCCTCCACCGGTCTCCTCCCCTGATTCAGTTGGTGGAGAGTAGCTTCGGCCGTGGCCGAGCGCAGGGGATCATCATACAGTTCAGACATGTTTTTAAAGAAAGTGTCTATAGTGTCCAGTATTGGGCTCCTCCGCTCCATTAGGCTGTGTGCCCAGGCTTGTGGCTCGTCCGCGAGCAAAGAAATCACAAAACCTACTTTCACGGCTTCAGAACAGAAAGTCCTAGGTTGTAAGGCCAGGTATAGTGAGCAGGCATTCTTCAACGCTCGGAATTTCTTGCGGTCGCCAGAAAAACGCTCAGGTGTTGGGACGCAAGGTTCTGGCTGGGTGACAACCATTGCTGGTCCTGGAGATGACTGGGAGGTGGATGCTCCCATGGCTGGAGCCGTGGGAGGGTCCGTAGGTCCAGGCGTGACAGCCATTTGTTGGAGGCGACCATCCATTTGTAAATATCCTTCCTGCAATTTCTGTACCGTGTCAGTTAGCGCTGAGACTTGTTGGCAGAGAGTCTCAAAGGGAGAGCGCACCCTGTCGGCCTTGGACATCTGGCTGGCTTGTACTATCACGTTTATTTAAGGATAAACTCACCAAGGCCAAGATGCTGAGGGCGGCTCCCTTTGCGACCTAGCGCGATCCGCCCCCTGGAGTGGGGACAGAGGGACGGACGCACCAGGAGGCACCGGTACCGACAGGCGGACGAAGACTGGATCCATGGAGCAGAGATGGAACCGGAAGCAGGTTGCTGAGGTCAGCCGAGGAAGCACACGGAGGTAGTCCGGAAGTCCAGGTAGCTGGAGCTGGGAACAAGCAGAAGATTAATCTGGGAAACAGGCCGTGGTCAGGAGGGTTGGAGAGATCAGGAAGTCTGATAGTTTAAGCCAAAGGTCAAGAGCAGGAGGCAGCAGCAGTAGTCTGGTAACAATAGCCAAAGGTCAGAAGGGTCAGAATCAAAGGTCGTAGGTATCAGATGCACTCAGAAGCTGTGACAAGCCAGCAACCAGACAGGGGGAAGAGGATGGCTTAAATAGCCCCGCCTAAGCCACTGATTGGCCGGATGGGGAGCGTGTCCGTGCGCACGCCCGCGGTAAACGGCCGCGATCGGGCAGTTCTGATGCCCTGACAGTGCCCCCCCAAGGGGCGGGCTCCGGACGCCCAAACTGTCCATCAACTCCGGAAGGTCTCGATGGAAATTTCGGATCAGCCGAGGGGCATGTAAATTTCTGGAAGGCTCCAGATGGGGAGCGTGTCCGTGTGCGCCCGCGCCGCGTGCCTATACCGCGCACGCGCGTGCCTAAGACGTGCACGCGCGCCCGCGGTAAACGGCCGTGATCGGGCAGTTCTGATGCCCTGACAACCTTACTGCAGTCCTGTTTTCATGTCCTCATTGTTTGTTTTTGCTCTGATGTTGCTGTAATCCTTCTCTGTTCTGGACACTTCCTGGTTGTCTGTTTCCTGATGAAAAAAATCATGGGAGCTTTCTCTGTGTGGTCACTTATCAAGGAGATGTGATTACTGTGTGTCTAAAACCCCTCAGAACCAATTACTTTCGTTTTACAAACCATCACTGCCCTCTATTGGCTCTGTGTCTCTGTACATCACAGAAGCATTAAAAAGCATGCAAAAACGAAACTGATACTGCAGGTACATTATATGATTGATTTGTATCTATTTAAAAAAGGAATCAGTTAACTATTATGGGCCAGATTCATGAAAGGTTACGCTGGCGGATCGAGTGATCCGCCAGCGTAACAGTGGCTTTGAGCCGGCGTTTCTGTTTTCTGTAACCAGAAAACAAGAAACGCCGGGTTGAAGTTCCGATGCGATGAGCGTAACTGAGTTTCGCCATCGCATCGTTACTTCAACTTAAAAATGGCGCCGGGGGCGTTCCCGCCGATTTACGCTCAAAAAATATGTTAATGAGCGGAAATCGGCAATTCACGATCGAAATCCGGCGCGACGCAGTGACGTTACGACGTTTCCGGACGGGATACGCGGCGCATAGATATACCTACATGGGGTTGGAGTATCCTATGTTAGGTATAGGCGTCGTCATCGCGTCGGGAAAAAAAAAAAAAAACGTCGCTTGCGTAAAACGGTCATGAATGGGAATGTGACGTCATTGACGTTCATTCACAGATTTTGGAGCATGCGCACGGGGATGTTTTGACACTCGACGCATGCGCAGTACGTCGGCGGCGGGATCGCGCGTAGTTAGCATACTACACGCCCCGTACCCGCGACATTTGAATTCCGCCGGCTCATTTGCGATGCGCTGCCGCAACTTTAGGAGCAAGTGCTTCGTGAATGACAGCACTTGCTCCTAAAAATTCGGCAGCGCAACGCAAATCAGAAGCGTTACTCCAGAGCAAAGATGCTCTGGAATACGTGAATCTGGCCCTATGTCTCTATATCCTGTAAACAGTCATTTCAGCAAAAAAAATGTTTTTCCTTTACAACTCCTTTAAGCTTTTAGCAGCATTTAGGAATGTTTCTGCTGGGAAAACGCTCCAAGAACATACAGGAACTTTTCAAAGTTGAAGATTAATTTTGACAAATCTGAGGCAATGGTGGTAGGTCTGTCACACTCTCTCCTTGCGAATCTTCAAGCCAACTTCAAATTCAAATGGACGGCGACGGCTCTGAGATACCTGGGAACCTAAATACCCCCAAAAATTTCACAGATCTACGCTCTGAACTTCCCACCAATGTTGAGAACCACCGAGAACTTCTTAACAAATGGCATATGGGCCTCCACTCGTGGTTTGGGAGGTGCAACATTCTTAAGATGAGCATTCCCCCCAAAATTCTGTCAATCAAGCATTAGGCAAAACCTGCATGTATACTGAGCGGAAATATTATTGGTCAATGTGAGCAAAAAAAAACTTTTTGTTTCCATTTTTCTTTTTACCCATTTTTATAAATAAGCCTCGAGAGTAATTGTGGTTTAAAATATTGGTGCCCATTAAACCACTTTAATATTATTACTTTATACTCTATATTTAGCGTCATGTACATTTGTTGGAAGTTAATTACATTTGCCTTTATCACTTTTTCAAGAACATCACAGAAAGGCAGAATCACAAGCTAACCCGATTGAAAAGGTATTTTTTTAAATGTTAACAAAAGCATGTGCTGGTGAAAACTAATTGCTACTTAGTAGTTTCAGCAAGGTCAAATCAAACCTGGATCAAACATTCTGTACACTAGAAATGTGTATGATGAAAAAAAAAAAATTTGTTTAGTTTTGGATTAATTTGTTAGGTTAATAATTTGTCATTCATTTCGTCATATTGGTTATGTTAGAATAAATAGTTTTCAGAATTTGTTTTTAATATCCATTATTTTTCAAAAATAAATTCAAAATAGAAAGATATTGCAATAAATCCAGTAAGGTATAAAAGTAAAATAAGATGATGATTCCTATTTAGGCTTCTTTATACAATAGAATAATAGAATGGAGTAGACAATAAAAGAATAGGATAGAATAGAATAAACCAGAATATAGTAGAAAATAGAGGAATAGAAAAGAATATAAGATAATGAAAATAATAGAATTTAATACAATAGGATAAACTAGAAAATATTCTATTCTGTTTTATTCTACTATATTCTACTCTTTTCTATTCTATATTTGTTTATTTTCTATTCTATATTTGTTTATTTTCTAATCTGTTTTATTCTGTCCTTTTGTATTCTATGCTACTCTATTAAATTCATTTTTTCCTATTCTATTCTGTTTTATTCTCTTCTATTCTATAAAGCAGGTTAAGTAGGAAGCATCACCTTATTTCACTTGTAATACCTTACTGTATTTATTGCAACATGTTTCTATTTCAAATTCAAATTCATTTTCGAATTTGGACAATTTGTTTTGTTATAATTTATTTGGGCTCCACTGAAATGTTGTTACTATTTTGATTCATAAATTCAGATACCTCCGAATCTACGAATAACAACAAGTTTGTGCAAATTTTGATTCGTAACAAAACAGATCACACATGTCTACTGTACCCAATTGTCAGTAATGCCCTGTTTACACCTGTGCGTTTTCATGTGCATTTTAGGTATGGCGCACTAAAAAAAAAAACATATGTTGTATCTTTGATGCACTATCATCAAAATGCGCGTACTTTAGAGCTCAGTGGTAGCACACCTAAAACACGCCTAAAGCACAACTTGCCAATAATGCACCACACAGATGTGAACCAGCCCTGTTTTTGAAGAACCAAGTGTAATAAAATAGCTTAAAGCCCCACTTCCTCACAGAAGCCCCACAGAAAATCCTCTAGAAGTGGGGCCTTCCCGAACTGCAGGGCTTAAGTCTAGGGGTAGAGAAATAAGCTGTAATACTTATCACATTCCTCAATATAGCAAGCTTCCTGCACGCTGTGCAACCAGTCACTTAAAGCTGCTTTTCAAACCTGTGGTCGCACTCTGACACCACCACATACAATGCAGGACCAATAGTCCTACATTGTACATTGAGGAAGACTAGAGCATGTCTACAACCATGGTTAGATTTATCAAGCATTTAACCTTTGCAACATCTGGGAGTCCAGGACCTTCTTGTACTCCCTAATAAATGTACTCCTCAGGTTCCCAATTTTGATCTTCACATAATTGATGTCTGCCCTGGCGTACAAAGGCTTCACCAGCTCCAGCAGTTTGTCCATGGCTGCCTTCCTCTTGATTTTATTTGAGTAATCATGACTCTTGACCTTCCAGAGACAGGGCAGCTCCTGGTCCCAATATAGGCCTCAATCTAAGCAGTATAGGCCACTAACCTATACCCCAATTTCCAATTGTGCTTTCATTTTTCTGGCTCCTTTTGTGTGTTGGCGATCGTTCATCCTCCACTCCAAGATCGTTTCTATGGCCGTTCCATCGACCGCGCGTTATGACTTTATATACACTGCACATGGGGGAAACTTTACTCTCAGTGCGTCATGATGCTAGGGCATGGCCATCTCTCTTCTGCATGTGACACACACGGTGGAACATTCGGGAGGGACAACATGGCGGATTCTGCAAATCCTAGGCAGCCCCACGGTGGTGGAGCTTATCGGAGGCAAAAAGCAACCCCCATGAGCAAGGGTGAGATAGTGGAGATGGTGCGCATCCTTGAGAAGCACGACTACGACTGCAAACTGCGCAACTACGAAATGGCCAACAGCCGAAAGAACCTACGTTTGGAGAAGGTCATCGCCGTTTTGGATGGAGAATTTCCCTATCCCCTTACCTAAAGCAATGTTATGTGTTTTTTCTATGTACAGTGAGGCTTAAATCAGACCTTCAGTAATTTTTTCAACTTTCAATCTATTCTGCCCTTGTGGTTTTAACTTTGCATAGTAAATCATTTTTTTTCTGCCACTAAATACCTTATACAGCCAACTTCCCATTTAGTGTCTGGTAAAAAGCCTAGGCTTATGACATCATGCACAGCTCTCTCACTCCCTTGAGAGTTTTCCAGAAAGGGAGGGGGGATGAGACATAAGAGGGCCCATAAGAGCTACAGAGCTGGAGGTGTGCCTCTGTGTGTCTGTGTTAATCCAGGAAGTGAACAGACTGCAGCTTCGGCTGACCACAGTTAAAATGGTTGCAGCCAGACTTAGTGGAGGGAGATTTCTACAGCATATTTGGCAGTACAGAATCACAGTATATATAAAATAATGTGCAAAGTGGTTGGAGGGAAGCTTCAGAATGGCAAAGATGTTTTTTATTACAAATTATGTGAGCAGACTGCAGTTCCTCTTAGGCCGCGTACACACGGCAGAGAACCTCGAACACATCGTTCCGCCCGTCGAGGTTCTCTCCCGGCCGTCGAATTCGGAGACCCGCCCGTCGGGAATGGCAACCAGCCATTCTTCCAGGCGGGCCGTCGAGGAAATAGAGAGCGTGCTCTCTATTTCGGCTCGACGGGCTTCCCGACGGGAAGCTCGCCGAGACCGTACACACGGCACATTCCAGCGAGGTTCTCGCTGGTTTTCAGCGAGAACCTCGGCCGTGTGTACGGCGCCTAAAGGTAAATTCCAGAGAACACTTTGCATTCATTTAGAAAAATGCTATTTTTTTTTAAAGGGAGAGAGGGATATCAATAAATAGACAAACCTATCTAGAGAGTAATGCCGCGTACACAACCGTTTTTCATGGCGAGAAATTACATTTTTTGAATTGGTCATTAAAAACCATTGTGTGTAGGCTCCAGAGGATTTTTCTCTACGTGAAAAATGGCCATTAAAAATTTAGAACATGCTCTAATTTTTTGCATTGTTTTTCACGTCGTGAAGGCTTTAACGACGGGGGAAAAAAACTTGCATGCTCAGAAGCAAGTTATGAGACGGGAGCACTCGTTCTGTTAAAACTAGCGTTTGTAATGGGGATAGCACATTCGTGAAAAGCACGAAGACTGAAAAGCGCGAATCGTCTCTCACCAAACTTTTACACAAAATGAGCAAAAACAGCCCAAAGGGTGGCGACATCCGAATGGAACTACCCCTTTATAGTGCCAGCATACGTGTTGTACGTCACCGCGCTTTGCTCGAGCATTTTTTTTCACGATCGTGTGTAGGCAAGGCAGGCTTGACAAGAATCACGTCGATAAAAACATTGTTTTTTCCATGACATTAAAAACAGTCGTGTGTATAAGATCCACTCTTAGAGTCGGTTCACACTGGGGCGACACGACTACCAGCGCGACTTTCAGAGGCGACTCCGACACGACTTGAGCATGAACCACAGGGCGATCTGGGGAGATTCACAACATGACTTGAAGTCGTCTCCAGGACAAGAGACATTCCAGTGGCCAATAAAACAACAATCAGCTCTGGGAGAGGGAAGGGGAGGGAGGGGTTTGCCTGAGAAATGTATGTTATCTTGCTGAAAGGTCGCTTCAGTTAAGACAGTGATCAGACTTGGAAGCGACTTCCATTGAAAATCAATGGGTACAAGTCGCCTAGAAGTCGGATTGAAGTCGTACAGGAACCTTTTCTGAAGTCGGAGCGACTTGAGAAGTGTGTATTAACACCGCTCTCATTCACTTACATTGTTTTTCTCTATAGCGCGACTTGGGACCACTTGAGGCGACCTCAAGTCGGATCCCAAGTCGTCGCAGTGTGAACCGACTCTAAGAGTCGGTTCACACTGGGGCGACGCGTCAGGCGGCTCAGCTGCCTGACAAGTCGCTTCCCATGCAGTGCAATGGAAGCGTTCTAATTGGAGCGAAGCAAGTCGCTCCGACTTAGTAATTTACTCCCTGTACGACTTCGGAGGCGACTTGCATTGACTTCTATACAGAAGTCATCTTGCAAATCGCCTCTGGAGTCGTCCTTAGGAACCGACTCTAACAATATAATTTCTTGTCGTCATTGCCAACCAACTCATTTTCTGCAGTGCAGAGTTCAAACAAAACAATTAGTTATGGTTGCTCTAAACAACTACAAATTTTAGTGATAATACTATATTCATACATAAGCTCCAATTGTGTAATATCAGCAGGAAGTCAAAGAAAGATTAAGCCTGTAGAAAAATAGCCTAAATAGTCTTTTAGTCTTTACTCCTACTTTTTTGGGGAAAGAATAAGGATTTATATGTGAACATATATTATTTACAAGTTCTTTTCTTCTCATAGGCCAGTGTTTTGGAGTGAGTCTAAATTCCTATTAACCACATTTTAGTTTTCTAAACCAGATAACCCAAGTGATCAATGTGTATATAGACCGGAAGGCATTACATAAATTGGACTTTAGTGATATATTAATGTGCTTTAAGATTGACTAAAGATCCCTTAGTCAATGGTCTTGTTTGAATGGCAGGTGGATTTATAAATATAGAATAGGAGAGCGCAAGATCAGCAGCTGTTGGCTGTTTTTGTCCCACGGAACAGTCTCTGATATAACTGACAGTGTGCGTGTTGGCACAAACAGGCTTCCAGCAAGAAAGACACTCTTCCCTCCTGTGCTCGTCAGTCTGGTCTCCAGGGACTCCTTACTGCTCCTTGGGAAGAGACTTGATTACCAGCAGAAGGCAACTGTGAGAGTACCATTTCTGAACGTTACAGTATTTTTTAACCTCAGCAAGGACATTGTAAGGATACTGCCCTGATTGGCATATCAGGTTAGTCCAATACACTTTTCTTTCATTATCTCAGAATGATTGGCTACTTGCATGAATATGAGCATTCTTACTTCGTAACCTATTTATAATAAAAGTTATATTACAAATGTGTGCATTCCACTTTATTTACTTATTCTGCATATTAACCAAGTTATATTACAACTATAAAATAACTTTATATAACTCAACACATTTCATTTAAAAAAATTGCATTACATAATAATAGTTAACGTGATCCAAGAGCTTGTTTGAAGATACATTTTTTGTATTATAAATGCATGCATGGTTACAGGTCAAATATTCTAACACTGCAGTTTATGAAAGATTCCTTAGAAGATTTGGGCCATGGAAAATCCTGGCTTCTTCTTGCTTTCCGGCCTACAGGCGGACAGCCCTGGTGTAATGGTCTGCAGGTCTTTCAGCTATAAATACCTTCAAAGGTCACAGAATAAACTTTTTATGTTGTTTAACATCGTATTATAATAATGGTTGTGCTGTATACTAATAGTACACATCTCACATGCTGAGCTGTGGTCAGATTTAAATAGTTTGCAGTATTCACGTGCTTGGTTATTATGCTTTAGTTTTTACAGTAATGAAAATTTACATATAATCACAGGTGATAAAATAAGTAGTATGATGTTCAAATTGGAGTTGAGAATCATGTCCTTTTATATCTGAGTAGCATGAACGTGACCATGAAATGACAAAGTACAAACTGTTCCTGCTTTCATTTGTTTGGGTTGTGATGTTCAAGGACTGTTGTTTCATTACAGATCTTTTTAAAGATAACCTTTTAAATAGTCTGGTCGGCTTCATGTGCAAACACTCTAAGTTCTTACAGAGTTCTAATTAACACAAAACGCTTTGATAGAAGATTAATTTAGCAATTTGTAGTATTGTTCTAATGTGCAATTTCACATCAGACCAGACATATACTGTGTCTAAAGACAGGTATCTGCAACCACTTCCGGCCCGCAGTCTCGGGCAAAAGACGGTTTTTTTGGCGACATCCCGTCGCCCCCCCGTTGTGTGCTGGGAACTCTCAGCTCCCAGCACACAGCGGGAGCCAATCGCCGGGCGCAGCGTGACTCGCGCATGTGCCGTAGGGAACCGGGCAGTGAAGCCGCGGCGCTTCACTTCCTGGTTCCCTCACCGTGGATGGAGGGGAAAGCAGCAGGGTGACGAGCGATCGCTCATCCTCTGCTGCGGACGCCGCTGGACTCCAGGACAGGTAAGTGCCCTAATATTAAAAGTCAGCAGCTGCAGTATTTGTTGCTGCTGGCTTTTAATATTTTTTTCTAGTGAACCATCCGCTTTAAATAAGGCCATTGCATTCCATAGATATACTTACATCTCTCAGCTCACCATAAAAAGTTTAGCTAGACTGGGCATTTACTTTTGCACAGTACTGTATAAACATGCCAGTAGTTGCCACTGCACATACTGCATATACAGTACGGCGCCAAAGTTTTAGGCAGGTGTGAAGAAATGCTGTAAAATATGAAAGCTTTCAAAATATATATATATTTAATTGCTTATTTTGATCAAGTTACAAAATGCAAAGTGAGTGAACAGAAGAAAAAAATCTAAATCAAATCAATAGCTGGTGTGACTACCCTTTGGCTTTAAACTAGCAACAATACTTACACTTGCACAGGGATTTTGGGAGGAGTATGGAGTCAGGAGTATGATCAATCAATTTATACCAATCATGTGCTAGTGATCATCAATTTCATATGTAGGTTGAAACACAGTGAGCTTAAAATTGGGCGAGGAACACCCAAACTCTGCTACTAAGGTGAGGTTGTGAAAGAGTTTCATGTTACAGGTCATACCCCATGGCAAGACTGAGCACAGCAAAAAAACACCAAGAAGTTATACTGCATCAGCAAGGTCTTTCCTAGGCAAAGATTTCAAAGCAGGCTGGGGTTTCAAGAAATGCTGTTCAATCTCTTTTGAATAAGCACAAAGACATTGGCAACATTGAGGACTGTAGATACAGTGGTTGGCCAAGGAAACTTAATAGAGAAGGATCTGAGGCAGCCCACAACCACAGAAGATCTGTGGTTAGTTCTCCAAGATGTTTGGAACAACCTTTCAGCTAGGTTCCTTCAAAAAGTGTGTGCAAGTGTACCTAGGAGAAATTATGCTGTTTTGAAGACAAAGGGTGGTCACAATAAATATTGATTTAATTTGGATTCTCTTCTGTTCATTTACGTTCCATTTTGTTAATTGATAAAAATAAACTAGTAACGCTTCTATTTCTGAAAACATTATTATTTACAGCAATTTTTCACACCTGCCTAAATGTTTATACAGTAGTGTGTGTGTATACAAAAAATGGTAATGAAAAGATAAGGCAGCACCCCTGGGGCTTGAAAGGTGAACACTCGGTGATATGGTTTATTTTGACATTTCAATAAGGTACAGTACAAGCTTTTCCATCTCAGGACATCTGTGAAGTTAAACAAAACAACGTATATACCCTAAACATTCCTACCATCATTACAACCCACATGTAATGGCATCATCATGTGCCAAGGTCAAAGTTTCAGCTAGAAGAATGGTGGGCAAATAGAAAACACAAAACAACAACAAAGTAGTATATACAAAATTGGCCTAGCTGAAGGATCAAGCCAAACCCTGGCACTAATGGTAAGTGCCAGAGACAAGAAAAAGACATTACAAAACATCATGCTGGCATAGCAAGGTGGCCGTCCAAGCTGAATCAAGGCTAGAATAGGAGAAAATGATGGACAGTTAAATATAAAAATCTATTTAAAAAAAGGGGGGTGTACCTGCAGAGCAACCTGCAGCACCAGAGTTGTACAGTAGATCAAGGAACAGGCCCAAAAACAGACATGAACCCAGTGTAAAATCATGAAAGAAATATGCTGAATCTAGGATGGAAAAGGACATGGGGGTCCTAGTAGGTGATAGGCTGCTGCTAACAAAGAAAACTGAATATTGGCATGCATTAAAAAGGGGATTAACTCCAGGGATAAAGCGATAATTCACCCACTCTAAAAGACTTTGGTCAGACCTCACCTGGAGTATCCTGTCTAGTTCTGGGCAATAGTCCTCAGGAAGGATGTACTAGAAATGGAGCGAGTACAAAGAAGGGCACAAAAGGGTGAACCGCTCCAGGTGGTGAACTAAAGAAAACGCCCTCCTCAAAGTGGAAGCCAGGTGCAGGCTCAGCACAAGTAATATTGACGAAATTGATTCTGGACAACCGCACTCATATAAAAGCCTTTATTGTAATGAATAGTCAACGATCATGTGACAACAAAACAAGAAAAAACAGCTTATGCGTTTCACAACTTCATTGTTTCTTAGGCATAGCTATGACTAACAAATCTAATAAAGGTTCTGGAGGATGTTAGTTATGAAGAAAGGTTGCAAGCACTGAACTTATTATCTTGGCGCTTGAGAGGGGATATGATTTCAATTTCCAACTACCATACTGGTGACCTCATAATAGGGATAAAACATTTTTGCGGAAGAGAATTTAATAAGACACGTGGCCACTCACTAAAATTTTAATAAAAGAGGTTTAACCTTAAACTGCATAGAGGGTTCTTTACTGATAGGCCCCGTACACACGAGCAAATAGATTTGTTCAAATCGGTCGGACCGACCGATTTGAACAAATCTGTCTGCTGGCCGTTTTGGTTTGATCGCTGTACACACGATCAAACCAAAATCCCCGCCAGCAGACAGCGCGGTGACGGTGACGTGGCAGTGACGTTGACGCCGCCACGTCACCGCACCGGGAAGTAAATTACTTCCGCGCATGCGTCAAATCCATTCGACGCATGTGCGAGAAGATATGTCTGCTGGTTAACGTACTAACCAGCAGACATATCGGGCGGACGGATTCCCAGCCAACAGATTTTAAAGCATGCTTTAAAATCTGTCGGCTGGCCGAATCCGTCGGCTCGCCCGTACACACGATCGAATTTGTCTGCTGGGACGGTCGAGCCAACCGTTTCCTGCAGATAGATTTGATCGCGTGTACACGGCCTAAGAGCCACAAGGATGTGGAATTCCCCTCCACAGGCGGTGGTTTCAGCAGGGGGCATTAATAGTTTCAAAATACGATTAGATAGGCACCTGAATGACCACAACATACAGGGACATACAATGTAATACTGACATAAAATCACACACATAAGTTGGACTTGACGATCTTTTTTTAAACCTCATCTACTATGTAACTATGAGTGTGAAAATAAACAAAACTGTGATACATTTAACTCCGAACAGGGAGAGCACATAGCAGAGTGGTCCTACAGACAGCACATAGGTTCAAAGTATCTTTATGAATTTATGTTTATTGTGTACTTGGCAGCATGGATATATTGACACCAGCGAAGGATGGCCTGTTTAGTCAGATCCAATAGAAGAGCTACAGTAGCTCAAATTGCTGAAAAAATCCATGCTGGTTCCAATAGAAAGATGTCAGAACACACAGTGCATCACACTTTGTTGCGTTTGGGGAAATGCCCTGATCCCTGTTCACAGCAAAAAGCACCTACAATGGGCATGTGAGCATTAGGCCTGGACCACGGAGCAATAAAAAAAGGTACTCTAGTCTGATAAATCATGCTTTTTTTTACATTATGTGGATGGCCAGGTGCTTGCCCCTTTATGTACCCGAGGAGGAGATGGCACTAGGATGCACTATGAGAATGCCAAGCTGCTGTTTCCAAAGTGAGCAAAGTCCTTTTTTTTGTATCAAGGGAGGTATGGACACCAGAGAGATAATTGTGCACCTGTACAAATCATTAGTAAGACCTTATCTGGAATATGCAGTTTTGGGCACCAGTTCTCAAAAAGGAACTGAAGTGCAGAGAAGGGCAACCAAACTGATACGAGGCATGGGGGAGCTCAGGTATGAGGAAAGATTAGAGGAACTGAGTGAAAAACAAATTGCACTCCAGTAAACCATAGGAGAAGCCCAGCCAAACAAGCTCAGGCTCCTTTAAGGGGGATATGATCAATGGCCCGGATTCACAGACACCGGCGCAGAGCGGAGAGGCATGCACTGAATTCAGCAAGCTATTGCTCCCAACTCTGCGCCGGCATAGCGTACATTTCGAAAGCCTAGGCTGGCGTAAGTGGAAGTAGGTGGAAGTGGGTGTGATCCATGCTAATGAAGCGTGACCCCATGCAAATGATGGGCCGGACGCCAGACAAGTACTTAAAACGAACTGCGCATGCATCGAGATGTGGACGTATCCCCGTGCGCATGCGCACAACCACGTCGAAACAACTGCCTAAGATACGCCGGATCACTGTGTACGCCGTTAACACATCCTACGCCCAGCCAGACCCACGTCGACCCATATTCACAGACATCCAACGTACAATACGTAGGCTTGTGTTCCCTGGTCCATACCTTTGCATGGGTTGCGCCTCATCTATGGGGAATAACTTTAAGCCAAATGTAAAACTTACGCAAACCGCGTAAATCATGCGTCGGGTGCAAGTACGTTCCTGAATTGACGTATCTCCCTCATTTGCATATTTGAATAGAAAATCAATGGGAGCGCCACATGCGTCCAGCGTAAATATGCGCCCACTCTACGCCAGCGTAGGCAAGTTACGTCGGTGGGATGAAGTCTGTTTTTAGGCGTATCTTAGTTTGTGGGTCCGGCGCACAGATACGACGGCGTGTATTTGTACTTATGCGGCGTATCTGGAAAAACGTTGGTGCAAGTGCTTTGTGAATCCGGGCCAATGTGTACAAATACTGGTATATATAATTTTTGGCTTGAATTACAATAACTCTTTGACTCATTTTATTGACCATCTATTTGTGATATGGTATAATTAAAATACATTACATTTCTGTATTACAGCTTTCAGGAGGAATATGCCGAGATGACAGTCACGTATTCCAGTAAAGTGGCTAATGCTACATTCTTTGGTTTTCACCGGTTACTGCTGAAGTGGAGAGGCAGCATTTATAAATTACTCTACAGAGAGTTCTTTTTGTTCATCAGTTTATATACAACACTGAGCATCATATACAGGTATCTTCTATTGTATATCCTTCTTCAGAGCATTAACAGTGCAAACAAAACCTTTATGAACAATGGTTAATTATACAGTATCTCACAAAGTGAGTACACCCCTCACATTTTTGTAAATATTTTATTCTATCTTTTCATGTGACAACACTGAAGAATTGACAATTTGCTACAATGTAAAGTAGTGAGTGTACAACTTGTATAACAGAAATGGGATCGGTGAGTGTATCCTCTCAGTAGTGCCACATCCAAAAAATTGTTAGAAAGAAACTAAATGCTCCTAGTGTCAGGTTTAGTATCAGGCTAGCAGCAGACAACAGTTCAGGTATGCTAATATGCTTATAGTTCAATAACAAGAGCACATACCATGAGCAGGTCTTGAGAAGCAGGTCAGCGCTGGGACTTGTAGTTCACCACGGATGCAGGGTTGAGATGAGCGGGACAGCTGGCACTTGTAGTTCACTGCTGAAGTAGGTGTTTTGATGAGTAGGAAAGCTGGAACTGTAGTTCACCGCAGGTGTGGATGTTGGTGGTGTTGCTGGTGCTAGTAGTGCACCACTGCAATGGATGTGGTCTAGGCAAGCCGAGTCATACACGGATAATCAGAGTTCGAAAGGTACCAAATCGGAAGCAACAAGCAGGGTCAAACAGTCCGGGTCATACACAAAGTTTACAGATAAACAGGTCAGGCTGGATCTCTCAAGGCAAGCAGAGTAACTCTATCACGAGCACTGATTGGGTGAAACCACAGGTGTTTTAAAGGAGAGTTGGCCAATCAGTGTTTCCCAGCCAAGGCTGTGTCAGGTGAGTGCGCTGGGTCCTAGAGGGATCCAGTACTGACAGTACCCCCCCTTCTCGAGGGGTTGCTCCTGCACCCCCAGGCTTACTTGGATATCGAAGATGGAACTTCTTCTTAAGGCGATCAGCATGGAGATCGCGAGCTGGGATCCAGGATCGATCCTCTGGGCCAAAACCTTTCCAATGAACTAGATATTGTAAGGAATTGCGTACTCGTCTGGAGTCAAGAATATATGCCACTTCATATTCCTGGCTATCCGACACATCTACAGGTTCTGGTTCATTTACTTGGAGACTAGAGTGAACAGGTTTCAATAAAGAAACATGGAAGACATTAGGAATGCGCATGGACGGGGGGAG
The DNA here is from genome assembly GCA_029574335.1 of Rana kukunoris. Taxonomy (NCBI): domain Eukaryota; kingdom Metazoa; phylum Chordata; class Amphibia; order Anura; family Ranidae; genus Rana; species Rana kukunoris. Next base: position 212,273,853 of record CM056051.1, read on the forward strand.
TTTTAATCTATAGGACACAGGATTAACAATCTCCAAAATCTCATAGGGCCCGATGAATTTTGGGCCAAGTTTCTTGGATGGAACATGCAGGGACAGATTCCTGGATGATAGCCACACTTTGTCACCAACTTTATATCCAGGGGCCTTTGAGCGCCTCTTATCAGCCGTTTTCTTAAAAGCCTGCACCGAACGAGAAATAGCACGATTGACGTCAGACCAGATTTTGGAGAAATTTTCAATCGTGGTGTTGGCATCTGGAACATCAGAGGGTGGAAGATCAAAGGAGCACACACGAGGATGCAACCCGTAAACACAGAAGAAGGGAGAGGTCCCTGTAGAAGAGCTGGCACAATTATTAAAGGCAAACTCTGCCCATGGAAGGCTGTCGACCCACTCCACCTCATCATTGGCCATCAGACAACGTACCATCTTCTCCAGAGTCTGATTAGTTCTTTCTGTTTGGCCATTTGTCTCGGGATGATAGGCTGAAGAATATGATAATTTAATCCCTAGCTGAGAACAAAGGGCCTTCCAAAACTGGGCTATAAACTGAGAGCCGCGGTCTGAGACAATGTTAATTGGTGCCCCATGGAGCCTGAAAACATGTTTAATGAATAAAGATGCCAGATCTCTAGCAGACGGCAGTTTCGGAAGTGGAACAAAGTGGGCCATCTTACTGAACCTGTCTACCACCACCCAGATCGTGGAACATCCCTGGGACGGAGGCAAGTCAGTGATAAAGTCCATAGATAAATGGGTCCAGGGACAAGTAGGTATTGGTAGAGGACGTAGAAGACCAGAGGGCTTAGAGGTACTGCCCTTGCTTCTGGCACAAACCTCACAAGCCTGGACAAAGGCTAGCACATCCTGCCTAATCGATGGCCACCAGAGGTTGCGAGAGATAATCTCATAAGTTTGTCTAAACCCCGGATGTGCTGCAGGCTTTGACGCATGTACCTGCTGCAAAACCTGCAAACGAAGAGCCAAGGGCACAAAAAGCATACCAGAGGGAGTGGAAGGGGGGGCTTCAGCCTGTGCAGGTAATAAGGCCTCAGAGATGTCAGTCTGGGTGAAAGCCAAAATCCTGTCCTCAGAGATAATGGATTGTGGAGGAAGCGGAGGTGGGGATTCTGATAAAAAACTGCGAGACAAGGCATCGGCCTTAACATTTTTTGGCCCTGGTAGATAAGAAATTGTGAAGTCAAATCTTGAGAAGAACAATGACCACCTAGCCTGACGTGAGTTCAGTCTTTTAGCAGAACGGATGTATTCAAGGTTTTTGTGGTCAGTCAGAACTATGAATGGATAGCGAGCTCCCTCCAGCCAATGTCTCCATTCCTCCAAAGCTAGCTTTATGGCTAACAGTTCTCTGTTGCCTATATCATAGTTGCGCTCTGCTGGGGAATATTTACGGGACAGGAAGGCACAGGGGTGGATGGAAGCAGTTACAGGGTCCTTTTGTGACAGAAGCGCCCCCACCCCTACTTCGGATGCATCTACTTCCACAATAAAAGGTAGCTCAGGAACAGGATGGCGTAGAATTGGTGCAGAGGTAAAGGCTTTCTTCAACTGAGTGAAGGCTGTCTGGGCTTCAGTAGTCGATTTAAACTTAGACGGAGACTTCCTGGTAAGAGAGGTGATGGGATGTGCAATGGTGGCAAAATTCCTAATGAATTTCCGATAGAAATTTGCAAAGCCCAGGAAGCGCTGAACTGCTTTCAGGTCTGAAGGTGATGCCCAGTCTAGAATGGCCTGAATCTTGGCTGGATCCATGGTTAGGCCTGTGTCAGAGATTAGGTAGCCCAGAAAAGGTACTTGTTTGACATGAAATGAACATTTTTCAGGCTTAACAAAAAGGGAATGAGCCTTTAATTGGGCCAACACTGAACGGACGTGCCTCTGATGCGTTTCAAGATTGGGAGAATATATCAAAATATCATCCAAGTATACAAGCATAAAGCGACCCAACAGATTACGGAAAATGTCATTCATAAAGTTTTGAAAGACAGCTGGTGCATTCCTGAGACCAAAAGGCATGACAAGACACTCGTAGTGGCCATCCTTGGTGTTAAAGGCTGTCTTCCACTCATCTCCTTTACGGATGCGCACTAGATTATAGGCTCCCCTTAGGTCTAGTTTGGAGAAAATCTTTGCTCCCTGGATTTGGGAGAACAACTCTGTGATGAGAGGGAGAGGGTACCGATTGGGAACGGTTATTTTATTTAGACCTCTGTAGTCAACACAAAGTCTTAGACCCCCGTCCTTCTTTGGGACAAAGAAGCAACCTGCGCCTGCGGGAGAAGTAGAGGGACGTATGAAACTTTTAGCTAGGTTTTCCTGGATGTATTCTTGCAAAGCAAGGTTCTCTGGTTCGGACAATGGAAAGACTCTCCCTCGCGGAGGTGTAGTGTCAGGCAAAAGGTCAATGGGACAGTCATAACTGCGATGAGGTGGTAAGGTGTCAGCACATCCTGAAAGTCCTTATAACAAAGCGGAATCTGTTCCATTCCCACTTGACAAGCAGCAAGTCGAACAGGGTGCTGGATGCAACTTCCTTTACACTGATTGGACCAAGCCAGAATATTTCCTGTTCGCCAGTCAATTACAGGATTGTGCTTCTGAAGCCAAGGAAGGCCTAGGATCAAAGGAGTGGATGGAGAGTCAATGACAAGACATGAAATCTTCTCCCAGTGCAGGGCCCCCAATTGTAACTGGAAGGGATTGGTGGACTGAAGCACAAGGTCTTGTGAGAGAGGCCGGTTATCCACAGAAATTAGGCGGACTGGGCAATCTAGCATATGAGTTTCCAGGGACAAGGAGGTAATCAAAGTCTTATCAATAAAATTCTCCGCAGCTCCAGAATCTACCAAGGCCAGCAGTTCACGAGTCCCTGTCCCAAAGTGAATAACACTAGGTAGAAGTATACGACTGTCCCCCTGGGGAGATGAAAGCAGACCTAAGGTGACCTCCCCATAATCACCTAGGTCCGGGAGTTTCCCGGACGTGTAGGGCACGAATGGAGCATGTGACCCCTGAGGCCACAATACAGGCAAAGTCCCATATTACGCCGGCGTGTGTGTTCCTGGGCAGATAGCCGGGTGGAGCCTAGCTGCATAGGTTCTTCCACTGAACTGGCACTGGAGGTTGGATGGTCAGGTGGTAAGGGAGGTATACAGTTTGCCACGGCCATATTTTTTTCTCGCCCCCTCTCTCGCTGACGGCGATCAAATCTAATGGCTAGACACATAGCTTCCTCCAGTGAGGGTGGATAGGAGAAGTTGACCAGAGCATCCTTAATTGCATCTGACAGACCTATTCTGAACTGGCTGCGGAGAGCTGCATCATTCCAGCCAGATTCTGGGGCCCACCTGCGAAACTCTGAGCAGTACATTTCAGCTGTGGTTGTTCCTTGCTTTAAGTTACGCAGGGTTGATTCTGCAGTAGCCATACGATCTGGATCATCGTACAGCAATCCAAGGGCTTCAAAGAAGGCATCTACAGTTAGCAGGGCTGGATGGTTTGGTTCAAGGTTAAAGGCCCAAGCCTGGGGGTCACCCTGTAGCAGAGAGATAATGATCTGAACTCTGAGTTTCAGAGCCAGAAGAGGAAGGCCTTAATTTGAAATATAATTTGCAGCTGTTTTTAAAGTTGCAGAATCCCTTACGGTCGCCAGAAAAACGGTCAGGCAAAGGAATTTTTGGTTCAGATAAAGTTTTTGTAACAGTTGTAGTAGGGGATTGCACCTTGGTGAGCTCTGTGGCCATTTGCTGAACTTGATGGGATAAACGGCAAAGTTCTTGTGCAAACATCTGAGCCTGCTCAGAATCCATGATGGGTTTTCCCCTTTTATGTATGGCTCGTGATAATGTCAGGTTTAGTATCAGGCTAGCAGCAGACAACAGTTCAGGTATGCTAATATGCTTATAGTTCAATAACAAGAGCACATACCATGAGCAGGTCTTGAGAAGCAGGTCAGCGCTGGGACTTGTAGTTCACCACGGATGCAGGGTTGAGATGAGCGGGACAGCTGGCACTTGTAGTTCACTGCTGAAGTAGGTGTTTTGATGAGTAGGAAAGCTGGAACTGTAGTTCACCGCAGGTGTGGATGTTGGTGGTGTTGCTGGTGCTAGTAGTGCACCACTGCAATGGATGTGATCTAGGCAAGCCGAGTCATACACGGATAATCAGAGTTCGAAAGGTACCAAATCGGAAGCAACAAGCAGGGTCAAACAGTCCGGGTCATACACAAAGTTTACAGATAAACAGGTCAGGCTGGATCTCTCAAGGCAAGCAGAGTAACTATATCACGAGCACTGATTGGGTGAAAACACAGGTGTTTTAAAGGAGAGTTGGCCAATCAGTGTTTCCCAGCCAAGGCTGTGTCAGGTGAGTGCGCTGGGTCCTAGAGGGATCCAGTACTGACACCTAGGCGGATTTTTTAGGCACCTATATACATTCCATGGTTTTTCTTATGTGCAGGTGTTTTTAATATATTTAGTTAAATAAATATATTTTTCTACAAACATTCATTTACTCATACTACTCATAATGTGAAGAGCATGGTATGAGTAAATGTATGTTTGTAGAAAAATATATTTATTTAACAAAATATATTAAAAACACCTGCACATAAGCAAAACCATTGAATGTATACAGAGTCCAGAAACCCCATAATCAGAACATTACGATCAGTATTGTCCTTCAACCGACGCATTTCTGATTTTTTCATTCATCAGGGATGTTTGCTAAGAGACAGATTATAGGTCTATAACATAGTCAAAAAAAGATAAGTATCCAGTAACATAGTAATTATAGTATATACAGTATCCAATCTGGAAAACTCACATATATTTAGGTAGTGTCACAGGAGAACATTCCATTGAATTGTATTTTAAAATCAAAGAGAACATAAAAAGGACTGTGTCTCAAAGTTATAGCTTAATAGACCATTAGAAAATTAATATCAAGTGTAGATCAAATATTTGATGATGCCGAGGTCCCCCAACCATGAGATGTTGGACAAATGACAGAACAGAAGTTAAGGGGTGGAAAGTATGACCTGAAACTAAGAAAAAGTGATGATATGTATCGTGAAACTTCAGTCAAGTTTTCTTAAGAGTTGTTTCCAAAAATAAAGACATACTACCTGAATCATGTAGTTGTCCATACAAGAACATGGAGGCTCTTTTAAAATATAAGAATCTTAGAGGCTGCAATTGACCTATGTGAAAAACAGCAAGTAAAGTAATCCAAATTGGACCCAATTAGCCATTTTCCCTCTTGTGACTCGTTAGTTTTACAAGGTTATCGCTCTCACTCTCTCATACTGGTCACTAGAAGTTCAACATGGCACCTCATGGCAAAGAACTCTCTAAAGAGCTGAAAAAAAGAATTGTTGCTCTACATAAAGATGGCCTAGGCTATAAAAAGATTGCCAAGACCCTGAAACTGAGCTGCAGCACAGTGACCAAGACCATAGAGCGGTTTAACAGGACAGGTTCCACTCAGAACAGACCTCGCCATGGTCGACCAAAGAGGTACGCAGCGTCATATTGAGAGGTTATCTTTTGTGTATAGAGGTATGAGTGGGGGTCTGTCAGTGCTCAGACCATACGCCGCACACTTCATCAAATTGGTCTGCATGGCTTTTGCCCCAGAAAGAAACCTCTTATAAAGATGATGCACAAGAAAGCCTGCAAACAGTTTACTAAAGACAAGCAGACTAAGGACATGGATTACTGGAATCATGTCCTGTGGTCTGATGAGACCAAGATAAACTTATTTGGTTCCGGTGGGGGGTACAAAGACAAGTGTGCCTTGCCTACAGTCAAACATGGTGGTGGGAGTGTCGTGGTCTGGGGCTGCATGAGTGGTGCCGGCACTGGGGAGCTACAGTTCATTGAAGGAACCATGGATGCAAACATGTTCTGTGACATACTGAAGCAGAGCATGATCCCCTCCCTTCAGAGACTGGGCCATTGGGCAGTATTCCAACATATTAATGACCCAAACACACCTCCAAGGTGACCACTGCCTTGCTAAAGAAGCTAAGGTGATGGACTGGCCAAGCATGTCTCCAGACCTGAACTCTATTGAGCATCTGTGGGGCATCCTCAAACGGAAGATGGAGGAGCGCAAGGTCTTTAACATCCACCAGCTCCGTGATGAGGTCATGAAGGAGTGGAAGTGGCAACATGTGATGCTCTGGTGAACTTCATGTCCAAGAGGGTTAAGGCAGTGCTGGAAAATCATGGTGGCCACACAAAATATTGACAATTTGGGCCCAATTTGGACATTTTCACTTAGGGGTGCACTCGCTTTTGTTGCCAGCGGTTTAGACATTAATGGCTGTGTTGAGTTATTTTGAGGGGACAGCAAATGTACACTGTTATACAAGCTGTACACTCACTACTTTACATTGTAGCAAAGTGTAATTTCTTCAGTGTTGTCACATGAAAAGATATAATAAAATATTTACAAAAATGTGAGGGGTGTACTCACTTTTGTGAGATACTGTATTTAAAATATTTAGTTGTTTCATGTTTAAAATAAGCTATCCCATTGGTTAATAACACTTTGCAATAATTTAAACTATGTAGACTCTCTGCTAATACAGGACAAACAAAGACTGTCAGGTAAGCACATTTAGACACTGTGCCAAGAAGGGTCCTATGTATGAAAGGAATTCAAACAAGATTTTTTTTTCTGGCCCCATGCAACCATTTAGAATCATTGGGCCAGATTCACATACACTTAATATTGCGCTGCGTAATCTAAATACTCTACGCTGCCGTATTTTACCAGGCTCTAAATGGAATTCTGGTAGATTTTTGCCCGTACGCTACGGCGGCGTAGTCTATTTCTCGCCGCGTAATCGAAATACGCAATTAGGGGGCATGAAGCATTTAAATTAAGCGCGTCCCCCCGCGGCGATCGAACTGCGCATTTCCCGCCGTCGGAAAACGTAGAAATTCGACGCGGGAACGACGGCCATACGTAACATGGGCTGTCTAATATTAGAGCAGCAAAAAGCTGGTATAGTGTTACGCAAAAAAAAGATGACTAAAGGTGCCGTAGGAGATTGCGAATGAAGATCGTAATTTCGGGGATCGCCGGCAAAAGCTCATTTGCATACCCCGACGCGGAAAACGACGGGAAGTCCACCCAGTGGCCGCAATTTTATTGCAGCGTAGATCCGAAGGCGTACGAACACGTAATCCAGTCGAATTGAAGCCCGCAGCCGTCTATTCATGGTTTGAGGTTTTCGACTAGCTAAAAATCGCGCGTAATTTGAAATTACTCCAGTCTAACACCAGTTAGACAGGAGTAAGGGCTATGTGAATCTGGCCCATTGTTTAGTTTTCAGCTCTGGAGTGCAGGAATTTACATTTGGGAGGTGACTGATTGTTGTGGGTAACAAGATATTTTCTAGTTATCATACGTTTAATGCATAAGTGCCTTCTGGGTATTAGAGCCTACTTAAAGTGCCGCCAGGAGGTGTTATTAAGGAGTTAACCTAGTTGTTTTTTTTAACATCCTCTCTTGTCTCCTATTGCCTGTGTTGGCAGGCTTCAAGGCTGTGTCAATGGCATCAGTTTGACATTTATTTCAGATTGAGGGCTACATAGTTGATTTTCCTTTTACTTACTTGCGACTTCAAGTATGTTAAAGCAAGCCAACACCTATCCACACAGGCTATTACCAATGCACATTTATTTTCCTTACTGGGCTACTGGAACAAAGGGACAGAGAGCTGGGGTGGCTGGCAGTGCAGTGTGCTGACACCAGCTTCAGATGATATTTTAAAGACCGATAGTGTGATAAAGAGCAGGTGTCCTTAGATTTCGTACAGATTTTATAAACAAATTAGTCAAGGAAACACATTTACATTGGCATGAATACAGAAAAGAAAAATGTATTGTTCAAAGACAACCCACAAAATATAAAAGCACAGAGTGTTTCCTTTTTACATATGCACTACTACCATACTTCTTAAAGCGGATCTCCACCCTAAAGTGAATTTCCACTGATCGGAACCCTCCCCCCCTCCGGTGTCACATTTGACACCTTTCAGGGGGGAGGGGGGTGCAGATACCTGTCTAAAGACAGGTATTTGCACCCACTTCCGGCCTGCAATCTCGGGCAAAAGACGGGTTTTTACCGTTGTGTGATGGGAACTCTCGGCTCCCAGCACACAGCAGGAGCCAATCGGCGGGCGCAGCACAACTCGCGCATGCGCTGTAGGGAATCGGGCAGTGAAGCCGGAGCACTTCACTTTCTGGTTTCCTCACCGTGGATGGAGGGGGGAGCAGCAGCTCGTCCTCTGCTGCGGATGCCGCTGGACTCCAGGACAGGTAAGTGTCCTAATATTAAAAGTCAGCAGCTGCAGTATTTGTAGCTGCTGGCTTTTAATATATTTTTTTAATGGGCCATCCGCTTTAATGTCTGAAGCTGTTTTTAAAGGGTATAGTAGCAATTTATGTAGTATAATTCGTTCATCAAGATAAGGGTATTTTAATAATGTATAAGCACCCAGAATATATACCCTGCTCAATTTGTTTGTAAAAAATGTAACTGTAATGATTCCAGCTCCATTCACTCTTTAAATTACCCCACCACAAATGTTGGAGCATTTAACAATGAAAGGCAAGCACAATAGGTCTATTGGATTAATATTGCAATGGAGGTATATAAAAACTGTGATACCTCTGCTATCTTACACTGCAAACCAGAGCTGTATCCTGGCCTAGGCCAACAAGGCCCAGGCCTAGGGCAGCACTTTGCAGGGGGGCAGCACAAAGAGTCCCCCCCCCCCCCGGATTGCGTTACACTGTTAGGAAAATTAGTCTAGCGCCCCATAAAGCGCCCGCGCTGCTTCTAATATGCGGGCGGCCAGCATTCCGCAACTGTGGGGGGGGGGGCACATCCAATTTTGACTGTTTTGTCATCCTGGACCACAAACCGTCCTCCCTGTGCTATATGTTTTTGCTGCACCATCTACTTAAAGTAGAACTATAGACAAAACTTTTACCATCCATGTCCCATTGCGAAGATTTCCCTTCACTTCCTGCTCCATGGGCAACCAGGAAGTAAAAGGAAATCTAAGTAAATTAAGGGAATCCATTGCCCCCCCCCCCCCCCAGGCCCACAGAACCGGTGTCCTCACTCGAAAATTTTAGGGCGGGTCTTAAACAACACAGGGTGTGGCCGTGACAGGAAGGGGTGCATGAGTTTAGTCAGGCCTAGGGCAGCACAAAACCTAAATACTCCCCTGCTGCAAACGACTTCTTAAATGTAATTTTCTTTATCGTACACCACGGGACACAGAGCCTTAATCATTACATAGTGGGTTGTATGGGTCACCAGAGGTGATTGGACACTGGCACAACCAATGAGAACAAGTTCCCCACCATATAACCCCTCCCATACAGGAAGTACCTTCGTTTTTTTCACCAGTGTCTAAAAAAGCATCGCCACCTGAGACGAGAGCCTCTAGCCAGTCCCTGCTTGGTACTTTCCTCTCCGGAAATTTATGATGCACCTGTACAGGATGAGCCATTTACTCCATCAGGAGCAACAGCCTCTTCTATAGTGCCTGGGCCTGCATATGTCACTGAGGACTCTTTGGCAGTAGCCCTGAACAGTTTAGAAGGAAGAATCACTTTGTTAATCGCAAAGACTTCGCAAAAGGACAAAAAGCGTAGCAGAGATCTTTCTGTTACTTCAGATCTCCCTTCAGAAAGGTCTGAGGATGATGAGGATGAGGAGGACATAGCACCATCAGAGGATAAGGATGAGGAGTCAGAAGGATCTGGGATTTCAGAAGAACTTTTTTCTGCTTCCCAGGTTCTAAAATTGCAGGTGCAATTATACTGAAACAGTACGTTGTGCTTTTAAGTTACCGTCTTCGTAGTTAACTGACTCACCTGTCTCCTCCCTGGGCTCATTAAAATCCCCACAGGCTGCATCTTCCTTTCCGGGTCATTCTTTATTGGAGAATCTGATTTACGCAGACTGGAAGCATCCAGATAGACCTTTTTCTCCTCCTAGGAAGTTCTTTATCCCATGGAGGAGAAGTTTACCAAGAAGTGGAGTCTGCCTTCAGTGGATGCGGCTATTTCTGCCTGTGTCCTGGAGCCATCTTGGCATCTGAATTGGGCCTGCTGTTCCGCTGCGGATGCTGGCGCAGGTGACCCGAATTTCACCATGGATGCCAGCCTTGAATGTTCGCACTACCGTGGGGAGTATTTAGAAGTTAGTTCGGTGCAAATCGGACCTGGGATGCCTGTAGGATGCCATTTGGTAGACAGAGCTGAAGTCTCACACATCTGCCCCCTCTGCCACCTCCTTAGTGGTAGACACTATTTGACTATAGTTAAAAACTTGCATAAATGACAATTAAAGTTTAGTTTATTAAGCATGGTAGAACTGCCATGAATAGGTGAATCAATATTTAGGAACAGTGTGCCACAATAGTGTACGAACCAGGGGGAGGGTCCTAGGAACTAGGTAAATAATGAACAAGTGTAAACAACATGTGAAAAGTGAATACTGAAACACACCAATAAGGATAACACCATAAAACGTTATGACATCCAGACATCAAATGATTTCACGGAGTGAATAATACAAGAGTGGAATAATGAATAGTCTGTAGTACAAGTCCAAAAAAAAAAAAAAAAATTCTGTGAGTGAAATGCCCAGAGCAGAAAGAAAACTTCCAACATAGAAATGATGCAGATGGAGGCTTCAGGGCAGACACCCCTAGTGCTCTCTAACCGCTCACCTTCCGGCTATGTGCAGATAGCCAAAAAAATCTACTTCAGCAATGAAAACGCACAGCAGTAAGGGATCCACTCCAGCAGAGAAAACGCACAGCAGTGAGGGATCCACTCTAGCAGAGAAAAACAGAGAAAAATGCACAGCAGTAAGGGATCCACTCCAGCAGAGAAGACGCACAGCAGTAAGGGATCCACAGCAGTAAGGGATCCACTCCAGCAGAGAAAAACAGAGAAAAATGCACAGCAGTAAGGGATGCACTCCAGCAGAGAAGATGCACAGCAGTAAGGGATCCACTCCAGTAGAGAAAACGCACAGCAGTAAGGGATTACAACAAAGGATCTTAATGGCAGATGAGCATGTAAAAATCAGAGACACAACATAGCATAATCCTGTGATAGCACTAGAAATATAATGATAAATCACACAGACATGCACTCACTTTGTGATCATGAAAGGTGGGCCTATCTCCCATGAACTTCGAGTTCGTACAGGTCCGGTATTAATGCTCAGGGTCCCCCCAGTCCCTTCTCCAGTTCCAAGTGGCCAAAAGGCAGATGGATGGATCTCAAGCAGGTGGCAAATGGATGTGTGAGGAGAGGGAACAGAGGAAGCACATAGCAAAGTACCGCCGTATAAAAGGTTTATTGGATCAATAGAAAAAATAAAACTCACATTTGCAAGGTAAAAACTGGGCACAAATCCATAAGAGCAGCGAATTCGTCTCTCAGCCTTCAAACGTGCATGCTCTAGTGCTCCTGATGCGTATCGTCATGTGACTTCTTCAGAGGATCTGGAGCCCGCCCAGGTGTGTTGCAACAGCGAATTAATATTCACAGTTGCAACACTGATCCTCCTCCCGGCTAATCGGCAAGCGGGTGTTTTTTTTGAGCACTCAAAGAAATGAGAAAAGGTGAGATGCTCCTTTAAATGGCAACAACAAACTGGGCCCTGCATGAGTTTTTGTCTAAAAAAGTAGCATTTTGCCTGCCTCCTACCGTCAGGGCCATCTCCTAATGTTGATTGGACCCTGAGCAAACATTTTCTTGCCCCCCCCCCCCCTCCATTTTGAGACATACAAACAAATAGCAGGTAGACTCCAAATAAGTTTACTGCAGCAGATCAGACAGTGATTGAAATTGGCTGCCAGAGGTTACAACCGATCATTACCACTCACTGAATAGTTGCTAGAAGTTACAGCACATTATTACTGCCAAAATAATTGAGCAAGTAAAGTGGTACATTAATACACATACTACGGGAGAGGGTCAGAAACTGCAGACATACTACAGGAGAGGGTCAGAGACTGCAGACATACTATAGGAGGGGGTCAGAGGCTGCAGACATACTACAGGGGACAGTGAGAAACTGCCGAAATACTACAGAAAATGGTCAGAGACTGCAGACATACTACAAGAGAGGGTCAGAGACTGCAGACATACTACAGAAGATGGTCAGAAACTGCAAACATACTACAGGAGAGGGTCAGAGACTGCAGACATACTAAAGGAGAGGGTCAGCTATTGCAGACATACTACAGACTGCAGACATCTTACAAGAGAGGGTCAGAGACTGCAGACATACTACAGGAGATGGTCAGAGACTGCAGACACACTACACGAGGCGGTCAGAGTTCATGGACATACTACAGAAGATGGTCCGAGAGCGCGGACATGCTACAGGATACGGTCGAAGAGCGTGGACATACTACAGGAGATGGTCAGAGAGCGTGGACATGCTACAGGAGACGGTCAGAAAGCACAAACATGCTACAGGAGACAGTCAGGGACTGCAAACATACTACAGGAGATGGTCAGAGACTGCAGACATACTAGCGGAGATGGTCAGAGACTGCAGACATAGTAGAGGAAAGGGTCAGAGACCGCAGACATACTACAGAAGAGGTTCAGAGACCGCAGACATACTACAGAAGAGGTTCAGAGACCGCGATCATAGTACAGGAGAGGGTCAGAGACTGCAGACATAGTACAGGAGTCGGTGAGAGACTGCAGACATACTACAGGAGACGGTCAGAGATCGCAGACATGCTACAGGAGACTGTCAGGGACCGCAAACATACTACAGGAGATGGTCAGAGACTGCAGACATACTAGCGGAGATGGTCAGAGACTGCAGACATAGTACAGGAGAGGGTCAGAGACCACAGACATACTACAGAAGAGGGTCAGAGACTGCGGACATAGTACAGGAGAGGGTCAGAGACTGCAGACATAGTACAGGAGAGGGTCAGAGACTGCAGACATAGTACAGGAGTCGGTGAGAGACTGCAGACATACTACAGGAGACGGTCAGAGATTGCAGACATGCTACAGGAGACTGTCAGAGACCACAGATATAGTACAGGAGATGGTCAGAGACCACGGACAGAGTACAGGAGACAGTCAGAGACTGCAGTTCCTATGCATGGTTATAGATAATGGCCAACTGGCCCTCTAACCAGACCCGGAGATACGGCAACAACGGTTCCTCTGATCAAAAGTCAGCTCACTCTGGGTTGCCTGTGGCTACTCTGCTGGGTAGCGCCCAGATCTGTATTCTGGCAATGACTCCATTCCTTTCTTCACCAGGGATGGCTCTAGGCTGTGTGGCTTTCCCTCTGATGGTGCAGGGAAGTGGGGTTCTCTCTCTGATGGTGTTCCCTCAGCACTGTCCTCTCCCTCTGGAGTCCTGGGTGTACTTCCCCAAAGGCTTTCCTGGGCTCCTGGCTCTCTCTCTCTCTCTCTCTCTCTCTCTCTCTCTCTCTCTCTCTCTCTCTCTCTCTCTCTCTCTCTCTCTCTCCACTTCAGCTAGGCATGCTGTGGGCTGCAGTTTCCTCCCTTATGGTTACAATGGGGCTGTCAGTCCACAGGACTATATGTCCCACAATCCTCTTCTCTGTTCCTTTTAAATTTTATTTTTCCCCTGGCCAATATGAAGGAGCACTGAAAAAACATAGCGGGCGGTTGTCCTGGCAAGCACTGGCACCAAGTATAGTGATGCGAGGAGGAGAAGGAATAGCCAGCAGCCAGTCTCTCTGCACTCAGTAACACAGCTGCTCCGATCTCATGCTGTTCTGCTCTCCTCCTCTGACAGGAAGGGTAATAGGTAGGAAACACAGAGAGCCCTCTTCCCGTTGCTGACAACAGCGGTGGCAGCGGCATCACACCTCCTCCTCTTACCTCCTCCTCTGCAGTTATTTGTTCATTTTGAGAAAAAATTCCATCCTGATTCCCGTTCCTTCAAATTTTCCGGTCAATGCAGTCAAAAACAAACGTAAATGTGACCAACTAATAATTAGAAGAACAAACAAACTTTCTTAGAACCTTCTTTCCTCAAGAATTTTCATTTAAAATTCTACCCATCTATGGCCAGCTTTAGGGACCTTTGATTGTAAACTCCTTGAGGGCAGAGACTGATGTGAATGTACAATATACAGTATATGTTAAGTGTTGTGTAAATTGACTCTATACAAGTACCTGTAATACATAAATATACAAGTAACATATCAATTTTAGAAAATAAACTATCAGAGTACATTAGATGTAAACAGATGTGACCCCAGATGACCACTTATGTGACTCTGCATTTTAAGTCCATCACAACATCATATTTCCTGTTTACGAAGTCTGGTAAAACACTTTACAACCCTGTGACTTTTTATGTCACAGCCACAGAACATGTGTAGTATGTCCATTTGGGTATATAGAGTTTCTTGCTGACCCATAGTTCCCCACGGCGTTCCCAAACTATGTTAGTTATTTTGACTGGTGTAATGCTTGCTTAGAATTTGCATTTGTGTGTCAGCCTCATATGACTTGTCCTTCTGAATGAATGAATGAATGAAAACTTATATAGCGCGGCACATGCGAACTGAATCGCCTCTGGGCGCTTGTTGTTCCTGTCTCCTTTGGTATCAAAAGAGATGAGTTTTGAATTGTATTTTCCTTGGACAATGTTCACGCTGCTCACCATTTTATATATACTATATACGTATATACACAGTGTTTATATATATATATATATATATATATATATATATATATATACACATATGCATGTATGTATATTATATATATATATATATATGTGTGCGTGTGTGTATATTGTACATACAGGTATATGTGGGATTGGGGTGATTTAAACTCAAGCAGTAGGTGCATTTGCAATGAGTCACACTGTACTTTAATGTATGGCCAGGGCCGCTGTTAGGAATAATGGGGCCTCGTACAGCCTATCGGATGGGGCCCCCTTCGACCCCACCCCAGGCCCTTCCCCTGACCTGCCTCCAAACAAAATGCAGTTTTATCTTCAAGTGGGGGGCATACAGTGCAGTGGTTGTGGAAATGATTGTCCCTGATTTAGAGGGACTGTCCCTGATTTGAAGCAATGCTGCATTTTTACTTTTTAAAAGCCAATATAAAGGAATAGTAAAGGTAAAAAAAAGTCCTTGTGGACTTGTTGGGGTTGTAAAGGTACAATTTTTTTTTTCCTAAATAGCTTCCTTTACCTCAGTGCAGTTCTCCTTCACTTACTGTACCTCATGCTTCGATTTTGCTTTTAAATGTCCTTATTTCTTCTGAGAAATCCTCACTTCCTGTTCTTCTGTCTGTAGCTCCACACAGTAATGCAAGGCTTTCTCCCTGGTGTGGAGTGTCGTGCTTGCCCCCTCCCTTGGTCTACCGGAGAGTCAGGACGCTCTCTACGTTGCAGATAGAGAAAGGATCTGTGTGTTAGTGGGCATCCTGACTCTAACACAAAGCGTAACAGTTCTTTCACTTCCACTAAAATAACCTCTTCAGCCCATTGAGCTCCCAGTCTCTCACTAGACTAGATGATTCACTGACACTGAATCCTGTGAGCTCAACCAATCTTCACGGTGGTATCTTCCTGAAGCATCACCCCCGCATCTCTGCTGGGTCCCTAGCTTGGCACTCAAGATACCTCTCAAGCTTCACCACACTGGCCTTCTTGGTCCCTGGCTGCTCTGCAAGCATTCACCTCCGCTGGCTGAGTCCCTGGCTTTATACCCACTGAAGTTTCCAAATTCTTGGTGAGAATGCTCCTCCGGTACTTGCTTCAGTTACTCACTCTGGCCCCTGGTAATAAGGTGGTTGGCCCTTAGTGGCGACAGCTTCCCCTCTACCCCCGACCACGACAGGTTCTCCAGCCGGCAGAACCGGCACTTCTGGTTGGACTGCAAGCTGCAATCCCAACCCTGCGCTGCGCTCTTGCTTCTGGATAGGCCCTTAGACAGCCTAACAGCCAGATGTGCCTGGGATAGGCCCAATCTCTGGCCTAGCAGACAGGGCAGTACAACACACGTCCACCCAGACAGCCGTCCAGCTGGCACAGAACACAGATCAGCTGACTCCACCCAAATATACAGGTTCTCCCAGCAGCCAAAGGATTCAAGAAAACCCCTGCCCATCGGCTGGGATACCCAAAATACCCATAATCCAACCCTGCATTGCCCTTCTCATATCTAGTACCGCCAGGTACCCGGCCACCTAGTGGTAGAAGAGAAAAGTGCAACAAGGCCAAACTCAGGGAGAAAACAATTAATCTCTAACTATTATCCAAGATGACTATTCTTTGCAAGTAAATTTTGAGGAACAACCCTGCCTTAACTCCAGGGTGCTACATTTATATTTCAAACATAAGTAGAGAAAACCCCCTTCCGTATAGAACGTCTTGGTTTATTTCAATAAAAAGTTAAAATCTCACTTGCAGTATAGCAGACTAAAAAACACATGGGTTTACATATCCAAAGGTGATTTGTTCGCTCCAGGAAGTGACTTGGTTCTCTCACAACCTCGCCTGCGTCCCACCACTCATCAGATGTGATATCACTGAGGAGCCGGAATATACATTGACACATTTATTGGCTGGCTGGAGCTATTGACCATACATGTATATAATCTGAAAATTAAGAAAAAGTCCCTTCAATGCTCTAACCTCCTGGGCCCCTCTGTTGAACTGATGGGGCCCAGAAAATTTGAATAATACACACCCTCGAGCATATAGGGGCAGAGGTATAATTTAGAAAGCCCTATTTTTTTTTTTTTGGAAGAAATTAACGATAAAGATGCCCCCCTGTTGAGCTGATCTGGCCAAGGGCTGGCACAACAGGACCAGTTGTACTGCCTTATCTGCAGCCCGTTGTATGGCAGCCCACTTTTATTCAATAAAAAGAAAGATCACATGTACATCAATTGCCCAAGCAGTGGTTTCTTCCACACAACATGCACAAATAAAAATACTGAGCCACCTGGCTCACTTGTTGGCAGCAAGGAGTCCTTTTGACTGTGTTGTCCATCTTTCCTGGAACACTTGGCTCTCTAGTCTTTAGTCAGAGCATCCCCCTGCACAGGCCCACCTCTTGCCTATGGATTGGGGTTCTCTTGACACCCCTGATAGGAGCCAACCAGAGTCCTGGAAAGGAGACCTGCTGTCTTCTGGCTGGGTCCTTTGACCCCTCGTTGAGACCCTCTGTCTCCTGGCTGGGGCCCCCTGACCCTGTGTGAGATCTTCCGTCTCCCACACTGGAAGTGGTATCCAAAACTTTCTCCAAACTGGAAGCTCTGATCTATCCTTAGTCCTGCATCTATAATGACCCTGCACACATGTGTACTCACACAGATTACAGGCACCAAGTAAACTACAGATACAGGATTAAATGTTCTGATCCAGAACTACAGAATCTGGAGAAAGCCATAAACACAGCTTTCTCCACTTAGAAATAATAGTTCTGAACCTTGCATTAACCCTAAATAATCCTGTGACGCATTTCCCTGCTGCAGAGGTTGAAGGGGTGGGGGGTCAGCCTGTCAGTGCTGAGACCATACGCCGCACACTGCATCAAATTCATCTGCATGACTCTTGTCCCAGAAGGAAGCCTCTTCTAAAGATAATGCACAAGAAAGCCAACACAGTTTGCTGAAGACAAGCAGACATGGATTACTGGAACCATTTCCTGTCCATGTCCTGTGGTCTGATGAGACCAAGATAAACGTATTTGGTTCAGATGTTGTCAAGCGTGTGTGGTGGCAATCAGATGGGGAGTACAAGCATGGTGGTGGGAGTGTCATGATCTGGGACTGCATGAGTGCTGCTGGCACTGGGGATCTACAGTTCATTGATGGAACCATTAATGCCAACATGTACTGTGACATATTGAAGACTGGGTTGCAGGGCAGTATTACAACACGATAACGACCCCCAAACACACCTCCAAGACGACCGCTGCCTTGCTAAAGAAGCTGAGGGTAAAGTGGTTGTAATCCCACATCGAAAAAAAAAAACTATAAAAAACCTTCAAGACAAAGGCATGAGATCGAAGCCCCCGCTGAGGTGCCCATACACAAATCGTTCTGGGAGTTACATCAACATCACTCCCGGGTATCGCGGCTCCGGCGCTGTGATTGGCCGGAGCTGCGATGACGTCACTCCCACTCATGCGCACGGGAGCCCGAGCCCTTGCTTCAGTGTGCATGTGCCGATGACGTTGTCACATGCAGATACAGGGGATCTCTCCGAAACTGTGCAGGTTTAGGAGATACCCGGGGTAGCCAGGCCTGTCGCTACAGGACAGGCAAAACAAACAATTGCTTGGGGCCTTGAGCTGGCCTGGGGCCCCCAACTTCCCGTTCCCAGGCTGTAGCGTGGCCAAGCTCCTCTTCCTTCCTCCTGGAGTCCTGTCTGTCTGCTCGGGGCTCTCCATTTTGCTTGGGGCCCCCAAATTCCTTCAAACGGCCCTGGGGGGTAGCTACAGGTAAGCCTTATTATAGGCTTACCTGTAGCAAAAAGTAATTTAAAATGATCGTGTGTGGGCTTCACATTGTTTTTTGTCTTCTGAAAAACGACAAAAAAAAATTCGAACATGCTTCAATTTTTTTATGTCGTTTTTTAAATTTGTTTTTTTTGTGTTGTAAAAAATGATTGTGTGTGGGCTAAAACAACGTTTTAAACCCGCGCATGCTCAGAAGCAAGTTATGAGATGGAAGCTTGAATGGAATTTCCCCTTTAGAGTGCCGTCGTACATGCTCTACGTAACCGCGCTTTGCTAGAGCATTTTGAAAAAACGATGGTGTGTGGGCAACGTAGTTTTTTATGATGAAGTTGGAAAAACTTCATTTTTTTTCATGATGAAAAACGTTGTTTTATTTCATGCCAAAAAGTGATCGTGTGTACGCGGCATAATATTGACACTTTGGGCCCAACTTGGACATTTTCCCTTAGGGGTGTCACATGAAAAGATGTAATAAAACATTTACAAAAATGTGAGAAGTGTACTCACTTTTGTGAGATACTGTATATATATTTCAGGATTCACTCTAAATGTAGCTTCAAAAAAAATATGATACTTTGTGCCCAAATGTTACTTAGGACTGATACAGACATTTGTTGTGCATTACTACACATGCTATTGCAATAAGGCAGCCTAGTGCACTTTTTCATTTTCGTATGTCTGTTTTCAAGATTTCCCAGTCTGAAGAGGGCAGCATTGGCACAACTTACCAATTCTGAGGAGAACTGGAATTAGAATGGGTTATATTACAGTTTCTCTGGTTCTCATGAAGTCCATAGCACTACAATTTTGTATGTGAATTTATATGCATTTTGGGCATTACACATATTTAAAGTAGATGTAAACCCAAATTTTTGTTTATGTCACAATGTACAGTATACAATTTCCTATCATCTGTGCCCAGTCTTGCCACACAGAGTTAATTCAGCTCTGAGCAATCCTCTTTTATTGTTCAGTGAAATAAAACGGGCTTACAGAGAAAAACCTTAGTCCGTTCCAGCCCCTTGCTGTGAGTGACAGGTTATTTACATATCTTATGCACTAGCCTGGAGACAGGCATTATTTTTTAATTCCCACCCCCACTCCTTTTCTGAAGTCATGTGGTTACTTTTATGGATTTTGATTGGATGTTAGTGATCATAGCAGAATTTAGTGTAAGGAATGAACAGGAAAAAAATTCATGTTGACAAGGAGAGTGTAAAGAAGGGTGGGGAGACTACTGACATCACAACTCCACCCACAGAGCTTCAGATAACAGACCCACCCATAGAATCTGCAGTTTTTTAGTTCTTATAACAGACAGAGGGGAGACATTTGACAGGTAAGGATACATGCAGGAGGCATCTACAGTATATCCTTATAGATCAGCACTATGGCAGTAGTTTAGAAAGGATGAAAGGAGTCGATTTACATCCACTTTAACATTCTTTGTGCATTTTTATCAATGCAGCACATCGTAACGAACACATCTATACACCAGTGGCGTAACCAGAGTTATGGGTGCCCGGGGCAGATTTTTTCACCCCCCCCCCCCGTATAATCATCCACTCTGTAGATGACCGACCCTGAAACTTGCTTGTTGTGCACTGAGATTGGGGCCTTTTTTATTTTATTTTTATAATTTTTGCAGCAGCAACTTTAAGGGGCAATTTATAAAAAAAATGTTCGGAGCTACCTGGAAAACTGCACGTACATTTGTTCACATGCGAATGGAGGCAACAATGGTGATGGCATTGGTGCCTGGTGGCAGCACGGAGGTCTGAGTCTCCTCCTCTCTCCCCCAACTAGGTGCTGCTGGTGTGGTGGCGGTGCAGTGCCGAGTGTCAGTGACCGTCACTGACACTCGGCACCGCACCACACCAGCAGCACCTAGTTGGGGGAGAGAGGAGGAGACTCAGACCTCCGTGCTGCCACCAGGCACCAATGCCATCACCATTGTTGCCTCCATTCGCATGTGAACAAATGTACGTGCAGTTTTCCAGGTAGCTCCGAACATTTTTTTTTATAAATTGCCCCTTAAAGTTGCTGCTGCAAAAATTATAAAAATAAAATAAAGGAAGGCCCAAATCTCAGTGCACAACAAGCAAAGTGTGCCCATAAAATATGATTAGATTAATAAAATATGAACCTAGCTTATCTTAAAAGTGGACACTGTCAGTCAGTGGCGCAGTGGACGGTGTCAGTGGGGCAGTGGACGGTGTCAGTAGAGGGTGTCAGTGGGGCAGTGGACGGTGTCAGTAGAGGGTGTCAGTGGGGCAGTGGGCAGTGTCAGTGGACGGTGTCAGTAGAGGGTGGCAGTGGACGGTGTCAGTGGACGGTGTCAGTAGAGGGTGTCAGTGGGGCAATGGACGGTGTCAGTGGGGCAGTGGACGGTGTCAGTGGACGGTGTCAGTAGAGGGTGTCAGTGGGGCAGTGGACGGTGTCAGTGGACGGTGTCAGTAGAGGGTGTCAGTGGGGCAGTGGACGGTGTCAGTAGAGGGTGTCAGTGGGGCAGTGGACGGTGTCAGTAGAGGGTGTCAGTGGGGCAGTGGACGGTGTCAGTAGACCAGAGGACTTTTAATTGCCAAAAAAAATAAAAATACAAGCAATCCACAGAAGAAAGAAGATATTAGATAAAGACTACTGGGTAAGCACAGGAGAATATAGTAAATATGCCAGGATGGGACTGCAGGGAGAAGTAGACTGATCTTTAATTAGCAGCCATGTCCCTGGAAAGAGCAGCATGACAAGTTCCACACTGGAGAGAGACTGTGAACTGATCTGCAGGAATGTAAAGACCCCTCAGCTCTGCACTCACCCATCTGTCGGTGTCCCCTTATCTCACACAGCAGGCTTTGTGTTTGTTCTTCCCGCTGTCCAGACAGGTCACATGCTCGTCTAGCAGAGGGGAGAGGGGAAGAGTCCGAGGCTGTATCTCTGCATGGAGAAGGCAGTGGAGTGGTGTGTCTCTCCCCCTCACAGCACAGTCACTCCTGCAATGTGTCCATGAGGAATCCCGTACGGGTAGCAACCCTATGACCAGCGCGCTGGCAGTGAGGCTCACTGAGTGAGCACATGACCACATATGCCCAATCACAGGGCGGTGGCCTGGCCGTACTCGCCTCGGGAGTCGGGACATTATGACTCCCAGTCTCCCACCATATTGATTAAAAAGTGACACGCACCGTGCGCACGGCATGGTCCCGGTCCGGACGCCGGGATTTCGCCCCCCACAATTTTTCGCCCGGTGCGTGAGCCCCCCCTGCCCCCCCTCCGCTACGCCAGTGCTATACACACATGCATTTTGGTGCCTTGGAAATAGGTGTGTTGGTGGTGATATTTAAAATTAATTGAACTGCAATACACCACAGTCAGTTTTGTGCAAATTTTAGCACAGATGCATATCCACCCCATAATGTGTTCCTTATCTGTGTGTTCAGATATTAAAGATGAGTTCTAAGAAGCTAAAAATCCTCCCTTGCAGTGGGGCTACACCTGCACTGCAAGAGTCAACTACTTGTTTATGTCTGGGGAAATGGGCAAAGTAGTTTTTCCCACTCCTTCACTTGTATAGCTCCTCTCACTCCCTAGTATCCAGGCTAACAGTCAGATCTGCAAATTTCTTTTGCATCACATTACAGTGTACATTTTCATCACCAACATATCAATCCCTTTCACTTTGCAAGGGAATTTGCTCCAGAGCTTAGTGAATGTGGTGAAGTTTCACTTTGAAGGTTTAATAAATCCCTCGCAAAGCCTTTACGTTCACTTGCAGATCTCTCACCAGTGGAAACTATTTTGGCTGTTACACAACCTCCACAAAAAAGCATTTTGCAATTATATAAGGCTTTATTATCTCTGGATCCTATTGCTTGTCCTAATTTTTTTAGCAAAATGGGAAGAAGACTTTCAACAACCTTGAACAGACTCCAAACGTTCTACAATCTTTCAACTGGCGCACATCGCCTCCATTTCTTCAAAACTTGTGGAGACTAACTATAAAATGTTGTCCAGGTGGCTCTACACACTTGTGTCTCTACACACCGGTGTCTCTACAGAGAGTCTTCCCGGACATCCCGGAATTCTGTTGGAGAGGTTGTGGGGCAGTGGCCACACACGCCCACATATGGTGGCAGTGTCCACTCATCCGCCCTTTCTGGTCATCTGTACTACATTGGATTGGGTTAATAGAGGCTTCCCTTGTTCCTAATGATCCTTGGGTTGTGTTGTTCCATTACACAGGCGAACCAGTAGGATGATACAAAAAATCTATTACACCACACCTATTGAAGCCCCAAAATTGCTTACACCAAATTTTGGAAACAACCTACCATCCTCACATTTTGCCAATGGCTTCAAGTAGTGGATTACATCTACTACATGGAAGACCTTACATTTGATCTTAAAAATCTTTCTTCCATCTCCAACAAAATATCGGCCTGCTGGTTTGCCTTTAAGTATTCTGCTTCTTTTTTGGAAATTTTGACTACTCCTGACTAAGATTGACTCCAACTCTTGCATGTTACATATTGCATTATTACATACAGCCATTGTTTTATCTGTTGGTAAATGATTGGGAGGCAATCTCCCCCTGTTCCTTTTTACCCCCCTTCCCCTCACCCACCCTTCTTCTTTATCTAACACCGTTTTCCTTTTCTTTCTTATCCATTATGGTGTATTAATCGAATACATGATTGTTATCTAGGACAAGTTAAAGATTGTTTAAGATGCTAAGATTATCATTTCATTCAATATACTATGCTACACCATGGAACATGTGTTCCATTGCTGTAATATTCTCACTTTTTCTCTTTTTTTAATAAAAATATATAGATCAAAGTTTCACTTTGAAAAGAATATCCAATAACATGTAAGAAAAATCGAAAACAGCATTTTTGCTTGCACACGATTGAATGCTGGAACTCAGTAGAGCTTCACCTCATTCATTAAGTTCTGATATATATCCTTTTGCAAAGTGCAACTTCACTTGCCAAGTAAACAACCTAGTTGTGTTTAGTAGACCATCCCCATTCAGAGAGAACATTAAGAATGTCAGCCACACTTCACTTAGCTGTTTTTGGTGTGCTTTTTAATATTTTAATAAATTGACTGCATACAGTGATACACTATATTACCAAAAGTAATGGGACGCCTGCCTTTACACCACATGAAATTAGAGGAGAGCGGAGGAGAGACAGGGCGGTCCCTGCACAGTGTGCGGGGACCGCCCTGTCCGCCGACAGCTCAGCGGGGATCCCTGCTGAGCCGATGGACACACACGGAGCGGACCAAAAAACGGTCCGCTCAGTGTGAAAGGTCCCTTACCTGCCTCCTCTCACGGCTCCAATGCTGTCCCAGCTGGAGCATTGCTCCTCTCACTTACTGATTTCACAAAAGAGACATATGTGACCATTAGCCTTACCCTACCTTTTCCAGATTGCATCACAATATTATAAGCAACAGCAGGATGAAAGTGGTCCACACTAGAGCAGGGTACTGTGCACTTAACATAGGTTAATAATGCACCCTAAAGCTCAAACACACGTGTGTGTGTGTGTGTGTGTATATGTGTGTGTATAATATATATATATATACACACACACACACTATATTGCCAAAGGTATTGGGACGCCAGCCTTTACACGCACAGGGACTTGACTGTCCTGCACCAGAGTCCTGACCTTAACCCAATAGAATACCTTTGGGATGAATTAGAGCATAGACTGTGAGCCAGGCCTTCTCGTCCACATCAGTGCCTGCCCTCACAAATGCACTTCTGGAAGAATGGTCAAACATTCACATAGACACGCTCCTAAACCTTGTGGATGGCCTTCCCAGAAGAGTTGAAGCTGTTATAGCTGTAATGGGTGGGCCAACTCAATATTGAACCCTAGGGACTAAGACTGGGATGCCATTAAAGTCAGAGGCCTATCTAGCGAAAATAGCACCTATGGCAAACACTGAGACTGTGCCCCTGTTGAGACATTTGAAACCCATCTTTCAGATAACCTAACAAAAAAACAGCTAACAAAACTAGTGATATTTATCATCCCTTGTGACACCTTGGGTAGTGATATATCCTCTTTATGGAGAAATCTGGGGTTTATTAGAACCCTGATCCCTCCTCTACCCTCTAAGGCCAGGTAAATGCAGAACCAATACTGGAAGTGATGAAATCTTCATCACTTAAGGCCTCAGTTTTCACAGAGGAGATGGAGAAACTGATGTTCCTTCTTCTTCTTTGTGCGCTGCCAATCCTACCAGATGGAATGGGAGAACAGAAGGGGTGTGGCTGAACGCAGGAGGGATAGTGCTGCCATTGTCCATTAGAAAAGGTGCTGAAAAGGAGATCCTGCCTATGCTTGGGTGGAGGGAAGAATAGATCCTGGTAAGTGCCTTGCTGCCCAGCCACTCAACAGCGCCCCCTTCATATGGCGCCCATGGCACTTGCCATGGCTGCCATACCCTAGATACGCCACTGATTAAAGTTCATGTGCCTCAATACTTTTTGTAATATAGTGTATCCCAAAAAACTGTCTTTCTTGATGTGTTTCACAACTTCTGGCTTGCTCACAAAGCTATTCATTTATTGATTATTAAAAAATACTGCAAGAAGAGCTAAGTGGAGTGTGGCTGACATTTTTATGTTCTCAGTGGAGAGTGTAAATGGTCTGCTGTGGCCGGCACCCACGATGTCCATGTACACAGGAGGCCAGTTTTAAGTAGAGCTATGAATCTGTGTGTGCTTCTAACCCTATACAGGTATTTAATAATGAAAAGTTTAACTCCAATGCATCCTAAATTAACTCTTTTAGTGTGAGGTGAATATACTTATTGAGGGGAGCAATATGACTAACAAGTTTGTTTCCCAGGTACAGTACTTCTTCTTGGCATTAAGTAACCCTCTCACATGCTCAAAGGGGTTGTAAAGGAAACATTTTTTTTCCCTAAATAGCTTCCTTTACCTTAGTGCAGTCCTCCTTCACTTACCTCATCCTTCCATTTTGCTTTTAAATGTCCTTATTTCTTCTGAGAAATCCTCACTCCCTGTTCTTCTGTCTGTAACTCAACACCGTAATGTGAGGCTTTCTCCCTGGTGTGGAGAAAGCCTCTTGAGGGGGGAGGGGCCAAGCAGGAGTGTCAGGACGCTCACTAACACACAGCTCCTTTCTCTATCTGCAAATTGGAGAGTGTCCTGACTTGCCTGCTTGCCCCCTCCCCCCTCAAGAGGCTTTCTTCACACCAGGAAGAAAGCCTCGCATTACGGTGTTGAGTTACAGACAGAAAAACAGGAAGTGAGGATTTCTCAGAAGAAAAAAGGAAATTTAAAAGCAAAATTGAAGGATGAGGTAAGTGAAGGAGGACTGCACTAAGATAAAGGAAGCTATTTAGGGAAACAAAATGTTTCCTTTACCACACCTTGAAGAAAAAAATCTAAATTTTCCAAAAGTGTTGAAGCTTTAGAGTCTGACAGAAAAAGCAGCACCAGAGGGGTGAGTGTAAAATGTTGTGTTGCAAAACATTTTGGACTGAGAGGGTCACTATTTAATTTGAGACTGTTATAACTGTTTTACTAAAGATAAATTGATATATTCTGAATACAGTATAATTTGAAATGAACAATTGTATAGGTTATACATAAGTAATATGTATTAAGTAATTTAAAGGGTGACTCCACTTTTTACACTAAGATACAAGTCAGATTTCAGTTATCCCCTGGAACAAAAGTGTAATTTTTGGTGAGAAACTTCCAATAGGAAATCAGGTGTAAAGGAATGCAGGCCCAGCAGATTTCCTCATTAGTGCTCTGCAGGTGCCACAGCTGCTTGATAATTATGTAACCACTCCCATTAGATCACATTACCCACATGGGCACAGCGAAACACACAGGGATTTCTTCAGATTAAGGCCCCTTTTCACACAGGCTTTCCGATCAGGTCCGCCTGTCAGTTTTATGGAGCGGCGGATGACAGCGGTGACATGTCTGCTAACATCTGCTGCTATCCGATCCGATCCTGTCTGTGAAATCCAGACAGATGGAGACCCTATTTTCCATCTGTTTGGTGGATTAGATGGGATGAAAATGGACAGGCGGTTTGTTTTCATCTGATCTCCCTATAGAGGAGAGCGAGGCTCTGACAGGTCCATCTGAGCACAGGGAGAGGAGACGGACCTGTCATCCGCCTGCTCAGCGGGGATCAGCAGATCAATCTCTGCTAAGCAAAGCGGAGTCCATCGGGAGGACCGCCCGTGTGAAAGAGCCCTTAAAAAAAGAAAAGAATCTGCAATGTACATACTGTAGATCAGCCAGAGGGGAATGTTTTTTTCTCAACAAAAGTCGAGTTACGCTTTAAAGAACAGTTACGAATCATTTGCATTTACTGGTGTACATTGACTTTATTTCTGCTGCAGATTTTTTCTTACAGATACTCAAAAACGTTACTTTGAAAAGCTATCGATTTACTGTGACAAATATGCTGAACAAATCCCAGTAACATTTGTTTTAGGTAAGTAGCCACCAATGGAAAAAGTCTATCAATGTAACTGATCCTGACCACACATGCAACACATGCACATTTTGGGTTCTCCATTGCAAAAGCAGTTATGTACACTAAAACTAAAGTGGTCCATAGACATGAAAGTCAGCAGATCTAACTGCCAGATTGTAATTCTTTAAAATTATCATGGTATAAACATATTGGGAGATCTGTTACGCTTTGAGCAGATACCCTAGCAATGTGTTTTATTTGGGAAGACCAGTAGCAACTCTCTAGGAAAACTCATATTAGCTGATTGTTCTTCCACCATAGATCAATCAGCCAAGTGGTGACATCCTTCTCTGGACTCCAGACTTTAATCAGAGTGGCAGGCTAAGCTTGTTTAGACACCTGGAAAACAGTTTCCAGTTACAGATCTTGTCTCACAGTACAGCTTCCACCAAGACTACAGTAGCAAGAAAATGTTAGTTGCCACTAAGTGAGTTGAGAGATTAGACTCATGCCACCCATAAAAGGTGCCCTAAGACTCAAACCATGCCTAAAAAAAAAAATTGACCCTGACCTTAAAGGGGTAGTTCCCCCAAAAACCTTTTTTTTTAACATTGATTGAGGCTCGTTTTGTCAAGGGGAATCGGGTGTTTTTTTTTTAGAAACAAAGCAGTACTTACCGTTTTAGAGATGCATCGTCTCCGACGGTTCCGGGTATGGTCTTCGGGGAAGGGCGTTCCTATTTGATTGACAGGCTTCCGACGGTGGGATACATCGCATCACGATTTTCCGAAAGTAGCCGAACGACGGTGCGCAGGCGCAGTATAGAGCCGCACCGGCGCTCGGCTTCTTTCGGCTACTCGTGACGCGATGTATGCGACCGTCGGAAGCCTGTCGGAAGCCTGTCAATCAAATAGGCACGCCCAGACCAGACGATCATACCCGGAAGCGACGGAGACGATGCATCTCTAAAACGGTAAGTACTGCTTAGATTCTAAAAAAAAAACACCCGATTCCCCTTGACATAACGAGCCTCAATCAATGTTAAAGAAAAGTTTTTGGGGGAATTACCCCATTAACAGCATTTTGAGACAAACCCAAGTTTAGGTTCTTATCCAAATGCGTGAACTGTGTTTTTCAGAGGAAGCTTACTGCTCTAAACTTGTTAAGTAACTGGCCAGCCTTGCTGTTCCAATGATAGGTCCTAATTAACTTTATGGACAAAGAGCAATTGGGTGCTGGCACAGAAAATTGTTGGAGTGGAAAAGTGGAAAGGAGGCAGCTGTCGAAATGTTTACCAGTCCATAGTTACTAAAGAATTTGGCTGAAGGATATTGTGGGCATTTACTTAGTTAAAACAGCAACATGTGTGTATGTATTTTTATAATTAGCTCATTTATTAAGATTTTTTAGAAGAGAAAAAACTTGTCTAATCCCCAAGTCACTGTGCGCTTGGGGACTATGGATTAAGACTGGCATGCCATTAAAGTTCATGTGCGTTTAAAGGCAGGTGTCCCAATACTTTTGGTAACATAATGTATGTGAAATATGATAAAGCCTAAATATTTTTGAGCACATTAGATATTTATTTTGGGACTTGTAGTCACAGAGCTGGATGTAGAACCATCTGTATTGCCACTTTATTCGAAAATCTGGTCCAGAGAAGGCAACTAGGGGAGTAGCACAGGGGGACTGAGTGACAATGCAGTGAGACAGTTCAATCCACATGCATTACACACAAAAAAGGCATAAAGTAACCAGGATGGTCCATTTGAGAGGCTCCACTACCTGCTGGAAACACAAGACATAAGACAAGAAAGTTTAAAAGGGTTCCTAGGAACCAACAACCCCAGTCATTTAGAAGATGATTACAAAAACAACGCTAAAGTAAAACTCATTAACTCAGTTTCCCCTAATCATCCTCCTGGATGGTTCACTAATATGTTACCTAGGGGAAAGTTGGTGGGGAAGCATACACCAGGACAAAGTGCCAGACACGGGCATCTAACCCTGTTGGGTTTCCCTGTGTGTTCGGGAAGACTGAATTTACTTTTATGTTCTGGCTGTTGCAAAGAGGTCTATCTAAGGCATACTCAATTTTTCTCCCAAAAGTTGAAAGACTTGTTGGAACTCCCAGTCACCTTCTTGAGGAGAATTCTGCTTAGCATGTCTGTCATGGCGTTTTCTATGCCTCCTGATATGGGTCTCTGATTTTTAGGCTAGATTCTCTTTTGCCCAGCAGGTTCTGCTATCTTCCTCAACACTTTTGGCTTTGTTTCCCTTTAGTGATTCAGTAATGAAAGTGTTGCAATATTATTTAAGAGGACCACAACATGCTGTGAGGTGATTTTTAGCTTGAAGTGGCAAAGCGCTTCTCCTACCATTTGCAGTTGTCTCATGTTTGATAACTATTGAGAGAGAGAAAGAGTGAGAGAGAGTCCATATTCCCCCCAGCCCCAGATGCTGGCATTTGTAGGGATTTTGCTTTTATCTCCATAGCTGATCGATCCTATGTCAAGTGGGATACTTTCACCTAGTTGTTATACAGATGGATTTGGCCAAGTCTGCTCTCAGCCAGTCCATTTCTTCAAAACCAGATTCTGTAAGGATTTTGAGTGAGCTTGTGCCCAAACGACTTCTGGTATGGCCACTGTCATGCATCCCAGCACTGACATAGCTTTCCTTGTGGAAAGAGAAGCACATTCCATTTCTCTTGATTAACATTTTTGCTTACCTTCTCTTCCACCCTCGAAAAAAGAATTGTCTGACATGGAGCCAGATTTGTCTTCTCCCAGTTGGAAATAACATTCAGCTCTTGGAACAGGTTCATAATTGTTTGCAGGTTTCTTTTCACCACCCCCTTTGGATGGTGAAAACAGTATGAAGTTGTCTAGGTAAGAAATGAGGCCCATTCTCAATTTAATTAAAATCACACAAATTTTGATATCCTCAATGCCAGGGCCAACTCAAAAAGGAGATCTTTGAACCAAAAATAAGTGTCTTTTGAGACTTCTTTCACAAAGCATAATTGCTGGTATTTGTTATAAATGGGAATATGTAGCATCCTTGGTATCTAGACAGGGCCGGCCTTTGGGGTGTGCGAGCTGGGCAACAGGGGTGCCGTGCGGCCAGCACAGCTCGCAGAATGTGAGTTGCAGCAGTTACCACTAGGCACATTAGGAAGGCAGCCACCTAGGGTGCACTGCCACCTAGGGCGCTGCTGACTCTTGCCTCACCTCTTCCTCCTCATTGTCGCTCCCCAGGCTCCTGACAGAGGATAGAGGGGCCCCGGACAGCCTCTTTATGTATGTTTAGGTGACCATGGGACGAGGGGTGAAGATGGGGGGGGGGGGACCACAGGATTAGCTCGCACAGGGCGCCTGAACACTTAAGGCCAGCCCTGTATCTAGAGTTGCCATAAAAGCCCTTTGGGGATTGAGGGTTCTGATTCTTTAGATCAAAGGTCCCCAACCCCTGGACTGGTACTGTTCCGCAGCCTGGCATTAGCACTGAGCTCCGCCTTTTGTCAGATTAGCGATGGCATTAGATTCTCATAGGAGCATGAACCCTACTGTAAACTGTACATGCAAGGGATCTAGGTTGCATACTTCTTATGAAAATCTAATGCCTGATGATTTAAGGAGGATATGATGTGGTAATGCTAGCACTGGGTAGCGACTGCAAACAGATTATCATTAAATTGAGAAAGTGCATAAAGTAACTGGAATCCAAACAAATGGAAATAAGGGTGACTTCACCACAGGAAAGTGCATGCAGTAACTAGATTCCAAAAAAATGTGGATAAAGATGGCTTCACCATAAGGAGATCTTGAAGATCAAACAACAGCTTGACAGAAGTGCCACCACCAATGGTAGAAAAGGGGGCTTACCAAATATAAATGACTAGGGAAGGTATAGACTGCCCAAGTCACCAAAGGCTTGTATCGATCACCCTGATCTAAACAGCTGGTCCTGGATCCAAACGGCTAATCAACTTGATGATCCCAAATCACAGTGTTAATGATAACTTCATAGAGGCTCGGTAACCACATGCCATGCAAGAAATATTGAAAAGAACTCACATAGCGTGATACCGTATGAACAGTGTTGTTTATTTTTTTTTAACTTCTTCCTTTTTATTAATGTTATTCATTGTTTACAATTATCATACATTTTGTGCAGTTATACAAGTATAGGGTACAAACCATATTGACATTTAATAACTATGTAAAAGTACTCTTCCCATCCTTGCACCCTTTCTATACTATATTCTTTTTGTGCATTATTGTGCGTTTTTCTGTTATCCCCCCTCCCTCCCTCCCTTCCCTCCCTTCCCTACTCACGCTACCTTGTCGTGTTTGTTGTATGTTGCGTCACTTTTATTTTCTTATTTTTTATACTCTACTTTATTCCTTGTATTTAACTCCGTAGTCTGTCCCTTATCAGCTGTGGCGGAGATAGTCTATCGTCACATAGCCATGTGTGCCATATCTGATCAAATTTCCCCATATCCCCCCTACGGCTATATGTTAATCTCTCTCTAAGGAGTAAAGAGTTTACTAATGTAACCCACTGCCTTACTGTGGGGACCTCTGATGCCATCCAGTATCGTGCTATAAGTTTTCTTGCTAGATACATTACTCTGGTTAGCATTATATAGACCCCTTTTGGAAATGTTTCCGACTCTATGGCCCCCAATATATATACCAAGGGGTCCAGTGGGATAGTTGTCTGTGTAAGTCTATTTATACATTGGGAGATCTCCTCCCAATATCGGTGTAATTTTGGACATCTCCATATCAGATGTATAAAATAACCCTGGTGTATTTTGCATTTCGGGCATAGCGGTGATTCTCTTCCTCCCCACCTGTACATCTGCTCTGGTGTTCTATATGCCCGATGCAAAATAAATAGCTGCGACAGTCTATGTGACGCTGATATCGATACAACAGGGATGCAGTCTACGGCTCTTTTCCAAAGGCTTTCGTTTATATTCCCTACATCTTCAGCCCATTTACTGCGACATTTTAAAGAGGTATAATCCTGAGCTCTGGATAGCAGTTCACTGTATATTTTAGATATTAAACCTTTCCGTTCCTCTGTTCCAAGAACTGCCTGCACTAAGGGGGGTGCGGTTGTGGTTAGAGATTGTGTTTTTTGTTGTTCCTGTAGCGCATGCCGAAGTTGGAGGTATTGAAAGAATCCCTGTGAATTCAGCTTATATTCCCGACACAGCTGTTCATATGTCTTCAATACCTCCCCTTCGTATAGTTGCTCTATGAAATGTACCCCCTTCTCCCTCCACACAGCAAATCCCCCTAGCTCCTGCAGTTCCGGGTATCTTGGGTTGTACCATATTGGGGTATAGGGCAGCGGTCCCCCTATTTCCAAGGTTTTCCTGACCTCCCCCCAAACCTTTCTAAGCAAGACGCCTGTTGGGGCAGAACGTGGTATACTTGGCAAATCCATTTCCAGATGAGACGCAGCCACTAATTTAGGGGCGCATCTTGTTACCAAGTTGCAGATAGATTCCTCGTTCTTTTTCCGTCCCCATCCTGCTAGATGTTGTCTTATGTAAGGGGGGGGGCTACATAAGAGTAGGATAAAACTCACATGTTAAACGCTCATCATAGGGTTGTCAGATGTTATGGCACCAAAAGCGATGTTGTGGATGGGTCCACCAGACACGTTTTGACTAGAAATGTCATCATCCACAACATCGCTACTCTAGGAAATGTCTGACTAGGTAGGTCTTCGACAGGTGAGAATGTCAGAACAGTCTACAGCAGGGTTCCACAAGAAGTCCTTAGGGGTTCCAGCATGATTTACCTGTTAGTTGCAAGCAGCTAATAGGTAGATCGCATCTCACATTTCCCCGCAAGCAGAGCTATACCAGTGTTGTGATTGGCTGATCGCAAGTTTGCGGGTGAATTTGAGCCTGAACCCTTGCCTGATAATGCTCAAGAAGAATTAATTGGAGCACCGCCCCACCCATCAGAGGAAGAAGGTGTCACATACCTGGTTAGAGGATGAAGTGACAAGAGAGCATTCCTTGCGGTTATGGTCCAAGCACCCCTGGAGGTCATGACAGAGAGTGCAATGCTTAACCTTTTGCAGCCTCCCTCTTTAAGAGGTTCTAAATGCCCAGAGGTGGGCATTCTGATCATGTGGATGTTGGCTGTTGGATCTTGGCTGATCGCAAGTATGCATCGGGAGCTTTACAGTACCCATCGGTTACCATGCTGGGAGCGTGAGTGTGCTCTCAGCACAGTAATTTGTTTACACAGGGCCACATATATGCACACATATAGTCCACTCGCAGAGAGGCCACATATATGCACATGGCCAGAGGGAAGTGGTTAAAGAAGCATGAGTGCCGACTGGTTAGCTAATGGCTGCTCTAGGAAATGTCTAGGTAGGTCTTCGACAGGTGAGAATGTCAGAACAGTCTACAGCAGGGTTCCACAAGAAGTCCTTAGGGGTTCCACCAAGATTTACCTGTTAGCAGAGCTATACCAGAAAGCTACTGGGAGTCCTATTGTAGTGTGCTGTTCCCCACCAACCCCTCCTCTGCTCCTGTTCATCCCTAGTGCTTGTATGTGACAACATATGGGATAGATGAGAGCAGGACTCCCAGCAGTTTAGAGATGCAGCTCTGCATGAAAACACTGCTACTATACAAGATACTGCTGTCTCCCCTTACTGTATCCAGCTGCTGCCCCACTGTAATGTGCCCTGCTGCTGTCCCCTATGTAATGTGTCCTGCTGCTGCCCTCCTGTAACATGCCCTTCTGTCACTCCCTATGTAACATGCCCTGCTGCTGCCACTTATGTAACATAATCAGCTGCTGCTCCCTCATAAAAAAAAAAAGTACAAGCACAAGTTTTAAATCACATAGCTTTTTTAATATTATTATTGATGTTATATCAACAGCTCACTGATCACGCCAGTGTTCAGAGAGCTGTAGATCGGAACATTATTTCAGGGGTTCCCCAAGATCAAAAACTTTTGCCAAGGGTCCCTCCAATTTAAAAAGGTTGAAATACCCTGATCTAGAGAATGGTTTGAACAAATACATATTCTGATATGGTTATATTTTAACTTCCAGAACCAGACCACTGTATATTTAGTGTATAATTTGTATGGTTAAGGCGTTACATTTATATAAAAAGTAATTACACTGATATATGAGAAGATGTTAATCAGTTAAACACCAAACATGCTTATACTGCAATGTCCAGCGAATTAAAGATTATTTTTGGTGATTATAAATTTGTGATTTCATCCGATTTCATACCAGGTTGATTGATGTTGATTGACGGTTTGTAAAACCTTATCATCTGAAAATATAGATATTGAATACAGTAGTTAGAATAATGGGCATTAAAGGAACACTAAAGGTTCGTTTTTTATCCTCTAAAACCATTGATATATTGCAGAGCATTTAGAAGTTCCTTACCTCTTCTTTCAAATTGCCCAGCAAAGTATTGAATTTCAGCTGTGAAAGTGCCACTTCCTGTGCCTCCTCTCTTTCCTCTCCTCCTGTGTCCCAGCCGTTTGTTATGGAGGAAAGCTTCACAAGCATGACGTGCACAACGTGCTCGCCCCCTCTCTCTGCCTACAGCTCTGCGTCTGGACGTTCTCTGTCTTTCACAGCCAAGGAGACCAGTAAATTCTTGGGCGTCTCTAGGACGCTGTAGCTCCGCCTCCCTCTCATTCATTGTTTTGGGAAACTATTCACAACCCCGCCTTCCCTCCTCCCCCAGTTCTCTGATGACAAGTGGAAAGTAAAGTGAAACTGATTTCTCCTCCCCTAGTTCTCTTCTCTGTAAATTGAAACTCGGTTTCTACACAGCAACTAAAAAGAGTATTTGCTAACTCAAGTTAAAGTACATCTAAATAAGATCTTATAAAATAAAAATTATGCTTTTAATTAAATTAAAATATAGTCAATATATCTGTATCCATTTCTTTACCGTGCTTATTCAATATCATGCATTGTATGTTTTCTGTTCCCCCATGTCCAATACAAACAAACACTCACTCCACCACCATTTTAGCTAATTTTTTACTATCCATTTTGAATGCACACCACATATACTTTTCTCCCAATTCCATCCCTCCATCCCCTGGTATGCTCATCCATCCCTCACAGAGTGATGTAAGGGCGGCCCCTGCTGGGGACACCTGATGTAAGAAAGGGTTCCAGTGGGATTGCCTGATGTAAGGAGGGGGTGCTCCACTTGGAACATCTCATGTAAGGGGGTCTCCGCTGGGATTGGCTTATGCAAAGGAGGGGCTCCGGTAGGGAAACCTGATGTAAAGGGGGGCTCTGCTGGGGACACCTGATGTAAGAAGAAGCTCTGCTGTGATTGTCTTATGTAAGGGGGGCTCCGCTGGGGACACCTGATGTAAGAAGAAGCTCTGCTGTAATTGTCTTATGTAAGGGGGGGTCCGCTGGGGACACCTGATGTAAGAAGAAGCTCTGCTGTAATTGTCTTATGTAAGGTGGGGTCCGCTGGGGACACCTGATGTAAGGATGGGGCTCCGCTGGGGACACCTGATGTAAGGGGGGCCTCCGCTAGGGACACCTGATGTAAGGGTGGGGCTCTGCTGGGAACACCTGATGTAAGGGGGGGGGCTCCACTGGCGACACCTGATCTAAGAAGAAGCTCTACTGTGATTGTCTTATGTAGCCCCCCCTTACATAAGACAATCACAGCAGAGCTTCTTCTTACATCAGGTGTCCCCAGCGGAGCCCCTTCTTACATCACGTGTCCCCAGCAGAGCCCCCCTTACATCAGGTGTCCCCAGCAGAGCCCCCCCCCTTACATAACACAATCACAGCAGAGCTTCTTCTTACATCAGGTGTCCCCAGCAGAGCCCAACCATACATAAGCCAATCCCAGCGGAGCCCCTTCTTACAGCAGGTGTCCCCAGCGGAGCTCCCCCTTACATCACATGTCCCCAGCGGAGACCCCCCCTTACATAAGACAATCACAGCAGAGCTTCTTCTTAGATCAGGTGTCCCCAGCGGAGGACCCCCCTTACATTAGGCGCCCCCAGCGGAGTCCCTTCTTACATCAGGTGTCCCCAGCAGAGCCCCCCTTATATCAGGTGTCCCCATCGTAGCCCCCCCCTTACATCAGGTGTCCCCAGCGGAGCCCCTTCTTACATCAGGTGTCCCCAGCGGAGGCCCCCCTTACATTAGGTGTCCCCATCAGAGACCCTTCTTACATCAGGTGTCCCCAGCGGAGGGCCCCCCTTACATCAGGGTGTCCCCAGCGGAGCCCCCCTTACATCAGGTGTCCCCAGCGGAGCCCCTTCTTACATCAGGTGTCCCCAGCGGAGGCCCCCCTTACATTAGGCGCCCCCAGCAGAGGCCCCCCTTACATTAGGTGTCCCCAGCAGAACCCCCCTTATAAGGGGGGCTCCGCTGGGGACACCTGATGTATCAGGTGCCCCCAGCGGAGCCCCCCCTTACATCAGGTGTCCCCAGCGGAGCCCCTCCTTACATAAGACAATCACAGCAGAGCTTCTTCCTACATCAGGTGTCCCCAGCGGAGGCCCTTCTTACATCAGGTGTCCCCAGCAGAGCCCCCCTTACATCAGGTGTCCCCAGCAGGGGGGCTCCGCTGGGGACACCTGATGTAAGAAGAAGCTCTGCTGTGATTGCCTGATGTAAGGGGGGCTCCGCTGGGGACACCTGATGTAAGTGGGGGCTCCGCTGGGATTGCCTGATGTAAGGGGGGCTCCGCTGGGGACACCTGATGTAAGGGGAGGCTCTGCTGGGATTGCCTGATGTAAGGGGGGGTCCGCTGGGGACACCTGATGTAAGTGGGGCCTCCGCTGGGTATTGCAGAGTATTGCAGTGTATTGTGTATTGCAGAGTTTTGCATCAAACGCAGCCAGTGTGCCCACCATTTGCAGCCACTTGTGCCCGTCGTACACAGCTACTTGTGCCAATCAAATGCAGCCACTTCTGCCCATCAAATGCAGTCAGGCACATCCCCCGGCTGTCACTTTACTAATTCCAAACAAACCTCCCCTGGGAAGGAACCCTTGTGTGGCTACACTTATCGAATGACGGCACTTCCTCCCCCGCTTCTCTGTTCCTCTCCTGCTCCTCTATCCCCCCCCATGATGCTCTGATCCCCCATGCGCCTCTGTCTCATGTCCCTCATGATGCTCTCGTTCGCCGCAGCGCTCACCTCCTCTCCCAGTCCAGCCCTGGTGTCCCCATCCTCCAGGGGAGAGAATGTCGTCCCCGTCCTCCGGTGGAGAGAATGTCGTCCCCGTCCTCCGGTGGAGAGAATGTCGTCCCCGTCCTCCGGTGGAGAGAATGTCGTCCCCGTCCTCCGGTGGAGAGAAGGGTGTCCCCGTCCTCCGGTGGAGAGAATGTCGTCCCCGTCCTCCGGTGGAGAGAATGCCGTCCCCGTCCTCCGGTGGAGAGAATGTCGTCCCCGTCCTCCGGTGGAAAGAATGTCGTCACCGTCCTCCCGTGGAGAGAATGTCGTCACCGTCCTCCCGTGGAGAGAATGTCGTCCCCGTCCTCCGGTGGAGAGAATGTCGTCCCCGTCCTCCGGTGGAGAGAATGTCGTCCCCGTCCTCCGGTGGAGAGAATGTCGTCCCCGTCCTCCGGTGGAGAGAATGTCGTCCCCGTCCTCCTGTGGAGAGAATGTC
Source organism: Rana kukunoris (assembly GCA_029574335.1). NCBI lineage: Eukaryota > Metazoa > Chordata > Amphibia > Anura > Ranidae > Rana > Rana kukunoris. Next base: position 212,311,588 of record CM056051.1, read on the forward strand.
GTCCCCGTCCTCCGGTGGAGAGAAGGGTGTCCTCGTCCTCCGGTGGAGAGAAGGGTGTCCCCGTCCTCCGGTGGAGAGAAGGGTGTCCCCGTCCTCTGGGGAGAGAAGAGTGTCTGTCTCCGTCCAACCACCCAAGGATCAGCTCTTCCAATTTTGGCCAACACTGGGGCCCATCTCCTTCTCCTTCAAACAGCCAGGGGTCCACTCCTTCTCTGGCAACCACCCAGGTTCTCTCTCCTTCTCCCCCGGCCACCCAGGTGCCCTCTCCTTCTCCCCCGGCCACCCAGGTGCCCTCTCCTTCTCCCACGGACACCCAGGGGCCCTCTTCTACTCCAAACAACTAGGTGCCGTCTTCTTTCTCTCCCTCTTTTTTTCTTTCTCTCCCTTTTTCTAGAGTATTGCAGAGTATTGTGTATTGCAGAGTATTGCACGCGGTTACAGCAGAGTATTGCACGCGGTTACAGCAGAGTATTGCACGCGGTTACAGCAGAGTATTGCACGCGGTTACAGCAGAGTATTGCACGCGGTTACAGCAGAGCATTGAACGCGGTTACAGCAGAGCATTGCACGCGGTTACGCAGAGCATTGCACGCGGTTACGCACACGGTATTGCAGAGTATTGCATACGGTATTGCAGAGCATTGCACACGGTATTGCAGAGCATTGCACGCAGTTACGCACACGGTATTGCAGAGCATTGCACGCGGTTACGCAGAGCATTGCACGCGGTTACGCAGAGCATTGCACACGGTTACGCAGAGCATTGCACACGGTTACGCAGAGCATTGCACACGGTTACGCAGAGCATTGTGTATTGCAGAGTATTGCACGCGGTTACAGCAGAGTATTGCACGCGGTTACAGCAGAGTATTGCACGCGGTTACAGCAGAGTATTGCACACGGTTACAGCAGAGCATTGCACGCGGTTACGCAGAGCATTGCACACGGTTACGCACACGGTATTGCAGAGTATTGCATACGGTATTGCAGAGCATTGCACACGGTATTGCAGAGCATTGCACGCGGTTACGCACACGGTATTGCAGAGCATTGCACACGGTATTGCAGAGCATTGCACGCGGTTACGCAGAGCATTGCACACGGTTACGCACACGGTATTGCAGAGTATTGCACATGGTATTGCAGAGTATTGCACGCGGTTACGCAGAGCATTGCACACGGTTACGCAGAGTATCGCACACAGTATTGCAGAGCATTGCACATGGTTACGCACACGGTTACGCAGAGCATTGCACGCGGTTACGCAGAGCATTGCACACGGTTACGCAGAGCATTGCACACGGTTACGCACACGGTATTGCAGAGCATTGCACACGGTATTGCAGAGCATTGCACACGGTTACGCAGAGCATTGCACACGGTTACGCAGAGCATTGCACACTGGTATTGCAGAGCATTGCACACTGGTATTGCAGAGCATTGCACACGGTATTGCAGAGCATTGCACACGGTTGCGCACACGGTTACGCAGAGCATTGCACACGGTATTGCAGAGCATTGCACACGGTTACGCACATGGTTACGCAGAGTATTGCACACTATTGCACACGGTATTGCAGAGCATTGCACACGGTTACGCACAAGGTTACGCAGAGTATTGCACACTGTTACAGCAGAGCATTGCACACTGTTACAGCAGAGCATTGCACACTGCTACAGCAGAGCATTGCACACTGTTACAGCAGAGCATTGCACACTGTTACAGCAGAGCATTGCACACTGGTATTGCAGAGCACTGCACACTGGTATTGCAGAGCATTGCACACTGGTATTGCAGAGCATTGCACACTGGTATTGCAGAGCATTGCACACGGTATTGCAGAGCATTGCACACTGGTATTGCAGAGTATTGGGCAGGGGGCACACAAGAGCAAGATTCTGGTCGTCAAGAGAGCTAAATATAGTCATTCATTTATATGTAATAAATTGGCATATGATATATTTATCATTGCCTCGAGGATTAGTGGGCTGGAGGAGGCGGCAATATGTGTAGGAGGAGGGAGGAGAAATGAATGGCCATAGGCAGAGGGGCGGCAAGAGGTGTATACTGGGGGAGGTTAGGGGCTGGAGGACAGAGGAGGCGACAATATGTGTGGGAGGAAGGAGGAGAAATGAAAGGGTATAGGCAGAGGGGCGGGAAGGGGTGTATACTGGGGGAGGTAGGGGCGGAGTGTGGCTCTTAGTTCACGAGAACATTGCTCGTTCTCGTCCGGCGTTGCAAAACGAAAAAACACTTCTGCGCATGCGCGAACCGCTAAGCCTAATGGGAACTGTAGTTCCCATTAGGCAGTGACGTTTACACTATGAACGCGCACTGCCAAACCAGGAAGTGAGGGGAAATCAGACACAGGACTGACGGAGGGGTACATTCAAGATGCTGTTTAACAGGTATAGCAATGTTTTTTAAAAAAAATCATCACGTTTTTTATTCTTATATGCCTCAAGACTGCATTTGAAAAGGAAAAAAAATTTGACTTTACAACTTCTTTAAGGAGGTGTCTGCTGAAGTATAGAAAAACACTTCAGAAGTCCTACATCATTACTCTCAAAACTCTCGGCTCTTTTGATAGGGTGGGAGCTGCACCTCTCATCCTATGGAAACTATGTAGGATTGATAGGAGTCATTTATGAGGGGCAGTGAATCCTATACCTCAGGCTGGACTTACTGTGTAGCAGATTAAACTCTGAACGAAAGCAAAAACCAGGCGAACTCTGTTAAATATTTTTCTACTTTCATAACCATTTATTTTACTGTTGCTAAATGTCTATTTTACAATATTATTTCTGTAAATGTTGCCATTCTTGCCAATGTCTTGAGACTGAGAGTACCATCACAACAGGCAGGAGCACAGCTTTGACAAATTGTCCCCCTGGCTCTAGGCTCCAGGCTGGGTTGCCCTATGCATAATCTGGTTTTCCATCCTGGATCACATAAGAATCGATAGTTTACTGGCAGATGTAATTCGTCTCTTATCTCTTTCAGAGAAGATGGTAGATATAAATGGAACATGGTACATATAGCACAATACATTTCCCATAAGTACCCCATTGTTCCGGCAGACATATTTACCTTCTTGGTTTAAATAAAACAGCTTTTGTCATTGGATAGTCAGCTCTGATTTATATACATTTTCAGTTTAAATTATGAATGATTTTTATGTTTTCTTTATAAACACCTTTTGCTTTGCTTGCAGGTTTTTATGTTACTCTTGTAGTGAACCGGTGGTGGAACCAGTTTGTAAATCTTCCATGGCCTGACAGACTCATGCTTCTCATCTCCAGCAATGTGCATGGTAGAGATGAATATGGACGGCTACTTCGCAGGACACTTATGCGTTATGTTAATCTCACCTCCTTACTGATCTTTCGTTCAGTCAGCACTGCAGTGTACAAACGATTCCCAACAATGGACCATGTTGTAGAAGCAGGTAAAAGAACTGCAGTTTAAATAGTTTTGTAGGCTGTATATGATTTTAGAACCAGATATAAAGTATAGGTGCCGCTTACGCTCTTTAGAGGGTCCTCATGCGATGCCACCTGTTGGGAGTGCCGGTTGGCAACGAAGCTCATCGCAGCTCCAGACATCACCATGGAGCAAAAACAGCATCCCATAAGCCGCACATTGCATCACTGCAAGTATTCTGTAAAGGAGAATGTGGCATCTCAGCCAGGGCTCCACACAGACCATGCCCCCAACCAACCACCAGGGGGTGTGGCCTGGTTGGAACCCTGGCTGAGACTGCCACATACTCTTTTACAGAGGACTTGAAGCAATGTGAGACTTATGGGATATTTTTTCTGCTATATGATTTCAGGTTTTTGCTTCCTGCTCCCATAGTCTACTTGTAACATAAGCAATATTAAAAATGGATGATATTGACAGATGTTGTCGCTCCTATGCACACACATACTGTTTTTGTTCTATTGACTGAATATAAAAAGAAAAATAGTTGCGCTCAGAAAGCACAATATGACATTGTGAAAGAATTAATATACGTGTCAATATAAATTAATAAATAAATAAGTAAATAAATGAACCACATCTAATTTGTAAATAAAGTCCATAAAGTGATGAGAACAAGTGTAATAAGAATAGCTTACACTACAACCCAATCTTAATTAGTCCATTTGAGCTGGTATCACAAAGATGTAATTAGATGGTGTAATTAAATGATTGTCCAATATTAAACAAAAGGCAATGGTGATCGTAGATTACAATATCCTGAATGGTATTCACTATCGATCTCACAGAATTCTGCAGACACATCAAAAGGTAAGTAAAGATGTACTCTTACCAGATCCTAGTGTAATTCAGGCATATCAATCCACTGGCATCTGAAGGGGGAGATCACCTCGACCGCTTACAGTACTTCCACATAGGACTGATGAGTTTCACTGGAACAAATAATTCCCACTGGTGCAGACTCCTCGTCTAGTTCAGAGAACCGAGGGGGACTTTATTTACAAATTAGATGTGGTTCATTTATTTATTTATTTATTTATTTATTTATTTATTCATTTATATTGACACGTATATTAATTCTTTCACAATGTCATATTGTGCTTTCTGAGTGCAACTATTTTTCTTTTTATCTTTGTTTTTCGTGTATATCACATGTTTAATCTTGCTGCTGGATACCTTTGTTCACTTATTTATTTATTCAAAAATATTTTTCACTTTAACTATTTAATTAATTAGTAGATTAATTTTCAGTAATTGATTTTACATTAACTAATTCATTCACCTTTAGCGCGAGAAATTTCCCCCTTGGATAGAACACGTTTATATTAACTGAATATACAGTACATTAAATACTTCCCCAAAACCTATTTGTAATCAGTTCCAATGACCTCCACACACTAATATCAGATTACTATTGTATTTTGTATTTCTAACTTTTCTACATTTTTAGGTAGGGTCCCCTTCTCTTCTGATGCCTTGCTTTGGATTTTTTTGTTTGAAGTTTTTTATTTGTACCCCTTTTTCCTTCCTGTCTATTGAGAAACACAGGAATTCTTAGAATTCTTAGCCTATCGGGTTAAACTGCTGCCTACAGGAGACATGAACACTGGCAACAAAAAAGCCATTGCCCAGCACAGAATACCCTGCTCACAACCATGATGCAGATACAAACTTTTGGTCTTCAGGATCAGGTTCCACTGTTCCCAGTGTTCCCATGAGAGTGGACGTGTTTTATTGAGCTCTGCTGTTCTTTGCTTGTTTGAAGATATTTATTAAAGACTTTTTTGCTATCAACAGCTGAAGGTGGATTCATGTTGAATATATGAAATATTTAAAGTCTCTCCAGTCAGCCAACAGTGTTAGCGTATTCATGCTATTTAAATCCTAGAAGTCTCTCCAGTTAGACAAGAAGTAAGAGTAGATTCATGTCAGATATAATAAATCTTAGATGTTTCTTCATTTAAAGGAGCACAGATTTCCTCATTTTATACCAGTGATCTCTCTGACATGAGCCTGCAGTAAATGGCATCCAGTCTATTTTCCAGTTACCATAGAATAATACTGTTCACCTCAGGCCAGTATTGTCTGGGAAATCCTTGATGAAAATTGGGACCAGAGCAGAGGTGTATTTAGGTTTTGTGCTGCCCTAGGCCTGACTAAACTTGCGCACCCCCTAATTTAAATATGACCCACCCCTTCCCGTCAAAGCCACACCCCTGTCATATTCATGGGAAGGAGGACAGAGGGATGCCCTGGGAGAAGGACAGAGGGTTGCCATGAGTGACGGACAGAGGGACGCCATGGGAAGAGGACCGGCCGGCCGCCCCCCCGCAAAGTGCCGCCCTAGGCCTGGGCCTTGTCGGCCTAGGCCAGAATACATCCCTGGACCAGAGCTGCGGCAGTTAACCTAACCCGACCTCTGAGGCCGCGTACATACGATCGGTCCAACCCGATGAGAATGGTCCAATGGACCATTTTCATCGGTTCACTGCTGAAGTGGCCTGATGGTCTGATGTGTGTACACACCATCAGCCCAAAATCCAATCGGGTCAGAACACGGTGACGTAGAACACAACGACGTGCTGAAAAAACAAAGTTCAATGCTTCCAAGCAAGCGTCGACTTCATTCTGAGCATGCGCAGGTTTTTGGTCCGATGCTTTTGCGTACTAACCATCTGTTTGGTCCGATGGTCAGGCGTCCATCGGACCGATTTTGAAGCAAGTTTTAAAACTTTGGTCCGACGGACAACGGTCCGATGGGCCTTTCACACGATCAGTTTGGTCCGATGAAAGTGGCCTTAAGGCCACTTTCATCGGACCAAACCTATCGTGTGTACGCAGCCTGAAGTCTCCATGTTGTGCATTGCTATCAGGCACTGACTGTCAGCATCTTGTCTGCAACTCAAGCTTTTACAAATTGTTAGCTCTGCTATTAGCCGTGCTGCACTGTTATGGAACCCCTATTGTGGGATACCTAGAGATATTGGTAGGAAGACTTCCTCAATGCCTGGACCAGGAGACTGGTTCCTACGCCCAGAGGTTTTCCAGGTCCTGCTTGTCTCTCCACCATCCCTAGTGATTCAGGCAGACCATGATACAAACTTATAGTCTAAGCCAGGGCTCAAAATTTCAAGTCCTGAGCTACTAGCCAGGCCTCAAGAATTACTCGCCACCAGTTGCCCCACCTAATTCATATACTGCCCTGCACCCGTAAACACGCCCTCGTAGATTATCTCATGGAATGACACTGTTAAATGTTTTATGCAGAATCAAGTTACACAATTAAATATTACCAACAACAACTTTAACAAAATGGGACAGGGCACCGGGGGCAGACCAGAGGGACAGGGCACTGGGGGCAGACCAGAGGGACAGGGCACTAGAACTTGGTCGGTCTCTCTCTCTCTCTCTCTCTCTCTCCCTCTCCCTCCCTCTCTTACCTCAGGCTGAACTGTTGGACGCTTACACTACATTGGTCGGGGGGAGGGGGGCAGGCTCAGAGAGGCTCTAAGTGTAGGCACAGATTGGAGTGAGATTGGTCATGCAGCCCTGTCATCACTCACCCCCAGCTTAAATCCACTCGCCAAATGCTAGTAGGCGAGTGGAAATTTTGAGGGCTGGTCTAAGCTAATACTATGCAGGTTATTTATTCAAGGCAAATCCACTTTGCACTACAAGTGCACATGGAATAGCAGTCACTGTAGATATGAGGGGGACATGCAAAGAAAATAAAAACAGCATTTTAACTTGTACATGATTGGATGATAAAATCAGCAGAGCTTCCCCTCATTTCAGATCTTCCTCTCAGATTTACAGTGATTGCACTTCCAAGTGCACTTGGAAATCAACCGCTTAGTCTTTTGTTATTGTTCCTTACGTTTAACCAGGCGGACAATCAGGCCCCTTCTGATGCTAGCTTTGGGTGTTGGGTCTTTCAGGCGACTCCCCAGTTTGTTGTCTTTTCTTGGGCCTGATGGTCCTTGTTGTAATGTTGCTCTCCCCTGTGTTAGACTGATTTTGACTGTCCTATTTTATGAATTCTTGGAATTCCAGTGTCTCTCAAGAAAGACAATAGGCTGTTTGTACTCAACATTAAATCCTTTTCTTGGATCCCATTTACGGGTCATTCCCCTTTGTTTTTTTCTGCCACAAAACTGAGGCATGATGGTTGTGGTTGATGTTATCCTTTGCTATTCAATGGCTATTTTGTTGCCAGCGTCCATTTCTCCTGTAGGCAGCAGTGACAACCTGACAGTCTAAGGGCTCTTTCACACGTGCGTTCCGTTTTTCGGTCTGCTCCGTGTGTCTGTCAGCTCAGCGGGGGGGTTTCCGCTGAGCTGTCGGGCGGACAGGGCGGTCCCCGCACACTGTGCAGGGACCGCCCTGTCTCTCCTCCGCTATCCCCTATGGGGAATCGGATGGAAATGGACCGTCTGTCCGTTTGCATCCGATCCGTTTGGCCGGACGGAAGAAAAATAGGACATTCTTCCGTCCGAAAAAACGGATGCGGATCGGGCGGACGTTAGCGGATGCATCATCTGCTAACGGATCCGCTCCCATAGGGAAGCATTGAGGTCTGTTACCGAACGTCCAAAAAACGGACGAACGGAACAGACGTGTGAAAGAGCCCTAAGAATGCTAAGTATCCCTATTTGTCCCTCAATGGACTCCAAGAAAAGTATTTTGCGGTGAGCACAAAAATCCTTTTATTACGTTATGTTAACGATTGCGTAATGCTAATGCATTATAAATAAAGGATACTAATAGAAATAGTAAAGAAGATATTTACAGTAAAACCTTGTATTGCGAGCATAATTTGTTACGGAAGTATGCTTGTAATCCAAAGCTCGTGTATTTTAAAGAACATTTTCCCATAAAAAATAATGGAAACTCAAATGATTTGTTCCACAACCATTTATTCATAAGTCCTTCAGTTCATAGTCCATATAAAAAGATTATAGTAATGTGACCAGGTAGTGTAACCATAAAATGTCCATCCACAAATGGAAGCCTCCAAGAGGGGATTAGAAGCAAAATCCAGCAGGAGCTACACAGTATAAAAGAGAAGAGAGCACCTCTAGGTGTAGCAATATGTGTACATTTAATGAAAGTACAACATTTAGCAAATCGCATGGTTGATTATTAAAAGAGGTACATCCAAGTACGCAGGCATCTGGGGTTAAGCTGTCCGGGAAGACTACCCTGCAGTAAAGTGATCTGAAAGCGAGGCTTGAAGCGCTTGTGGAATGCAGTGTGTAAGGGCTGACGTCAATGGTGGTGAGGAGGATGGTCTATGTCAGGCATGTCCAAAGTCCGGTCCGGGGGCCAAATGCGCCCCCCCTGTTGATTTATTATGGCCCCCCTGGGGATTTGGACATATATATTGTTTGAGGCCCCCAGGGCCACAAAAGATATATACTGTATTTATTAGCACTGCCCTGGATGGGACAGGGAGGGGGCAGGACGAGCGCCATCAGATTACATGAAGAGAATCTCCTGTTTACTCAGCAGCGTCTGCATTGGAAGTCCCGTCTCCTGGGATGCCATTGGACGACTGTTCTGTCTATCATAGGAGGCGGGACTTTGTATTAAAGAGGCCACAGGGTAAACAAGAGATTCTCCTGTTTGTAATCTGTCGGTGCTCGTCCCGCCCCCCTCCCTCTGCCCTCTGAGGCTGCAGATGGGCATTGTTCAGGCTGCACTGATGGCAATGGTAAAGCTGCATTTATGGCACATGTGAGGCTGCATTGGTTGCAATGGTAAGGCTGAATTGGTTGCAATGGTAAGGTTGCATTCATGGCACATGTAAGGCTGCATTCATGGCACATGTAAGGCTGCATTCATGGCACATGTGAGGCTGCATTCATGGCACATGTGAGGCTGCATTCATGGCACATGTGAGACTGCATTTATGGCACATGTGAGGCTGCATTTATGGCACATGTAAGGCTGCATTGGTTGCAATGGTAAGACTGCATTGGTTGCAATGGTAAGGCTGCATTTATGGCACATGTAAGGCTGCATTTATGGCACATGTGAGGCTGCATTTATGGCACATGGAAGACTGCATTTATGGCACATGTGAGGCTGCATTGGTTGCAATGGTGAGGTTGCATTGGTAAGGCTGCATTGGTTGCAATGGTGAGGCTGCATTCATGGCAATGGTAAGGCTGCATTCATGGCAATGGTAAGCCTGTGCTTGTTATACGCCGATAAATACGGTATATCCAAATAACACGCCCAAGCTCATCCTTAGTCCTAAGCAGATCTCTGGCATTCGCTGGGCCCACAAAATAAATATGTACAGTATATCCAAATAATACGTTTGAGCTCATCTATTCACCACACAGCCACAAAGGCAAGAGAATTCTTGTTGGGCCATGTATTAGTTGCTCGCGGGAACACACTTAGAATTTTAATGGCTCAAATAATGTCGGGCAAAATAGTCGGCCCTCACGCATGTTCACTTCATCAAATCTGGCCCTCTTTGAAAAAAGTTTGGACACCCCTGGTCTATGTGAAAATCTTTACCCCGGATACCTTTATACTTAGATGTGCCTGTTTTAACCACTTAAGACCCGGACCAAAATGCAGGTAAAGGACCAGGCCCCTTTTTGCGATTCGGCACTGCATCTTTTTAACTGACAATTGCGCGGTCGTGCGACGTGGCTCCCAAACAAAATTGACGTCCTTTTTTCCCCACGAATAGAGCTTTCTTTTGGTGGTATTTGATTGCCTCTGCGCTTTTTATTTTTTGCTCTATAAACAAAAATAGAGTGACAATTTTGAAAAAATTCTATATTTTTTACTTTTTGCTATAATAAATATCCCCCAAAAATATATAAAAAAAAATGTTTTCCTCAGTTTAGGCCGATACGTATTCTTCTACCTATTTTTTGTAAAAAAAAAATCGCAATAAGCGTTTATTGATTGGTTTGCGCAACATTTATATAGTTTACAAAATAGGGGATAGTTTTATTGCATTTTTATTATTATTATTTTTTTTTTACTACTAATGGCGGCGATCAGCAATTTTTTTCATGAAACTGACATTATGGCGGACCCATCGGACAATTTTGACACATTTTTGGGATCATTGTCATTTTCACAGCAAAAAATGCTAAAAAAAATACACTCATTACTGTGAAAATGACAATTGCAGTTTGGGAGTTAACCACTAGGGGGCGCTGAAGGGGTTTAGTGTGACCTCATATGTGTTTTTAACTGTAGGGGGGCGGGGCTGAATGTGTGACCTCATTAATCGCCTTTCCCTATATCAGGGAACAGACGATCAATGACCACGCCACAGTGAAGAACGGGGAAGCTGTGTTTACACACAGCTCTCCCCGTTCTTCAGCTCTGGGGACTGATCGCGCGACTCAGGCGGCGATGGGGTTCGCGGGGCCCACGGCCGCGATCAAAGTTCAAAGTTCGAGTTCAAAGTCTAAATGCTGTAACTGTATTGCTACACTAAGGCCTTGTACACACGAGGGGATATTTCCGCTGAACATGGTCCGACGGACCATTTCAGCCGAAAAATCCCCTCGTCTGTAGGGGCAAACGGACGCTTTTTGCCGGATTCATCCGGCGGAAAAATTTCAAAGCATGCTTTGAAATAATTCCGCCGGATAGCTGGCCGTCAGATATGTCCGCTGGTTAGTACGGCAAACCAGCGGACATATCTTGCCGCACATGCGTCGTATCCTGTGAATGGATCCGACGCATGCGCGCGGAAGTGTTTACTTCCTGGTGCGGTGACGTGGCGGTCACGTGGCAGCGTCAACGTCACCGCCGCGTCACCGCGCTGTCCGCCGGCGGGGAATTTCATCCGATGGTGTGTACAGCCATCGGATCAAAACATCCCGGCGCAAATATACGCTGTAAACGGTCCGGGGACCGTTTACAGCGGATATTTCCCGTCGTGTGTACAAGGCCTTAGAGGCGCCTCTCTTCTCTTTTATAACCAGTTGTGACATGTCGTTACTTGTATATCAAGACATCGCTTGTATATCAAGTCAAAATTTATTTAAAAATGTTTCCTGTCTTTCAAAGCGCTCTCAAACCAAGTTACTCTCAAACCAAGGTTTTACTGTACAGTGGCAGACAAGGTGAAATATTGGTGAGGCAAGCTACACATTGCTCCTTTACCTTGGTTATAATTGTACTGTGAGTATTTGTAGGTGTAATCTCTCTGTTTTGTTCATCACAGGTTTAGTATGGCTATAAACGCGCTGCTTGCCTAAGTTCATTATAACTAATTATTATTGTTATTATGGTTATAATACTACTTATATTTATGTACTTTGTATTTAAAAAGGATTTATGACAGCAGATGAGCGAAAAATATATGACAACCTTAACTCTCCTCACCTTAAATACTGGGTACCAGCCATCTGGTTTGGAAATTTAGCTTCAAAGGCCCGGTCTGATGGAAGAATTCGTGACAGCATTGATCTTCAGTCAATGCTTCATGTAAGTCAGAAAGCGAATACAGAAATGGGCTATTCCTAAGCATGTGCCGCATTTGTGAACCAAGAATATGTAAGTGCATTTTGTGTGATTCCTGACAGTTTTTTTCCTTGTGAGCAATAAATACAAAATCTTTATTTATTCCTACTTATTGTCTTCTACTCAAAATACAGGGATTTTACCGTGCAGACAGGGCTGGACTGAGGAATTAGGTGACATAAATGACGAGACTTGGGATGTTGGCTTGCAAGCAGAACCGCTCACGTCTGTATCCCAGTCGCATAGACTCTCTCATTTATTTTTATTACATAGGCTCTACCCCACGCCTATTCAGTTGCAGCGATGGGGAAGGAGAGACTCGCCTTTATGTCCTAAACGCTGTGGGGAGGACGGATCGCTCCTTCATCTAATGTGGCGCTGTCCCAGATTGCATCAATATTGGGGTGATTTTACCGAGGTTATTTCCTCGGTCTATCAAGTTAGGGTCCCGTTGAACCCCCTAATATGCGTCTTGGGAGCAGTTGATGAGGAGGTACTGTATATCCTCCCCCTACTAATGTAGCAGTGATCAGACTTTTGTACTTAGCTAGAAAACTGGTTCCCAGATTTTAGTTGTCCGACATTCCGACTAAAAAACAGTGGATAGATCAAGTTAATTACATTCTTATACAAGAACACCTCCCTTATACGTTCCCTCTATGTGTTAAGGGGATAGATTCCATTGGAAGGGTAGACTGGGGGTAAGGTTGGTTTTTGGTATGGCCCGTTGGCCTTTTTGTTTGGATGTGCCGGTTGGCGGGATTGGACTCGTTGGCCGGCGTAATGTTTCTTTATTCTTTTCTTAAGATGTGTCATTATAATGTTTTCGGTGCCACTGTTGAATGTTTTGTTTTACTTGCATTACTTGTGTTTTACTGTATTAATGTCTGCTACTCGTTGAGTATGATTAACAATGTAAGACTCTGTATTTTCTTTTGTTGGCACAATAAATTATTTTTCCTGATTTAAAAAAAAAAAAAAATACAAAATCTAGTTTTGCTTGGTTGCATGGAAATACATCCTTGTATTTAGCCAATAATCATAATATCTTCCCTAGCAACGTCCAGTTCTAATTGTAAAAAAAAAAATTTGTGCCTAATACTTACATTTTGTTGTTTTAAATTAATAATAAGTACTGCTTCCAGCCACATAATAATTATATTGTAATACTTATAATTTGCAGGGCTGTTAGGCTGCTTTTTGCCACATTTTATTTAGCAGTTCTGATGTAAATTTTGTCTTTGATATGCATAATTAAAATTTTCTGAAAATGTAAATCCCTAAATAGCTGAAAAAAGTCCTGGATATCAAAAGCAAGTTAACAAATAGCCCAGTTCCTTAGGTTACTAGCATGCAAGTAGATATAATAATCCGAAGCATGTCAAACTTCCCCTCTTGATCTAGCAATGTGCACAGGGGCCTCAGCTGTCCCAGATCACTCTCTACTCATTGGCTAATACACTCCTATGGGAGCCAGCAGCAGGAGCCATTGGCTCCCACTGCTCACAGCCAGTGAGCCAATGACAAAGTGGAGGGTGGGGCCGAGACGCAGCTCTGTTTGTCTTATGAAGGCATAGAGTGGGGCTGGAAAGCGAGCATGCACCAGTGCCCCCATAGCAAGCGCCTTGCTATTGGGGGCACTGTTCAAAGGGGAGAAGCCAGGAATGCCGGCAGGGGACCCCAGAAGAAGAGGATAGGAGCTGCTCTGTGTAAAATCTTTGCACAGTGCAGGTAAGTATAACATGTTTGTCATATCACTTTAACCATGAGTCCAGGTGCACATAACAGGCAAAAATAAGCAGATACTGCTTATTCTTTGTTTCAAATAAAAACAACATCTTTTCCATATAGGGATATGCACTGTATTTGATGAGTAACCTACAAAAAATGCAATGAACTTATTAGCTGATACTGATGTGTGCTTTACCCCAGGAGATGAACCGGTTCCGGTCTTGGTGTGGTCTCTTATTTGGCTATGACTGGGTTGGCATTCCTCTAGTGTACACACAGGTAAATGCAATTTTTTTAAGGACATGAATAGTGTCTTTTAGGTATGCATGTGATACGTGCTAGACATCAGACAGATCATATGTATGTATGTATAATGTAAAAATATATGTGTGCATGGGTGCAGTATTATTTTCTCAATTCAAAATTTCCACTTTGCAGTGTGACACAGTGGTATGGGCCTACAGCTCCTTATCATAATGCAAGTCTATAGCAGGGTATACACATAGAGGCCCAGATTCAAAGAGCGATTACGCCTGTCTAACTGGTGTTAGACAGGAGTAATTTCAAATTTCGCGCGCCGTATCACTAGTTTGAATCCTCAAACCATGATACGGCGGCTTCGGGCTTCGATCCAAGAGGCTTACGTCTTCGTTGCGATATTTTTGCCTGTTGGAGTCCGCGTCGTTTTCACCGTCGGGGTATGCAAATGAGTTTTTACGGCGATCCACGAAGGTACGAGTGTCTTTCGCAATCGCCTACGTCATTTTTTGGCTACGTAATGTTAGAGCAGCTTTTTGCTGGTCTAACAGTGCGTAACCCATGTTAAGTATGGGCGCCGTTCCCGCGTCGAATTAAATTATTATTTTTTTTTTAACGTAACTCGTTCGGGAATAGGAATGTACGTAAACGACGCTACTACGACGTAACGACGTGATTTCGCGCAATGCACGGCGAGAAATTTGGGAACGGAGCATGCGCAGTTCGATCGCCGCGGGAACGCCCCTATTTTAAATGCTTCACGCCCCCTAATCGCGTAGATGGATTGCGCCGGGAGAAATACACTATGCCGCCGTCGTTTACTGGACAAAATCTACCTGGATTCCACGTAGAGCCAGGTAAAATACGGCGGCGTAGTGTATTTGGGAAACGCTACGATAAAAAACCTCACAGATCCCTGCATCCACACAAGCAATATGGATGCAGGAATCTCTCTGCACTATTGTATTCTGACAGCGGGCCATTGGCTGGATGTGCTGATCGAATGTTGTTTTTCTAGCAGGAATGTCCAACAAAAGCCAGTCTAACGGCCGACTTCTGTTGAACAGAGAGCGGTACACGCAGAAAATTTCAGTACGTGTACCCAGTTTAGGCAAATCAATACATTCCCTGTGTGGCTGATTTCTTATGTCAACAATTGTTAGGAAGAGAGGTAATGTGATTGAAAACTGATTGTATACTCCTGAAGTGTAAGCATGTATAAATGTTAAAGTCACATGGAAAAGACTGCAATCAAAAAATAAAACTACAATAAATAATCATATGTGCTAAATAGAAGAACTCTATACTTTCTAACTGTGCAACTCTTTACATACAGTTAACACAAATGCATACTGCTGTATACTTTTTAGGTAGTAACTCTTGCAGTATATACTTTCTTCTTCGCCTGTATAATCGGACGTCAGTTCTTAGACCCTAAACAAGCTTATGTAGGACATGAATTGGACCTCTACATTCCAGTCTTCACTCTGCTTCAGTTCTTTTTCTATGCAGGCTGGTTAAAGGTGAACTCTCTCTCTCTCTCTCTTTTTCTCTATCTATCACACACTCTCTTGCTGTCTGTCTATCTTTATACATTATGCATGCTTGTCTATCTGTATATAATACAAAGATATTAGTGTCCCATCTATGGTATCCGTAGAATGAATAGTGCTCCATCTTTGATGTTGTTGTCATTAGTAATATTGCCGTCAGGTCACCTGTGGCCAGATGACAGATGCACCCCATTGGAGTCCGGAGTGCACCACAAGGTAGTGAACCCTATGGCAGACTGCTGAGGATGGAAGACAGAGTGGATATGGGAGGCAGGTCCACTCGAGCACAAACAGGGATCCCACAGGAAGCTTGAGCCCAACATTCCCCAGGGCGCGGAGTCTAAGATTCAGCAGGTATTCACCAGAGCCTCTAGTGGTGAGGATGACCTTAGCTGCAACTGAATCCAGGTCGTGGCCCCCAGAGTCCCCCAGCTTACGCTCCGTAGGGCATACGGAGGAAGCAGCCACTCAGGATACAAGAGATTAGGGAGGGGTAAGCCAAGGTCAGGGCGACAAGCAGACAAGGATAAATGAAGGACATGCCAAAGGTCAGGGTCAAAAGCAAACAGGAATAGTCGGGGACAAGCCAAGATCGGTACACAGAGATAAACGTAGCACACGGCAAGCAGGAACCCAAACACACAATGCTTAACAAACAACGTTGATCAGCAAGGCAGACCTGCAGTGCACTGGTTACTATAGAGTTCCTGATATGGCCTGGGGTGGAGCCTTGCTAGAGGAGAGATTATTTAAGCAGCCAGGTAAGAGTGACTGGCCTCTAAGGTGAACACATGGAGGAGGTAAGCTGACAGACAAACATTACTGCATATCCATGACAATTGCCTTGTATCAGTGGGAGGAATAGTGCCCTAAGTGCTGGATAAAGGCTAGCAAAAGGTCACATCTGCCCTGCAGACCACATTTTAGAGACCACTGGCTTAAGCAAACAAGTATTTATTTATTTTTACTACTACTACTACTATTTCTTTATACTGGCTTTTGAAACTTACAAATGCAACAATTTAGAAATTGGATGAAAGGTATAGCAGTGTAAGACACTAATAGCACCCTCCTAGATAAGCTTCTAGGATGTCAGACAAATGTAGTTCTTTTTTGGCTCCTCTGTAATTATTGTGGTGGCTATTGACTTCTTTGGGCTGCTCTAGATTTCACAGGTTGCCGGTTCCATTACCTATCTCCCTGGTTCTGGATGATTCTAGAACATAGGAAGGGGAGAGTCAAATAGGCAGCTTGAATATTTATTGTGTGCCAGCTATTTCCTGGGGAGATGTGCCCAGTGTATGGCAGGGAGAACATAAATAGTCTGGGGTCTGGAGCAGCTGGGTTAATGTCCTACTGGAGAAGTTCCACAGCCTCAGGGGCTGCTGCTCCTCTAAGGATGTTCTACTGGAGTTTTTTTGGTGTTCATCAAGCTCCAAGGTGTGGCAATGCTTGGGGGGGGGGGCGGTTATTCCTTAGTATCGTTGGAGCTAAAGATTTGGCTGACCTGTGGCATTTTGAGCATTAATCTCTCCTTAACTGAAGAGCATCTAGTGGAAACTGGGAGTGAGATCCTATTGTGCAGACAAAGAGAGTCTAGAGCAGGGGTCTCAAAGTACCGGCCCGTGGGCCATTTACGGCCCGCGGGCTGGTAATAAATGGCCCGCAGGCAGGGCGGGTGCTGCGGAAGTGTAGATCGAGGTGCATGAAGAGTAGGGCAGGAAGCGTCTGTCAGAGGTTCACTTCTCTCTCATGTCACGCTGCTACTCCCCGACGGCCCCCCCTCTCTTCTCGTCCATCTCCATTTGCTTGTGACATCATCTGAGATGGACGAGAAGAGAGGGGGGCGCCGGGGAGTAGCAGCGTGACATGAGAGAGAAGTGAACCTCTGACAGACGCTTCCTGCACTGCTCTGCATCTGAAGAAAACAACAAGTAAACGCTGACCTTTGCCCTGAGTGCCCTGATTGTGCCCTGATGTGCCCTGATGTGCCTCATGTACCCTGTACTGATGTGCTGTGCCTGATGTGCCCTGGTGTGCTCTCATGTGCCCTGATGTGCCCCATGTACCCTGATGTGCCTCATGTACCCTGTACTGATGTGCTGTGCCTGATGTGCCCTGGTGTGCTCTCATGTGCCCTGATTGTGCCCTGATGTGCCCTGATATGCCCCATGTGCCCTGATTGTGCTCTGATTGTGGCCCATGTACCCTGATGTGTGCCATGTACACTGATTTGCTGGGCTTTGTACCCTGATGTGCTGTTTCATGTGCCCTGTACCCTGATGTGCCATGTGCCCTGTCCTGATATGTCCTGTCCTGATGTGCCGTGCCCTGTACCCTGATGTGGCCTTTGGTGCTGTGCTCTGATGTGCCCTGTACCCTGTTGTGCTCTGATGTGCTGGGCTCTGTACCCTAATGTGCTGGGCTCTGTACCCTGATGTGCTGGGCTCTGTACCCTGATGTGCTGTGCCCTGTACCCTGATGTGCTGTGCCCTGTACCCTGATGTGCTGTGCCCTGTACCCTGATGTGCTGTGCCCTGTACCCTGATGTGCTGTGCCCTGTACCCTGATGTGCTGTGCCCTGTACCCTGATGTGCTGTGCCCTGTGCCCTGATGTGCTGTGCTATGTGCCCTTATTTGCTGGGCTCTGTGCCTTGATGTGCTGTACCCTGATGTGCTGTGCCCTGTACCCTGATGTGCTGTGCCCTGATGTGCTGTGCCCTGTGCCCTGATGTGCTGTGCCCTGATTTGCTGGGCTCTGAGCCTTGATGTGCTGTGCCATGATGGTGAGTGGTCAGTGTGTAGTGTAGTGGTCTTTTGGCAGTGTGCAGTGTAGTGGTCAGTGTGCAGTGGTCCGTGTGCAGTGCAGTGGTCAGGGTTAATAATGCGTTTGCTGACACCAATACTAGGGGTTAATAATGTGTCCGCTGACACCAGTGCTGGGGGTTAATAATGTGTCCGCTGACACAGAGCTGGGGGTTAATAATAATACGTTCGCTGACACCAGTACTGATTTTGAAGTTTGAAAGTTTGCATGCGGCCCCCCATGGGATATGAAAACTTAACTTGCAGCCCTCAGGTAATTTGAGTTTGAGACCCCTGGTCTAGAGTAAGCTAGGAATGATGCAGTTGCCCTTTGATATAGTGATGTCCAGTGGAAGCTGGAAAGTCTTCAGCTGTCATGTGACATTTGTGAGAACTAACCTGAGCTCAGGGTCCTGGTGACTGTTTGCTGTTTTCTTTTGGGCTGATAAGTTCCAGGCAGCTCTTACAGGGTCTTAGTTCTGGACATTCCCCTTGGTCCCTGGCCTAAAGATTGTTCAGGGAAGTCTTGCCTAGTGAGGAATGTCTTCCAGCTACTATCCGGCGTTCCTGGAGTATCCCATACCACCCTACCCCCTCTCCTGTTTAAAGTTCTTTAACCGCTTGCCGACCAGCCACCGCAGTAATACGGCGGCAGGTCGGCACTGGTGCGCGAGAGCCCGTAGCTCTACGTCGCCACCTTTGACGGCCACTAGGGGGCGCGTGCGCGCCGCCGGCGGCCCGCGCGCGCACCCCCCGCTCGCCCCCGAGTCCCGTGCGTGTGCCCGGCGGGCACGATCGCCGCCGGGCACACGCGATCGCTCGTTACAGAGCGGGGAACGGGAGCTGTGTGTGTAAACACACAGCGCTCGTTCCTGTCAGCGGGGGAAACGCTGATTTTCTGTTCATACAATGTATGAATGGAAGATCAGTGATTCCCCCTAGTAAGTCCACCCCCCATACAGTTAGAACACAAATAGGAACACACTTAACCCCTTCCCCGCCCCCTAGTGTTAACCCCTTCACTGCCAATGGCATTTTTATAGTAATCCAATGCATTTTTATAGCATTGATCGCTAAAAAAATGCCAATGGTCCCAAAAATGTGTCAAAAGTGTCCGAAGTGTCCACCATAAGGTCGCAGTACTGAAAAAAAACACTGATCGCCGCCATTACTAGTAAAAAATATAATAATAATAAAAATGCCATAAAACGACCCCCTATTTTGTAAACGCTATAACTTTTGCGCAAACCAATCAATAAACGCTAATTGTGATTTTTTTTTCCGAAAAATAAGTAGAAAAATACGTATCGGCCTAAACTGAGGAAAAAAAATTTTTTTTTATGTATTTTTGGGGGACATTTATTACAGAAAAAAGTAAAAAATATAGCATTTTTTTCAAAATAGTCGCTCTGTTTTTGTTTATAGCGCAAAAAATAAAAACCGCAGAGATGATCAAATACCACCAAAAGAAAGCTCTATTTGTGGGAAAAAAAGGATGCCAATTTTGTTTGGGAGCCACGTCGCATGACCGCGCAATTGTCAGTTAAAGCGACGCAGTGCCGAATCGCAAAAACTGCTCTGGTCTTTGGACAGCAATATGGTCCGGGGCTGAAGTGGTTAAGCAATGAATTATATATATAAAAAAAAACATAGACGGCTTATTAGAGCCAAAAGTTAATGGACTGTTGCTTGGGTGATTGGTGGCCTCTGCACTGTTTGGGGAAGAATCAGTTCTTGCCACCAGCCCCTTCAGTACACATATTTTGATAACTTGTGCATTTTTTGTACAGGTATATGCATCAGACCAAAATGACAAACAAATTAGGAGGAAATAGGGACAGAAGGATTTTGTCCCAAACGAGGTACCGTCCCTCCAAATCAGGAACAGTTGGGAGCTTTACAGAAGCATAGCCAAGAAAAATACATGTAGCATAATTCTTAAGGCTCGTACACACGGTAGGACATCCAACAAAATTTCCCTTGGATTTTTGTCCTAATTGATTTGTCCGGACACACCCATAGCATACACACAGTCAGAACTGCAAACTTTTTTAAAACTTTCCCACCATCACATGGTTTTTCTGCTCTTTTCTGCTCTTTACCGTCAACCTTTGGTTAACTTCTGCTATTGTTAGTTGATTTTAACATTCTGATCATGGTTCTGAGCATGCGTATTTGCACTTTGTACAAAAGTTGGTTGGATTGCTGTACACATGGTCACACAAGGCACCATCGGACTTTTGTTGCCGAAAAAAGTTGGTCCGTTCGCAGACCCAACTTTTTGTCGGATGAAACCAGAAAAAGTTGGTCCGATGGAGCGTACACACGATCGGACAAATTTGAAAAGTTGCAGATTTTGAAGTTGGTTGGCCAAAAGTCCGACCGTGTGAATGGGGCTTTAGTGTTTATTTTGCTGTAACTGTTTGCAAATGTAAGCCTCAAAACTGTTTGTTTTTATTGTCTTCATTTTTATTATAGGTGGCTGAGCAGCTAATTAACCCTTTTGGAGAAGATGATGATGACTTTGAAACTAACTGGTGTATAGACAGAAATTTACAGGTTAGGAACTTTGCATGATTTTTTATTTTTTTTCCTGAGAAAGCTCTAAGACAGTTAGTTATACAGCCTACGAACAGTCGTGGTATTCTGAATGATCAAAAAAATAGTTGGTAGTGTTCTGAAGTGGAGGTGCTACATGTAGCATTATAGAATTGCAAGGGCCTAAGATTTATAACCACTTTTTAGATTGTTAGGCCGCATACACACGATAGGTTAACCAGAGGACAACGGTCTGATGGACCGTTTTCATCAGTCAAAACCGATCGTGTGTAGGCCCCATTGGTTACTTAACCTTCGGTTAAAGAAAAAGACAACTTGTTTAAAATGTAACCGATGGACGCCTAACCGATAGGTCAAAACCAATCGTTAGTACGCACGACCATCGGTTAAAAATCCACGCATGCTGAAAATCAAGTCGACGCATGCTTGGAAGCATTGAACTTCATTTTTTTCAGCACGTCGTTGTGTGTTACATCACCACGTTCTGACACGATCGGTTATTTAACCAATGGTGTGTAGGCACATCAGACCATCAGTCAGCTTCATCGGTTAACCGATGAGAATGGTCCTTCGCACTGTTCTAATCGGATGGACTGATCGTGTGTACGAGGCTTAAGACATACCCGTTACTTTCTACCTTTTATTGTGATGTCACTCTTCTTTGCTCGATATGCACCCCTTAAAACAAATGCTTCGCCTGCTAATTATAGCAAGACTCCTCCTACAGACAAATAATATTTTTGGCAAAGTTGGCTACTATGTCAGTCATGCCCAGCACAGTGCACAGCAACCTCAGCTACCAGTGTATTATGCATGAATGTTTTAAGAAAATTATAACCCACCCTGGGCACCACCAGGATTCTTAGTTACCAGGATTCTGTAGCCTAGTCAGTGTATGCACACAGTAATAGCTTAAAACCATATGAGAGTTTGGATTATCTGGGGTTCTCATTTTTACTGCTGCTTGGAATTTTCAATGACAGAATATCAAGGCATAGCCATGGATAGAAAGCTGTCTATTATGTGGGATGCAAAAATCTAAATTTGCTGTTAAGTGTGAAGCTGTAGGAATGAAGCATAGTACGTTACAGAGAATAGTTAGGTATGAAGTTTTGTCACTATGGACCTTTTGTATGGACCTCCATACCTACAGGTAAGTGGCAAGGAAGCACTAATAAAACTTGTAGATAATCTTCCACTTAAACCTCCTTATGCCGCGTACACACGGTCGTTTTTTGCGATGAAAAAAAAAACGACGTTTTCTGTGAAGTAAAAAACGACGTTTTTGAAACGTCACTTTTCAAAGACAATTTTGCATACACACCATCGTTTTTTCACAAAAAGCGAGGTTACGTTCACCACTCTTTTCCATTGAAGCTCGCTTCATAACTAGCTTCTGGGCATGCGCGGGTTGAAAAACGTTGTTTTGAACGACGTTTTTGCTACACACGGTGACTTTTTGTGAAACAAAAAACAACGTTTTGAAAAACGACACAAAAAATTCAAGCATGTTGGAATTTTTTTTTGGTCGTTTTTTTGAAGACAAAAAACGACGTTTTGCCCACACACGATCAATTTAAATGACGTTTTAAAAAACGTCGTTTTTTTTTATCGCAAAAAACGACCGTGTGTACGCGGCATTATCCTTGGCCAAGGTCATGAAATACATCATAATATCCACTATGAAGCTGTGCTGTGAAGAGTTATTCTAGGTTTTCAAATATTAATAGTTAAATCACTGGTTTTAGGTTTCCCTAATGGCTGTGGATGAGATGCATACAAACTTACCAAAGTTGAGTAGAGACATCTACTGGAATGACTCTGATGCACGACCACCATACACACTTGCAGCGGCTGACTACTGTATTCCTTCATTCTTGGGATCAACAGTCCATATGGGGTAATTATCATTTCCACCAGGTAAAAGTGTATTTCCAAAGTTAGTATGTAGCTTTACTAATGTGTACATTCCTACACAATTTCACACAAACAGCGCAATTCTACCTTGATAATGTTATCAGTCACTGATTTAAGAGAAATTAAGATTTCAGAAGATTGCAGAATCGGAGCATAGCGGACACTGATGAGATCAGATGTCAGCGGATGTTCATCTGCTAACACCCCCTATCCCATAGGGATACATGTATATCCGTATTATATCCGAAAACAGATGGATGAAATACAGACATGCTGTCCGCATGTGTGAAAGGGCCCTTAGAGTGATTTATGTCTGCTGCCTGCTCTGCTATCTTCACAAATCATTTCTGGCATCTAATGTCAACTCCAAAGGAAGCAGGGGGACAGGGGAAGGGAGCTGCAGCACACAACCTGTGATTGAAACCCCCAGTTGTGCATGTTTACCTATGAGTTTGTATTGGGGGGGGGGGGTGTCCCTTTCCTCCACTCAGATCTCAGATCAGATTAGTCAACTCCCTTCTATATGCTCTGCATTATGTGACCTCAGATGCATGCCCTCTGCCTGCTAAAGCTCAGAGGTGCTCTGTTAAATGTGCACTTTAGGACACTATAGAGAAGAGAG
The DNA here is from genome assembly GCA_029574335.1 of Rana kukunoris. Lineage (NCBI taxonomy): Eukaryota > Metazoa > Chordata > Amphibia > Anura > Ranidae > Rana > Rana kukunoris. The sequence continues at coordinate 212,335,025 of CM056051.1, forward strand.
TCCTGCAGTTAATCAGGTAAAACTTATTCAGCAGGGTTTATTTTATTTCTGTGTATCACCTGAGGCTGGTCACTTCACTGGGTAAATGTGCGTGTTTACAACCACTTGAGTGAGTGAGTGAGTGAGTGAAAAACGTGTATAGCGCTACACATGCGATCTGAATCCTACTATAATTTGCCTTCAGAATAGATGGGATTTGAGTTTTTTTCTGACGGCCTGGTGATTCCCTTCTGTTCGGACACTGGTTGGTAATATGTTCCACAGTCGAGGTCCTTGGACTCCAAATCTTCGTTCTCTTTTGGACTTTTAGCGGGCCTTGGGTATTTGGAGTATATTTTGGTTGGTCGATTTTAATTTTTCACATAGATATTGGGGCGCACTTCCTTGTACACATTTGTGCGTCAGGCAGAGGGCCTTAAATGTAATTCGATCTTTTGTGGGCAACCAGTGGAAGGACCTGAGGGAGGGAGAGATTGATTCCCAGGGTTTTTTTCCCTGTTACAAGTCGTGCCGCCGTATTCTGGACGACTTGCAGACGAGAGATTTGGTACTTAGGGAGTCCAAGATAGAGGGCATTTGCATAGTCGAGTCTGGAGTTGATTATTGTTCCCACCACGACTGTTACGTCTTCTTTTGGGATGAAGGGAATGAGTCTACGCAGCAGGCGCAGCAGATGGTGGGATCCGCTAACTACTGAAACTAGTGCATCCATTGTCATGTCGGAGTCATAAATGACCCCGAGACTTTTGACTTTGGTGCTAGGGGTGATGGTTTGTCCCAAAACGGGCAGGGGCGCCTATAATATATTTTTCTTGAAACAGTTTCTTACTGCAATGCCCCATGTGAGCTTTTGGACCTCTCCCTTTCCCTCTCAGTTGTCTGAAACAAGCAGTGTACATTAGTTACAGTCATGTTCACTGATCCATGCACACTACAGATCCCATAATCTATAATCCATAGTCCATAATCCATCCCAAGAGTGAGCAAGAGATGATGTCTATCTTCAGACATACAGTGAGACCATGGAGAATGAATATAATCACTCACTAACAGGAAGTCAGATTACAGCAGCAGTAAAGAAAGGGATTTGGAGACTTGAAGGAGACTGAAAGCAATAGAAGGTAGAAGTTAAGAATACGTAGGATTTTTTATTTATTTTTTTAAATCAGATTTTAGTGTCACATTAAGCTTTAAACTGACTGATACATCATTCTATTGTAGCGCCTATGGACTTTATCGTACCGGTGCTAGTTAAATTTAAGGGTAGATCAGAGTGTAGTTAAACTCTGATCCAGATTGTTAGTTGCAAAATACAGTCTCTGTCTCAGCTTGGCTGTGCTGTGAGCCCATTCTGCTGTACTGTGGTGTTCTTCCAGCCCCGGTGCTGTAGGTGGCAGCAGTGGAATCAAGGTTTGGGTGCTCTTTCCCAGCAGCCAATTACAAGGGGGTCTGTCCTCACTGTGCATGCTGGGGAGGGGTATTTATGGGGCAGACGCCATTGGTTCTGGGTCTTCTTTGTCCAGTGTGGCACCCAACTTTAGAGTGGCCACACCACGGCACTCCGACGTTATGGCCTACCTGGCTGGGGCGTGCGTGCCATGCGGTGTTCCTGGTTCTGGGGCCATGTTGACCCAGAGCATCTGAACAGCGACGGGGACCCAGTGAGTGACTGGGTTCCCACCTTTGCAGATCCCAAGCTGTACTGCTGTTCGGTGGGGAGTCAGTCTGAGGAGCGCCATTGAGAGGCTGGCGGTCCAAAAGGGCCTGGACAACCCATCGGGGGTCGAGGTATCCGAACACTGAGGGATTGATCACCTGTCGGTTGGTACCTGGGCGACAAGTTGAAGGAGATCCAGACGTAACCCAATTAAGGAGACATATCTCCAAGAATTCAATCCAGAGGGGACCTGTGGCAGAGGTATCTTTCTGAGGCTCATTGAGAGGGGTCTGTGGCAGAGACTTTCTCCCAAGTTCGAGTTCACCAAGGAGGGTCTGTGGCAGATGCTTTATCCTACAATTGTCCGATTGATACTCCAGCTGCCAGGTCAGTGAGAGAGGCCTGTCCGGGTACACTAAACCCATTCCGGTGGGAGTGGTGCAAAGAAGTGTTACGTTTGGGAGCAGGACTGTTTCCTATCATTACGCCTGAATCTGCTATTCTCCTTTCTTCTTCAACTTTACTTTCCTTACCACAATTTTACTGTTTTTACCTGGCTGGGTAAATAAGAGCACAGCAAAGAGCACCTGTCATGGACATTCCTTTACTTCTACTACATGCAATACGCATCATTCACCCCTAGGAATTTTGAAGGAGCCATAAGGTAACATGCCACCCAAAACTACAGCAGCTCCACTGGGGGTAATGCTACACTATGATAAGGTTTCCCAACCCCATTCCTCAAGTACACTGACGCCATGTTTTGGGGAATTTCCATTAAACAATATAGCATTCATAAATACCAAGCTAATAATATTGATTTAATGCACTTGTGCAAGGTAAAGGTGATCCTGAAAACATGACCTTTTGGAGGGACTTGAGAACTGAGGTTTTTCCGTTTCATGCAAACAGTAATACATTATTTTCTGCTTTTTGTCTCTGCTGTAGGCTACCTGATTCTGTATTTCTACATGAGGACTGGTTTCTGGATGAAGAGAAGCATAGAAGACAACCTTCTGTTTTAAGAAGAGTCAAGAGGTTTTTAAGTGTCCATGAGCATCCTGAATCTCCCGTCAGAAGTACTTTCAGTCGACAGGGAAGTGATGCTTCAGCTACGTTCTTTCCTTCTGAAACAAGTCACATAGGCAGTTTCCATGTTGTTCCGTCCAGAAGAACTAATTATCATAGTAGTAAGAGGCACGGATCTATGGATCAAAATGCCAAGCCTGGCACTACTAGAAATGATTTATCTGTTATTCGGGAGTCTAGTAAATCAAATACCTCCGTAAGACAACCCTCAAATGACAACAGCACAACACCAAGCCCTGCTTTAAATGTACCTGAAGTGGTGGTTAGTACGTCCTCTGAAACTCTAGTCCAAAATGCCGCCCCACTGCAATCAAATTCTATAGTAAATAGTGGAGAAAATACTGAATGTGTTCAGAAAAACACTGAGCAACCAGGCCCAACCAAACAAGACATTCAGAAACAAGGGTCAATACAAGTTCCACTGAATACAGGTCAGGAGAAATTACAGCACATCACGAAAGATCAGCAGATTGCATCCCATCGGTTAAGTGAAATTATATTACCAACACAAAGTCCTTTAACAGGTTTACAGCCACCATATGCATCTCTGCATAATATACCTCTTTCTTTGCCTTTAGAAAGGGAAGTACCTGCTTTAGGTGCTCACTCAAATTCCACAGAAAATTTGCTGGATTTATTGAGCCACATTGCCACCAGAGAAACAGACATTGTCGACTTTCATGATGAAAAGAAAGATGGGAAAATATAATATTAAATCCTGTAAATGCAAACATGTAGTTCTGGGACAAGAGAATCTGCCTAACAAGCGGAACGACTTTCATAACGCACAAAAATATCTAAGAACAAATGTTTGTTGTCAAGCTACTGACATGGTCATTTCATACTTGTTATCAACATGGTGCAATTCTGGCTGGAAGCAACGCATTTGTATAATACAGTGCTTTTTTTTCTCATTTCCAAGGAAAATAACAGAACATTGACTGTACCCATCAGAAGAGATTTGAAACTTGCACTTATCATGAATTCAAGTTCTGAATTAGTCACTACTACTGAAATATGGTTCTAATGCCTCGTGCACACGACCGGTTTTCCCAACGGGAAAACTGCCATGTTTGCTTTTTGTGGGGAAAACCCATCGTGTGTATGCTCCATAGCAGTTATTCCAGACGAGAAAACTCCCCGCAAAAGAATTAGAACCTGCTCTATTTTTTCCCGTTGTGATTCCCGGCAGTCTTTTTCCCGTCACGAAAACCGCTCGTGTTTATGCTTTTCCGAGGGAAAAAACACGCATGCTCAGAATCAAGTATGAGACGGGAGCGCTCGTTCTAGTAAAACTAGAGTTCGTAATGGAAATAGCACATTCGTCATGCTGTAACGGACTGAAAAGCACGAAGACTGAAAAGTGTGAATCGTCTCTCACCAAACTTTTACTAACACGATGATCAGCAAAAGCAGCCCAAAGGGTGGCGCCATTTGAATGGAACTTCCCCTTCATAGTCTCGTCGTACGCGTTGTACGTCACCGTGCTTTGGTCGGGCGGGATTTGGCATGAACGTCTGTATGCAAGGCAGGCTGGAGAGGAATCACGTGGGGAAAAATTTCTTTTTTTTTCTGACAGGTAAACCGGTCGTGTGTACAAGGCATAAGGCTGGTTTCACACTGCTACACTGCACTGTAGTTTGGCCACAGCAAGGGTGTATAAGCAGTTTTAACATGTTTTACCCGCTGTTTTAGCATAGACTATCTATTAAGTTGTGTATTTTTGCATGTTTTCTGAAAGCGCACTATGCTGCATTTTTAAAACTGCAGTTAAAACATGCAAAAAACACAGATAGACTTGCGCTGCTCCCAAAGTACAGTGCAGCAATGTGAAACCGGCCTTTCTGCCACCACATGGCTTGGACAATACCACTTAGACATAATGTTATTTTTTAAATGCCTTTAGTGATAGGTTAACTGAGCAAACACATGGAATGTAGGCCAAATTGACTTCATATAAACCTTCTGCTTGTCTGCTAAGAGGGCTAAAATTGCTGCAGAACATAAAGCTCATTACAGTAATGGCTAAAAAAAAATTCAGATCTCTAGGCCATGCAACATTCTGCCTGCCTGCATTATCAAAACAGGTAAAGGTACTTTGACCTACACACCACCAGTGTTAATTTCGTAGACGAAAATATTTTCGTCGCTGAAATTAGCACTGGTACTGGGGATTTTATTGGACTAAAATACAACTAAAACAATTCAAATGACTAAAATATGACTAAAACTAAAATGGTATTTTAGTCAAAAGACTATGAGTAAAACAAAATCAGATTTTGAAATCAAAGTGAACACTGTTCTGCTGGCTTTATCTAAATCGGCAACATAATTATCCCCAGCCTTTAGTAGCACATTCAAGTTTAAACATGTATTGCACTATTCCATCAACACATAAGAATAAGTAGGGGGCATCTACTAAGCTGCTGAAAGAAAAAAAATAAGAAAGGGGCTTTTCTTATTTTTTTCTTAATATTTAATGCTGGTAATATATTCAGGAAATATGTGCAATGGCATTACAGCCAATAGAGTTTACAGGTTTTATTAGTGTGTTTTTTTTTATACTTTAAAGTTGCACTTCTGTTTGACAAAAAGCATTATTTTTGATTGTTTATGAAACTTTATTTATAAAGACATTATATATCACAAAGGCCAAATCTATGTCTGTAGTGTGTGTTCAAACCTTAATTACATAAATAATGTTATTACATTTTTACTCCAGAAGTACTGTATTTATTGGCGTATAACACTCACTTTTTTACCCTGAAAATAGAGGATAAACTGTGCCTGCGTGTTATTTGCAGGGGGCTGTGGAAAGTGTATTCCTGAAATATCCCTCTTAAAGTTAGGGTGTGTTATACGCCGATAAATACGGTATATAATGAGTTTGGCACTTTTGGAGGAATGCTTAAATAATGCATTACAATTTAACTAAACTTATTTGAATTTAGCCAACTAAAATGTCTTGCAGATTTTAGCAGACTAAAATACAACTAAAACTAAACCAATTCAGATGACAAAAAAAAAAAAAAAAAGACATGTTACTTACTCATTGGACTTTTCCCCTGCACAGTATCTTTTACACCATACTTTGTTGCCTCAATCCATTTATAGAAAATCCTTGATACTCCATCTCATAAATGCTGCAAAACAATGCATTCCTCTTTTTTGGAAGAAGACTAACCCTCCTACACTGGCTGACTGGATTGACCGTGTACAGCGGATTTCTGAGATGGAGGACTTGATTCACCAAGCCAATGATAATCCGATGAAATATAGATCCACCTGGTCCTGTTGGATTCACTTTAGGAATTCGTCACAGTTTACAGACTTATTAGGCACATAATTGTTCCTTGTATTTACAATTGTTATGGCTACTTTAATTTTTCCCAATCCTCATTGACGTAGATCACCTATGGGGATTAGAACCCCACATATTCCATTTACCGCTCGGTTTGAGCGCTTGCCTACACATTTTTACGTTTTCCCTTTGAAATCTTTATTTTGATTTACTGAACACTTTTGCTAAGTAATATGTTCCACCCATATTTTTGAGACTACTCTGTATGGGTGTCTCTATTATCATCTTTTTTTTTGTTGTTGTTTTATCGCTCCATTCACATCAGGAGGCTCAGATTGAATTATCCTGTATTTTCTGATTCGTCTGTGCTTTATATCTTCAAGATACTAACATAGTAATGTACGATTTTCCTGTTTCTCATTCTATTTGATATTCTGATACTCGAATATATAATGACAATGTTAATATATTGTCTACCTCCATATTTCTGTTATTTTGTGTTAAAATTTACTGTACAACCCCGTATATGTATACGCAAATTAATTGTATTTCTATTTAAACTTTAATAAAATGTTTGAAACGAAAAAAGACATGTTAGTCGAAAGTCTATGATTAAAACTAAATCAAAATTTGACATCAAAATAACACTGCACCCCACTTTAATCAGTAGTTGTGCCTTGGATATAATGGAAAAGACTGAAACTTTTTAATTTTTAAAAGCCCCAGTTTGTACCTTTTAGCCAAGCCCTCTCTAGAGGCTTTTATGTGACCTACCTGCAGTATATTCACACAGCTTCCAGCACCCACATTTCTGGGCATTTCAGTGGGCTTTGTTACTGGTAGCTCTACCACCTTAGGTTCAAGCATATGAGACTTGCCCACAAATCCATGTCTGGCAAGCGACTGGAATTGTCTGAATTATTTTTGGAAACCAAAGTCTTGTATAGTCTTGTGTATAGAATGTATATAACTTAATTCTATGTATTGAATTAAATTCAAGTTCATTTCACCAAGTTGCCATGTAAATGAGAGACCCTCAAATGGATTTTCCGGTATGTTTGTATTGCACATTTATATGTCCTCCTCCCACTCTTTGAGACACATGTGGGAAAGTGAAAGCTGCCATCCACAAATTTAATATAAACAGACCAAGCCAGCACAGAGATATGTACATAGCCATGCGCACAGGGTGTGCCAGGTAGGGATTTCCCCTACTGCCCTGGCTCCCTCCGCAGCTTTCGGCTTCCTTCATCTTCTTTCCCACCAGCTGCTGATGCGGGCACACACAGGGGGATGTTTTAGACTGAGTGGGGGACAGGGCCTGTAAATATGAAATTTACTGGCCACTTCCCTTTCTGAATGAACACCGTGAGTGATCGGTACTGTGTGTTTGAGCTTTGGAGTGCACACCTTAATACAATATGCTACACACACCTATGGATATGTATAAAGTGTCTTACAATTTTTCATGCATGTTGTGTTCTTCGCTATGCTCAGTTATAACAGTCAAGAGCTATGCTATCAGCACAAAGAAAATATTAGCAAATATTTCTTCATTGTGGTGAAATTGTGATCCCATAAATTTTGACCATATGTGATGTAAAACACTCCAACATAAGGATATATAGAAAGGGCAAAATCAGATATTGTAGGTCCTACTAACTGTTGACAGGAATGACATGTCATACATTTACACTGAGATTATTTGTAGCCTAGCTGTTTGTCTATTGAAACAAGTTTGCTCTTTAGTGCCATCTAGTGACCATAATGCAGTATGTCCCTTAGATTGCCCTGACGCTCCTAGGAGCCACAATGCAGTATTCACACAATCTAACCGCAGGGAATATAGCCTGACGACATTTGATTTTGACTCATTTGCATAGAACTAATTTACATGCAGTTTCGTGAAGTTTTCATAAATACACCTCAATGTGTGCAAATGAAAAAGAACTATAGTATTTTTTGTGCCATTAAAAAAGCCATAATGAAACCAGGCAAAATAAATAAGTGTATTTAGAGGAAAAAAGAGTGGTAAAGGTTAATGCCATCTGTCATCCCTGGTTACCTGAGTTATTATCCAACTCCTTAAATAAAAACCATTGCTAGTGTAGCGCCCCCTTGCTTTTTGTGGGGGTGTTATGCTAAAGTTAGTGGGGAATGGGAGAGTTACATGGCTCCCATTCGCAATTTGTAAAATTTGGGCTGCTGCCAATTCCAGAACTATCCTGTGGGCCGGTTTGCACTTCAGGGGTGTGTGTTCACCCCTGGGCGGCAGTTGGCGCTAGAGGGGTTCTGGCGGACTCGTCTTCCTCAGCAGCTAATCAGAGGGGTTGGTTCCCTCGCCAGGGCATGCTGGGGGAGGCTATATCTGGGGCAGCCGCCTTGGCCTGAGGGCCGTTCTTGTTTCCTGCGGGGTCTGAGTTCCAGGTGCGGCATCCACCTTCAGGGTGCGCGCATCCATGGACACCGCAGCCATGGCCTACCTGGCAGAAGTTGCGCACCATGCGGAGCTTCACTCTAATGTGGAGAGTGATCCCAGAATATGCTGGGTCCCAAACCTTTCCTAAAAGGATCCCAGGCTGGGAGCTGTATGGTGGGGGATCGGCTTGAGGAGAACCCGGAGGCAGGTGATCCAATATGGCTTGAACGAACGAACCATCAGGGATCCAATGACTCTAACTAAATTTATTGGGAGGACTCGCTCACTTCAATTTCATGCTCATTCAACTACTAGGCCTGTGGCAGAGGCCCGAGCCAGGCCTGTGGCAGAGGCCTGGTCCTCCCAGCATTTGCAAGTGACGTTCCGGCTGCCAGGCCTGTGGCAGAGACCTGTCCGGGAGCACTTTAGCCATTCCAATTGAAGTGGCGACGAACTGAGCTCATTACTACTGAGAGTAAGATTGCTCTCTCACTTTGCAATATCCAAGGCCTGATACTCAAGCTCTCGCTCTCTCTCTCTCCTCATCAACCTGTTCCTATCCTATACTATGTTGATGAAGGCCATGTTGAGCCTTGCAATAAAGCATTGAAGAAAATCCAACTAAAGACTGGACATTCGCTCTCTCCTCCTCAACTCACAGGTATCACCCCTAGACACCTACCAGGTAACACAACACACCGTTCCCACTTATACTCAGCGGCTCCTGAATGGGGTAGCGCTACACTAGTTACATGAGGATCTCACTATTTTTACTAGCAATAATTTTACTTCCCTACACGTACAACAGTCTGATAGCCATTGATCTCTTTTTATTTCTTTGTAGATAATGATTATCTCTTGTATCGCTTTATTACCATTCCTGTTGAATTGCTACAATTAACAATACAATTGTTCCTCTTTTGTTTCTTTACTGCTGACACTCAAAATGTGTATGTTACTCTTGACACTTGATGTCACTTGTCAATATTCCTTTGCAAAATTCAATAAACTTATTGAAAAAGAGGAAAAAAATGCAACACACCTGTGGGAAGACCTTTGTTTAGCCACATGTGCAGGGGAAAAACACACTGCAAACATAGCAAAAATGCATCAAAAACATAACATACCGCTGCAAAAATGGAGCAGTGTGAAAGAGTCTTTAGTGGACAACCTCAATGACTTTGATGCTTCTATTGTGATTTTATGGGTGAACTATTCTACAGTGCTTGCAGCTACAGATGTCAGTCAGGGCTTGTCTATAAGCCTTGTCACAGGCTTACTTTAGAGAAAATGTGTGACCATTAGGAAATAAGGGAATTGCTATTTCCAACGTTTTTTTAATATGCACTGTTAGTTACTGACCTGAGGTGAGCATGAAGGCAGTGACATCTGAAAAGTCTATACTTCCAATTACTAGAATTGTGTACTGGTTTATGGACTGTGGCAGAGTGTGCCACTACTCGCCTTCCTCAGTGGAGGGCACCCCTCTATTAACTTCACCCCTCACAATCCTTTCGGTTCCCATCATCTTCTGGACTTCTGAACACAGCATATAGATTCTAGTTCATCTTACAATCCTGGGCATATAGGGACCACGCCTGATAGGACAGCAGTGGCTGGGCATGTGATCTGTCAATAGACACCTTCCAATGTTGTGTCAGTTGTGCAGGTTGCCAGAGGGCAGAAGAGCACACAGCTACAGCTACTCTGCAAGTTCCAGTCACTGTACAGAACCTTGCACCAGCTGTACCTAGAGTGCTAAGTGCATAGGTGTGGTGGACCTATGCATACAACCACCTGCTACTGGATCCAGATCAGAGTCCCCTGTTGCCTCTCCACTGCAGGACTGGGGACTGGTGGACAATCACATGTACTGCCAGCTGCAGGCCATCTCCATGTGAGAGGGAATTTACTCCACAGTGAATGGCAATCAGCACTATTTGCATGGGTTTGAATTGTATAAGACTCTTAGAACCTGTTAACCTTTGGCGTGCTACCACTCATTGCCCTCTGTAGGAACAGCTCATGACAGCTTCAACTGTAGCATTTTCTGTTTACCTTTATTCTGCTTCCCTGTATACCACTTTATTATTCGGATTTCTGTTGTCAATTTTACTGTGAATTCTTTCAGCAAATTTGCAGTTAAGTTACTCACGGTCTGTTATTTGACTGATTTACAATTACATAATAACTCTCTATGAAGTAAAGGTATGATCTGGATGATAAACAGAGGAGCCTGCACCTTTGAAAAAAAAAGTTACCTGATAAAGAAGTGGCTCAAACTAGAAAGCCCTAAGGGCGTAGGTGAACTCAGTGGACATCTGGTCGATGAGGACCTCGGCATTAGCTCCGCGGCTGAGCAATGGAAGCCACCTCTTCCACTGAATGGTCAAAATGTATCCCTGAGAGCCCCTGCTGAGACTAAGGACAATACAGTGCTGGTGGTGTGATAAGTGGGTACATATTATTTCAAAATATCCTCCATCCCTGGTTTCTATGGAATGTTTCCCAGGAGACTAGCACTTGGTATCCCTGACAGACTGGTGCCAGTATTTAATAAAACTTTGAAAAATATGCTAAAAAAAGGTGGTAGACCGGATGAGTGGATTTGGGATCCTTGATATTGCTTGCCACCTGCCAGTTCACTAGTCCTCAACAGGGTTCTGCAGGCCCAAAGTCAGATGTAGATCCGCAAGAGTACAAGCTTTCCATCCAGTGGATCAAGTGCTGCTTCTACTTACCACAGTGGAGGAAGTACATTTCTTGCCAAATGGCAGAGGCCTTATGAGATGGTGGAAGGAGTATAAGGGGTTAAATACAAGAATTGTCGGCCAGACAATGAGAACACAGAGCAGAATTATTATATAAACCTGATGAAGGCCAGGAAGGATAGAGAGACTTTTCTGACCATGATTGACAAGTCTGTGGTGACAAGAGGAGTGTCACATACCTGTATGTAGAGCCCGAGGTGGCAAGGGTGGCCTCTTGCACAATTTCTGTTGGGGCATCCTGGAAGTTGAGACTGGATATGCAGGGGAGATCCAAAGGCACAAGTGCCAGGGTGTAAACGCTCTAGACTGAAACTTGAGAGCACTGGTATCAGATGAGCAGGGGTACATCTGGTAATACACTGTGGATGTGTCAAGTTCAGGTAAAAGTAGAATTGGGTCACAAGCTGGGTCCAGTAGTAGCTGAGCAGGAAGGTTTTGACTCGTAGGCAGGATCATAGTCAGAAACAAGCAGAGGTCAGCAACATGTGGCCAGTGAGGTACAAAGTTGATGGACAGAATTTTGGTCAGAATTCCAGTCTGTGCTCAGTAATGGAGATAGACAGTGAACATGTGCAGACAAGTGTAATCCAGAAAGCAAGTTGAGACCGGATCAATAACAGGATCAGAATGAGTATCAGGATCAGGAACACAGGACAAGATTGAAGACCATTCAGTGTGGATTTTTTATATAGATTTAAATAGTCCACTTGGCAGCTTTGGACTTGCCTGTATGTCCATGTGTGCTTGTATGTGAGCGTAATGTTGCATGCACAGTTAGGCTTCTATGCCCCGCAATGATGCACATGCAGTTAGGTTTCTATGCCCCACAAATAAGTGCACATGCAGTTAAGCGTCTATGTCTCACAAATATGTACACACTTATCTGGAAATTATAGAAGCATTCCCCCTAGTTAAAGCATCTTAAAGCTTATATGAGAGTTTACTAATCAGTTTGCATATACATTAACCACTTAAGACCCGGACCAAAATGCAGGTAAAGGACCTTGCCCCTTTTTGCGATTCGGCACTGCGTAGTTTTAACTGACAATTGCGCGGTCGTGCGACGTGGCTCCCAAACAAAATTGGCGTCCTTTTTTCCCCACAAATAGAGCTTTCTTTTGGTGGTATTTGATCACCTCTGCGGTTTTTATTTTTTGCGCTATAAACAAAAATAGAGCGACAATTTAAAAAAAAATGCAATATTTTTTACTTTTTGCTATAATAAATATCCCCCAAAAATATATAAAAAAAACATTTTTTTTCCTCAGTTTAGGCCGATACGTATTCTTCTACGTATTTTTGGTAAAAAAAATCGCAATAAGCGTTTATCGGTTGGTTTTCGCAAAATTTATAGCGTTTACAAAATAAGGGATAGTTTTATTGCATTTTTATTCATTATTTTTTTTTTACTACTAATAGCGACGATCAGCGATTTTTTTCGTGACTGCGACAATATGGCGGACACTTCGGACAATTTTGACACATTTTTGGGACAATTGTCATTTTCACAGCAAAAAATGCATTTAAATTGCATTGTTTACTGTGGAAATGACAGTTGCAGTTTGGGAGTTAACCACAGGTGGCGCTGTAGGGGATGTGTGACCTAATGTGTGTGTTTACAACTGTAGGGGGGTGTGGCTGTAGGTGGGACGTCATCGATCGCGTCCCCCTATTACAGGGATGACGCGATCGATGCTACGGCCACAGAGAAGCACGGGGAAGCCGTGTGTACACACGGCTCTCCCCGTTCTTCCGCTCCAGGGATGGATCGCCGCACTCCAGCGGCGATTGGGTCCGCGAGTCCCGCGGTCCCGGTCCTGGAGCTTCGGACCAGGTCGCGGGCGCGCGCCCGCGACCCACGGCTGGGTACTAAAATCAACGTATATATACGTTGATGTGCCCAGCCGTGCCATTCTGCCGACATAAATGTGCAGTAGGCGGTCCTTAAGTGGTTAAAGAACAAGGATAAGAATGGGCCACAAGATTATAGTCAAGTGGAAAAGCAAGTACACTCATGGAAATTGTTGATTTTTTCAACCTACCGTATTTGCCGGTGTATAAGGCGACTGGGCGTATAAGACGTCCCCCTATTTTTCAATTGAAAACATAGCTTTTGGGCTAAACTCGCTTTATAAGACTACCCCCCTTCCAAGGCAACACCATTTAAAAAAAACACCACATATTTGCCACCGACCTAAGTGTAGGCACATGAGCATACACAATAATCATTGCTATTCCAACAGGCGTTAAAGTCTTTAGTTGACTGACCACAATGCACAGGGAATTATTAAATGAGTGGTCCCAATACTATGAGCCCTCAGATTCTTATTTACAGTCAGGGGGACTCACCGGCATTGTCCTAGCCAATTCCTCAATCAACATTGTTCTCCATGACACCTACTACATAGTTGCCCACTTCCACTAAGTAATTTCTTCAGTGTTGTCACATGAAAGATATAATAAAATATTTACAAAAATGAGAGGGGTGTACTCACTTTTGTGAGATACTGGCCTCGTACACACGGGCCAGAGCCTCGTCAGGAAGAAAACGTTGTTTTTCCTGACAAGATTCTTGGCAAGAATCTCTTGCCGCCCGAGTGTACACACAGTCCTTTCAAAAGAACCGCGGTTCTCTTCAAAGGCAAGAACGCGGTGACGTCATCGCGTACGACGAGCATATGCTCGCCACATTCGATGCCGTCGCCGCCATCTTGCTTCACCCTACCAATGCCGTGGAAGCTACCGTGCATGCGCCAAAGTCATTTCGAGCATATACACACTCTCGGGTTTCTCGTCGGGAAACAGGCCGATAAGAATCTCGACGAGAAAATAGAGAGCAGGATCTCTATTTTTCTCGTTGAGATTTTGGCCAGATTTTCAGACAAGAAACCTGAAAGCCTCGTACACACGAACGGTTTACTCAGCAAGAAAGCTCTGCCAGCAGTTTTCTTGCTGGTTCTTGCCGAGAAAACCGAGCGTGTGTACGAGGCTACTGTGAATATATATTTCCTGACAGACTTCTTGGCAGTCTATGTGTGGGTTAATCCCGCCTCCTCTCCAATGCTATAGGACCCCATACCCATAAAGCTTTGCTCACCTCCCAGTACTGGTGTTCCTTTTTTGTCCTCCTCCATGGATTCGAAGGATACGCGTTCATTAGGATGTCCAAAACAAGCAGGATGGATGGCACACTACTAGCGGTGCAGCTCGGATCCCAGCTATGGGCGGGTGGAGAGCTTTGCAGCAATCTCACTTTATTGTGTTTGGCTGCGTGTGCTGAAGACCCTGGACACCTCGGCTGGCAAGGTCTGATTATCTCCATGGCAGTCGCATCTGTGTCATTTAAGTTTCTTCTTGTCGTTTGTCTCATGTTGTCATTTTTATTTTTTATTTTAAGCCCTATGGTGGCTGGAGCGCTTCTGCGTTCCAGCCCATCTGGTTACTTCCGGGTCGCAGTGCTGTCGCCGCTCACGCATGCGCATTGGCCTCCTCCATAGCGAGGCTTGGCTCGCGCATGCACAGTACGGCAATTCTTACGGCGGCCGCGCAGGTGCCGTTGAGCCGCTGTCCACCACGCAGGCGCGTGAGTGGATGACGCGTGACGTCACTGGCGGGTAATTTTAAACAGCTGCTCGCCCTCTTCTTGTTGGGTTTTTTCCTAAACAGGCGAGCAGCTGCTAGGCGTTGATACTCGGCTTCCCAGGTCAGTGAGAGAGGTATGTTTAGGTTGTAAAAGTATATGTATATATATATATGTGTCAATAATTCAGTGTATTATTTAATTCTAGCACTATATACCTGTATTCTTAAAGGGGCAGCTCGTTTTATCTGGTATTGTGTTTTGGTATCTCAGGATTCTCACCCTTCTGACCTGGTTTTGCCCGGTCACGCCGGTCCAGAAGTCATGGACCAGTCACCGCCCATATGGGGTCAGCCCTCACGCACAAGGTATGTGCGGGAGAGGGGAGGGCGTGGGGTTGAAAATCAAGTCAGTAACTCTCTTGTTGACGGTTCCCCCCCCCATAAATTTCTTCTCTTTAGCCCTTCCGGTCCAGATCATCGTGCCCCATGAAACCAGACCACCTCAGACCTTGCCAGGCCGCAACAGCGTTCGTCCTCTAAATCAAAGATCAAACGCAGCTCTTCATCTACATCTCATCAGAGGAGGAGAAGTTCCCATTCCTCCTCCAGACACCGCTCCCACCGCCACGATAGTCGCTCTAGTCATAGAGCGTGCTGGGGATGTGACACCCAAGTTCCAGAGGGCAAATCGTTATGCAATCGATGCTATGCCCGTGCGGTTGGGGAAAAGGAGACAGAAGATCGGCGCATCGAGTCTCTAGTTGAACGTGTGTTGCAAAGGTCCTTAAAGGAGAAGGACACGTCTCACACACATAGTCAACCCAGTACCATTGGATCTGGTTCTCCGGCCGATGAGGTCTATGAGGATCCAGGCCCTTCCTAGCCTCGTACTCCCTCCCCGACAGCCCCAGAGGGCGATCTAGAAAGCGATGAGGAAAGTCTGGAGTTTGATTTTGCCCAAGTAACCCCACTCATCAAGGCTGTTAAAGAGGCACTTTTGTGGGAAGATCTATCCTCTTCCCCAGCTAAGCAGAGGAAATACTTCAAGCGTCTGGGGAAAGAACGCCCAAGTTTTCCATTACTGACTGAACTGAAGGGCATCTTTGAAGAGGAATGGAGTAAGGTGGACAAGAAGTCCTCTATGACCAACAAGGCTTCCAGATTATACCCGTTTAAGGCAGATGATGTTAAATACCTAGAGAACATCCCTTCGGTAGACGCGGCAGTAATTCGGCGGGCCAAGCACGTTATGCTGCCACTGGATGGTTCGGTGTCCTTCAAGGATGGTCTTGACAGGAGAATGGACCAAGATCTGAAGAGAATCTACGGTCTGACTGGTACAGCCTGCAAGCCTGCCCTAGCCTTGGCGGCCCTATCCAAAGCAATGGAAGCCTGGACAGAGAACGTGGACTCTTTCCTGATGGGTGTCTCCGAAGAACTGGCCGGGAGTTCGGCAACAGCGGAGCTGAAACTGGCAGTCGCCTTCTTGGGAGAGGCATCTGTCGACTTAATCCGCCTATTGGCGAGGATTATGCTGTCTTCAGGTACAGCTAAGCGGGCCTTATGGTTACGCCCTTGGGCTACTGACCCATCATCAAAACAGAATTGGTGCAAAATTCCCTTTGAGGGATCATCTCTGTTTGGCAACAAACTGGATGACGCCATTGCAAACTACAGGGGGTAAATCGGGTTTCCTCCCCCAGGATAGACGCCAGTCTGGAAAGAAGAAACCCCAGTTCAGAAGGCGTAGCCCAGACCGCGCAGTTGAAGCTCGTGCCTATAGACCTGGTGGGAATTTTAGAAGAAACTGGAATAGAGGTCAGAAGTCTTTTCGTAAGTCAACATCTACAAGCCAGGCGTCTGATGGACGCAAACAGGGGAAATCCTTTTGAAATAACGCCTGCCTAGGCGGATCTTCCTGGGTCATCAAGATGGTGTCATCAGGCCACATGTGGTCCTTTTCCAGCACCCCTCCCCCCAGGTTCATCTCTACCCTACTTCCAAGGTCAGCGGAACAGAAACAGGCCCTTCTGTCCTATGTGGACTTACTGAAATCCCAAGGAGCAGTAAAATGCGTCCCAAAGGAAGAACAGTTTCATGGGGTATATTCCCCTCTCTTCGTAGTACAAAAGAAAAAAACGGTACTTGGCGCCCAGTCATAGACTTCACCTACCTGAACAGGTTCAAAAAACACGGGAGGTGCAAAATGGAGGCTTTGTCTACAATCCAACAAGCCATACAACCAGGCGACTGGATGATCTCTATAGATCTAAAATATGCTTATTTCCACGTGTCAGTGGCAGTAGAGTTTCAGAAATATCTCAGGTTCCACGCTGGGCAGGGCTAACAACCTCCCTGCGAGTCTTCACCAAAACCCTATTGGCAGTAGTGGCCCTCATCAGGCTGAGGAAGGTACGCCTCTATCACTATCTGGATGACCTACTTGTCTTGTCACAGGACAGAACTCATCTCCTGGTGCAAAGGGATCAGGTGATCTCGATCCTGTCAGAGTTCGGTTGGCTCCTGAATTTGGAGAAGAGCCACCTGGAGCCATCGCAACGCTTGATATACCTAGGGGCTCAATTCGACACAATAAATAAAACCATCTCTCTCCCATTAGAGAAGATCCCTGTGGTTCAGGAGAGGATTTCCCAGGCCCTGGAGACTCGTCACCTGAAAGCTTCTCAGTGCCCGAGAATCTTCGGCACGATGGTTTCTACAACCCCAATGGTAAAATGGGCATTGTGGAGGTTACGTCCCTTCCAGTTCGGCTTCCTCAAGCAGTGGAAGTCGGGGAACAAGAATCAACAAATTCTCATCTCAACGTCTATGAGCAGCAGCCTCTTTTGGTGGCTTCAACGGAAGAACCTACAAAATTGCCATTATATTGCTCCGGTGTCATGGGTCACAGTGACGACCGATGCCAGCGGCTCCGGCTGGGGAGCCCTTTTTGTGGCACAGAAATTGCGCAGGGCAAATGGGATGCCCGCCTTCGCAATCCGGGCTCGAACGTCCTGGAGATTCGAGCAGCCTGGTGTGTCCTCCAGTCCTTCTCCCAACTATTGAAGGGGGAATCTGTGCTGTTGAGGTTGGACAACACCATGGTAGTGTCCTATGTCAAGAGGCAAGGGGGGACACGGAGTTCAACTCTTCTAAGGGAGGTCGAACCTAACTTGAGGTGGCCCCAGAAGAACCTGGCCAACCTGTCGGCCATCTTTATCCCTGGAACTCAGAACTCCCAGGCGGATTTTCTGTCACGAACCCAGATAGACATCAACAAGTGGTCCTTCCACGATCAATTTTTCCAGTGGATCCTGTCCCTGGGGATCGTTCCCCAAGTGGATCTCTTTGCTTCCATACACAACTCCAAGTTGAAGAAGTTCTATACGAGGGGTCATTGCATTCAGGCGATTGGGACGGATGCCCTGACAGATCGGTGGAGATTCGAGAGGGCATATGCTTTTCCCCCGATCCAGATAATCCTTAAATTCTTACGGAGACTCCAAGCAGAGGCAGTCGAAGTGACGATGGTGGCTCCCTACTGGCCGAACAGACCGTGGTTTCCCCTTCTGGTTCAACTGAGCTATCGGGACCCAGTACCTCTACCAGTCAGACCGGATCTTCTCTCCCGAGGATCATTCCTACACCCCTCCCCGGCTCTGATGAAGCTAACGGTCTGGTTCTTGAGAGGAAGAGGTTGGAATCCCTCGGTTGCGCTCCTAGAGTGATCTCCACACTGATGAGTTTGAGAAGGGCAAGCACGAACAAAGTTTACGGAAGAATTTGGACTGTTTGTAGAATTTTCCTTGGCCTCAGGCAGGTCCTTTAGGAATCCAGAGGTTCAAGACATTCTGAGCTTCCTCCAAACGGGGTTAGATCTTCCCCTATCTGTGAGTTCTTTGAGAGTGAAAATCTCAGCTTTATCTGGCTTCTCTGGGATCTCATGGGCAGTACACCCACTGGTCAGGCAGTTCTTCAGAGGAGCATCAAGGCTAAGGCCTCAAAGGATGCCGAGATTCCCCAAATGGGATCTCCCCTAGTTCTTGATTTCCTGAGCGGACTCAGTTCAGTGGGGCCTTCCCAATCCTCCATAAAGAATCTTTCGACTAAGGTTGCTTTTTTGGTCGCCATCACCTCGGCTAAAAGAGTCTCGGAGATCGGGTCTCTCGGCCACAAACAGCCGTTTCTAACGTTCTTCCCGGACAGAGTGGTTTTGATACCCATGCTGGGCTCAAATCCGAAAGTTTTGTCAGTGTTTCACGACAACCAAGGAATTGTTCTCCCTACTTTCAAGTCCTCGGAATCCAATGAAGTTCACCCTTTGGACTTAGGCAAGATCCTTACCGAGTACCTCCAAGTTACATCTACCTTCAGACATTCTGATCATTTGTTTGTCCTGCACTCAGGCAGTAATAAAGGGAAGAAGGCCTCTTCAAGGACAATTGCGTCTTGGATCATCTACACAATCCAGCAGGCTTATAGGGCTAAGGGCTTGGCTCCCCCGCAGGCTGTAAATGCGCATTATACCAGAGGGTTAGCAGCCTCCTGGGCAGCAGCTCATCATGTGGCCCCGGATGTCATCTGTAAGGCGGCCTTGTGGTCCTCCATAAATACTTTTATGTGCCACTATTGTGTTGAGCCTGCATCTCTTTCCTCTGTGAATTTTGGCCTTTTCAATCCTGTCGGCCGACAGGACAAATTAATCTATTTTTTGTTCAGCATACCCACCCGTGTGGTTTGGCTAGTTATTTCCCACACATAGACTGCCATGGAGTCTGTCAGGAAAAAGGAAAATGTATTATCAGATACTTACCGTAATTTTCCTTTCCCGATGGACTCCATGGCAGACGGAGTTCCCACCCTGTAAGCATGGAGTCGGCTAGTTACGGAACACCAGTACTGGGAGGTGAGCAAAACTTTATGGGTATGGGGTCCTATAGCATTGTAGAGGAGGCGGGATTAACCCACACGTAGACTGCCATGAAGTCCATCAGGAACAAAAATTACGGTAAGTATCTGATAATAAATTTTCCTTTTTATATATATATATATATATATATATTAGGGTTGTCCCGATACCACTTTTTTAGGACCGAGTACAAGTACCGATACTTTTTTTCATGTACTCGCCGATACCGAATACCGATACTTTTTTTTAAAGTGCAGCCATGTGTCCCCCAAATGCAGCCATCCCCCCCCCCCTCCTAAAAAATGTAGCCATGTTTCCCCCCTCCCCCCATATGCAGCCATGTCTCCCCCCCCATATGCAGCCATGTTACTGTCCTAAACTGCACCGTGTTTGGGGTGCTGTTAAGAAATAATGGAATCGCAAATCCATCCCATGTTTTACAAGGATCCCAGAATCGTGGGCAGAATCACACAATTCTAGCTGCAATTCCAGTACACTCAGGTGTGAATGGAGCCTAAGAATTGCTAAGATGCAATATAATGTGGGCTTTCGGGTTTAGTATCGCTTTATCGCCTGATGCCCACTGGGCAGAATAAATGGCGCTTTTCAGCCTATAAACGCACCTTTCCGTCCTTGCACACAGGTGTTTCAGAGGAGGAGCGATTACAAGCTGAAAAATAAATAAATAAAATCACCAGCGCATTCACGGGAAAAGCGTTTGGGCAGAAAAAATGTGTGATTGCGCATAAACCTGCGTTACGCTAAATGTGTTCAGATAAATTCTAATGGGCAGAAAAAAATATACAATTTTGGCCAACGAAATACATTTACATCAAACACACAGGTGCATGGGTGTGAAGAAGCTAAGCAGAGTGTAAATGAGAAATATTAGAAGACAGGAATACATAGGGAGCAGGGACAGCTCCTCACAGACTGCTGGGACTTGTGGTGCCCCAGTAATGACAGTCTAGAGGCTCTCCTCGGTGTGATGTCCAGTGAATTACCTGCTGAGGTGACATGGAGCTCAATCCCGGGATATGGACGGTAAGGATCTCCTGGATACAATGTATACGTCCACTACAACTTCCACACACGTGAGAGCATGGGCATTCAAAACTCCATGGAAACTCCGCCCGTGTACAGTGAAAGGGGAGCGCTGATTGGCTGGTTGCCATGCGGTGACGGTGATCTGTCTATCAACGTGCGGCGGGGAACAAACAGCTATTCAAATGACAGCTGTTATGTTCCCTGAGCGCCGAACAACTAGACGGCGGCAGCGGCAGCAGCTCTCCTCCCGTGGTATGTTATACAAACCCGAGGACTGCTCTGCTCTCCGCCTCCTCCCCGCCTTCCTATCCGCCTATCTTGTGGAGAGCAGAGCAGTCCTCGGGTATGTATAACATACCACGGGAGGAGAGCTGCTGCCGCTGCCGCCGTCTAGTTGTTCGGCGCTCAGGGAACATAACAGCTGTCATTTGAATAGCTGTTTGTTCCCCGCCGCACGTTGATAGACAGATCACCGTCACCGCACGGCAACCAGCTAATCAGCGCTCCCCTTTCACTGTACACGGGCGGAGTTTCCATGGAGTTTCCTTTCGCCTTCCTATCCGCCTCCTCCCCGCCTTCCTATCTGCCTCCTCTCTGCCCCCTCAGTCTCCTCTAGGTCTCCTCTCCGATCACTCCCCGCCTGCTCTCCGCCCCCACTCAGATTAAAAAAA
Source organism: Rana kukunoris (assembly GCA_029574335.1). NCBI lineage: Eukaryota > Metazoa > Chordata > Amphibia > Anura > Ranidae > Rana > Rana kukunoris. Next base: position 212,356,471 of record CM056051.1, read on the forward strand.
AATAATAAAGTATCGGGTCAGGCATCGGGGGTATTTGCGGGAGTACAAGTACTCCCGCAAATACTCGGTATCGGTCCCGATACCGATACTAGTATCGGTATCGGGACAACCCTAATATATATATATATATATATATATATATATATATATATATATATAAATCTGCCAGCCCATTGGATCAATTAAGATCAATTTTGTTTCTTTTTTAACAAGAAAAAGATCAATTTTGTTAATCAAAAAATAACATTAACCACTTAAGGACCGGGCAAGTCAATATAATATTTTTTTGCTAGAAAATTACTTAGAACCCCCAAACATTATATATTTTTTCAGACACCCTAGAGAATAAAATGGCAATTGCAATGCTTTATGTCACATCGTATTTGCAATTTTTTTATATTGTGTAAGATAATGTTACGCCCAGTAAATTGATACCCAACATGTCATGCTCTAAAATTGAGCCTGCTCGTGGAATGGCAACTCAAGACTAGTATTGGCAATAAAAAAACTTTAAGGGCTGATTCGCATCTGTGATTTTTAGCTTTTGCATTTTAAGCACGCTACCATTTAACTCTATAACAAATAAGGGTTTAGATGACAACGCATCAAAGATGTAGCGTGCACATTTTTTTTTTAGCTCACTGCACCTAAGAGGCACAGGTGTAAAGGAACCTAAATATGTATATATCATGAAATGACTTTGTAATTTTAAAGAAGTTAGATCTTTATCATGTGTACATATTTTACCATTCTCATGTGAAATATGAAAGCATTACAGTAAACCACAATGAGCTAATCAATTAAGCACTTACAGTATATTTAGGATGTACACTCACCTGCCACTTTATTAGGTACACCTGTTCAATTACTAGGTAACACAAATTGCTAATCAGCCAATCACATGGCAGCAAATCAATGCATTTAGGCATCTAGACGTGGTGAAGATGACTTGCATTATAATGGGGAAGAAAGGGGATTTAAGTGACTTTAAACGTGGCATGGTTGTTGGTGCTATATGGGTTGGTCAGAGTATTTAAAAAACTGCTTATCTACTGGGATTCACGCACAACCATCGCTAGGGTTTACAGAAAATGGTTTAAAAAAATGTCCAGTTGTGTAGATGAAAATGCCCTGTTGATGTCAGAGGAGAATGGACAAGCTTGTTCGAGATGATTGAAAGGCAACAGCAACCTAAATTACTACTCATTGCAACCAAGGTATGAAGAGGTGGTGGTGTAATGGTGGGGGGGGTATTTTCTTGGCACACTTTGGGCCCCTTAGTCTCAGTTGAGCATTGTTTAAATACCACGGCCTACCTGAGTATTGTTGCTGACCACGTCCATCCCTTTATGACTACAGTGTACCCATCTTCTGATGGCTACTTCCAGCAGGACAATGCACCATGTCACAAAGCTCAAATCATCTCAAACTGGTTTCTTGAACATGGCAATGGGGGTTATTTACTAAAACTCAAGAGTGCAGCTCTTCAGAAAAACCAATCAGCTTCCAGGTTTTATAGCCAAAGTTTAATTGAATAAGCTGAAGTTAGAAGCCGATTGGCTACAATGCACAGCTGCACCAGATTCCAGTTTTAGTAAATCCCCTCCAATGAGTTCCCTGTACTTCAATGGCCTCCACAGTCACCAGATCGCAATCCAATAGAGCACCTTTGGGATGGTGGAACGTGAGATTCGCATCATGGATGTGCAGCCGATAAATCTGCAGCAACTGCGTGATGCCATCATGTCAATATGGACCAAAATCTATGCCATGAAGTATTAAAGGGGTTGTAAAGGTTTGTTTTTTATTTTCTAAATAGGTTCCTTTAAGCTAGTGCATTGTTGGTTCACTTACCTTTTCCTTCGATTTCCCTTCTAAATGAGAAATTCAGACAAAGAAAAAAAACATTTAGAAGGGAAATCGAAGGAAAAGGTAAGTGAACCAACAATGTACTAGCTTAAAGGAACCTATTTAGAAAATAAAAGACGAACCTTTACAACCCCTTTAAGGCAGTTCTGAAGTCAAAAGAAGGTCCAACCCAGTACTAGCAAGTTTACCCAATAAAGTGGTCGGTAATTGTGTATATTGACAGTAAGATTCCCCTCTCCATAAAACAGTGTTATTCAAGGAATACAGAAATGTAAAATGCTTTCTTTCCTATTTGAGAAGATGCAAAGGATATGTGGATGGCACAATCAAACAAGGGTTGATGCCAATGTTTTTTTGTCCTGCTGCGTGTGCTTTATTTTCCTGGCTTTTGCCAGTCCAATTCTGTCATTCTCACGGTCAAACACGCTGTAAAACTTGGACATAAAAATATCTCCCAAGATCCAAAGAGTTCCAGAGTTAGTAGAGAAATCCATGGGTTGGAACCCAGTCAGGCATATTACAGATTTTTCTGTTTGCTCCTATGATAAAGTACAACATGTAAGTATGTTATCTACACTCGCAGCACAGACTGTATAATATGCATACTGTATGCTTACCTTAATCACATACTGCTCAGGAGTTATAGTGTAGTCTCTCTGTTCTATGGTGAAGGTCACGCTTGGAAGACTAGACCAATCCCTGCAGCCTACCGAGTACTGCAAAATGGAAGTAAAAATAATACCCTTTTCTCAAGGTCAAAAAATATAGCAAATTATAACATATGTTGTGGAAGTGATCAGTGCCGATTCTGTCACTTGTAAACACAAAAACCAGACTCCTGTGTTTACAAGTGATTGTGGTGAGCAGGCACCAAAGGGTCTGAGCCAGAGGTGGTGGAACTGAGTTCCCCCAAGTTCCCCCTGAAAAAAAGCCCTGTTCACAGGTACTAACTAAATATATACCCTTTACTAACTACCACGGATCACAAGGCAGTTAACATGTTTTAAGATTCTGGAGACCCCAGATTCACACTGCTCACACAGCCTAATATATATACAATTTTGTTTTTTGTTTTTGGTATTTGCACATTATTAAGGGCACCAACAATTACACTTGGAGGCTCTTCACTCTATGAGCCCACCATATTGGGGAGCCCAACATGTATGGTATTTAAGCAAACACTGGATTTTTAGTTGCCATTATCTATGCCTGGCACATTCACCAGAAGTCTATAGTATTTAGCAATTCGTTGCTCCTACATCTAGGCAGCGCCATCACCCTAAATACACTTTTTCACTTATTAAATCACTCCTCTATCTGGGGGGCAATCAAGGGGGCAGCAGCCCATACACCCAATCTGTGGCGCGGAATTAACATCATTATAGTTGCTGTACTGCAGGCCCCAAATACAGTACCTTATTACAGTATGATGAAATGAACATGCTGTACCTCGCACTAATGACTCTGAAACAGGGGTTTCTGCACAGTGGCCCAGATATAAACGAGTTCATAATATGCATAATTCATGCCCGTATTCTTTTGTGGCAGCCAGTACAGGCAGTATCTGATGCATCTAAGCACTCTTGTTCTAGGAAACTATACTTCCTTTTCTTTTAAAGCTCTAGTGGGTGCAGGACATCATAGCCTTACAACAAATATCAAAGGGAAGTGAAAAAATATTACCTCATTAAATAACATGGGTGTACCTCCGATTATTTTCTGCAACTTCTTTACGTCAAAACTCGGCCCAGTAATGAGGGAGGTTCCAGAATCAACAATAGCCTCACAACCATTGGAGCAAAATTGTACTTTTCCATTAACTTTGATGCTGAATGACAAACAAAAATGGTAAGTCACATAACAAGTCATGTAAGTCTAAAAAAATTATCTCCCCATATTTCTTTTTATATTTGGTCAAACATTAATTGTATGTAGCACCCTGGGGTTTAGTCAGGAAGCTCCTCACAAATTTACTTGCCAGGAGAACTTACCCTGGTCAATTGCTAGAGATCCATTGATTTCTCCCTAAGTTTGGCCTTGTTGCACTTTTCTCTTCTACCGCTAGGTGGACTTGTACTTGGTGGTACTAGTTACGAGAAGGGCAACACAATGTCAGGTTATGGGGATATGGGGTATCTCAGCCAATAGGCATAGGTGTTCATGAATCTCTTGGCCTGCTGGGAGAACCTATATATTTGGGTGAGGTCAGGTGATCCTTGTTCTGTGCCACCTGGACAGCTGTCTGGGTTGACATTTGTTGTACGCCCCCCGGGCTGCTAGGCCAGAGATTGGGCCTACCCCGGGGACATCTGGCTGCCAGGCTGTGTGAGGGCCTATCCAAAAGTAAGAGGGCAGTGCAGGGTTGGGATTGCGGCTTGTAATCCAACCATAAGTGAAGGTTCTGCCAGCCGAAGAACCTGTCAGTGGTCGGAGGTAGAAGGAAAGCTCTAAACCACACAGGACCAATCACCTTTACCAGGGACAACAGTGAGTAACTGAAGCAAGTACCGAAGCAGTATTCCCACCCAATGGGCATGGTGGAGAATCAGGAAACTTCAGGCGGTGATCAAGTCAGGGACCCAACTAGCAGAGGTGACACATGCAGAGCAGCCTTATGTGTTAAGTCAGGGACCGAGCCGGTTAACAGGGGTGAAGCTTGAAAAGTATCTGGAGTGCCAAGCTAGGGACCCAGCAAAGCAACGTGGGTGACGCTTGAGAGAGATACCACTGCAAAGCTTTGAGGAGCTCCAGGGATTCAGAGTCAGTGAATCTGAGGGTCCAGTGAGAGACCCCCGCCCGTCTGCGGTGTCTCCTCTCTGATCCTCCCGTGGCTAAGAGGATCACCTGACGTTTTGGCCATTCTGGAAACAGGTTTCATACCTGCTTCACCAATCAGCCAGGAGGGGGATCAGTGTTGCAACAGAGAATTTTAATTTGCTGTTGCAACACACCTGGGTGGGCTCCAGGCGCAATGCTCTGCGTCCCGAATCCACCCTATTTTGAAGCCTATTATGGCTCTAATCAGGTTCTTACAAAAAAAATGGCTGCTTTAATTCATATGGCCAGTGATCTGAAAGGGGCCGGACACATGAATAGGGGGCGGTCGTGGCGGATGTGGATAGATTCATGCTATGCATGAAGCTATCAACTGCATATAGAAAGGTGGCTGGAGAGAGGGGTCAGCACCAAGGTGCGCCTAAAGGATGGGCCGCCACTGGTAACCACCACATGTAAGGTCTGGTGAGCTGCCAAATACTACATTTTTTTTTTTTATACACTTTCATCAAGTACTGCAGACAATAATTAGTTTAATAAGTAAAAAAATTTGTAAAATAATAAATGCATCAATAATCCCAGTATTATTTTAGGATATTATTAGGGTTTAAATTTGGCACATTAAACCACTTGGCTTTTAGCTATAGCAAATTTACCCCGATCTTGACTTCCACTGTATAACCTTGATCCCAGACATACACTCTTAATTTGGAGTGCATAAACTGGTAATTAGAAAATTGTCATTTAGTAGTGGTAAAATACTTACTTTTCAAGCTTTATTTGCCAGTAACCTTTTTTTGTGACGTTAATCCAATGAATTGGACCTTTGTAAAGGGTGTCATCTATTCCCCCCAATATCAGCTCTCCCCCATACTGAAAATCATCATCTCTGAAATAAATAAAGATATAATAAACAAACAAACAAACACATATAGTATCTCTATCATCTCCAAAAGTTTTACATGTTTTAAATGCCAACTAACTTATTTAAATGAAAAGAAAATATTGACTTGTCCACTTGCTGCAGCTCCATCATTCGGTCAAATACCGGCTTTGCATTTCCAGCAGCAAGTGCAGGATATCCAAGGCCCAACACCCCATCAAACTTTGCCAAAACAAATGTTTTTCCGGGTTCATTGATTGATTCGCCAAAGTCCTGCCCCACTATGGTCATGTTGCTGATCTGTATGAGAAAAAAAAAGAAGATCTTTGACTTTTCACCTGAACTGTGAATCTAGGAACAACACATTTTGAAGGTGACCTTGTGCCATGCATTGTGTAATACTAATAAGTTTACCATCTCTAACACAATTCCGCTGTTTGACAGTTTTCCTTTTAATTCCACGGTTAGGCCATGGTTGCTGTTGTTATCAAATTATATAAATCTGATGTAAATATTCTTGCATACATAACTGGAAATACTATGATATTCTTTAAAATATAATAATATCAATAGCCATAACCTTTTAGCAGCATCACGTAAAATATAGTACACTGATTAGGAAGGAAGAATGTAATGGGAAGCCACTATAGGGCAGATTTACAAAAACTAGACCAAATGAGTTTCTGACAACCAGTTTTATATATTAATGAATCCTAGAAATTCCTCATTGCTATGGGTAATTTAATTCAAGTGTGAGTTTTCTGCATTAGCTTCATACTGTTATGCCACGTACACCCGATCGATCAAAACGATGAGAACGGTCTGATGGACCGTTTTCATCAGACCAAACCGATCGTGTGGGGGCGCGCAATCGGTTATTTATCCATCAGTTCAAAAACAGCAAACTTGTTTTAAATTTAATCGATGGATACCTAACCGATAGCAAAAAAATGATAGTTTGTCCATCGGTTAAAAATCTACGCATGCTCAGAATCAAGTCGACGCATGCTTGGAAGCATTGAACTTCTTTTTTTTTCAGCATTTTTGTTGTGTTTTACGTCACCGCGTTCTGACACAATCGTTTTTTTAACCGATGGTGTGTAGGCACGACTGACCATCAGTCAGCTTCATCGGTTAACTGATGGAAAAATCCATCAGACTGTTCTCATCGGTTTGACCGATCGTGTGTACAGGGCTTTACACAATCAGTTTGAGCTGACATGCTTGGAATAGTTTATGGTGCATATGAGAAGAAAGAAATGACTGATCTGTTCAAAATGATGTTTTTTATTTTATTTTACTAGTTAATTACTTCCTTAGCCTTTTTTTTAAATTTTTAACAACGTTGTAAATTTTAAGTACCATTGTGCAAAATATGCATTCTTTTTGTGTTAATTAAATTACATTTTTAATAAAGATTTTTGTAGGAGATGTTTGCCCCTTTAATTTGAACGACCAAGTGGGTCTGTCCCCACATGCATTTTTTTTTCCTGCCAGTTCCCCTGTTTTCCGGTTTTAAACTGACCACGCTATGTATGAGAGCACATTCATCTCAACATGATCAGTTTTCTGACTTTGCTTGGAGAGCGGCGTGCCTGTCCTCCAATGGCCAAGAATTGTGCTTGCACACCAGCCTGCACAGCCATTCACTGGGAAGAGATCAGTGTAGTGCTGTTTCTCGACCCCTAGCTCTCAAAGTCAGTTTTGCACATCGAGAGACTGAAATTTTTGCCTATTCCTTCTTGCAAAACAGCTCGAGCTCAGTGAGGTTGGATGGAGAGCGTTTGTGAACAGCAGTTTTCAGTTATTTCCACAGATTCTCGATTGGATTCATATCTGGACTTTGATTTGGCCATTCTAACACCTGGATATGTTTATTTGTGAACCATTCCATTGTAGATTTTGCTTTATGCTTTGGATCATTGTCTTGTTGGAAGACAAATCTCCGTCTCAGTCTCAGGTCTTTTGCAGACTCCATCAGGTTTTCTTCCAGAATGGTCCTGTATTTGGCTCCATCCACCTTCCCATCAATTGTAACTATCTTCCCTGTCCCTGCTGAAGAAAAGCAGGCCCAAACCATGATGCTGCCACCACCATGTTTCACAGTGGGGATGATGTGTTCAGGTTGATGAGCTGTGTTGCTTTTACGCCAAACATAACGTTTTGCATTGTTACTAAAAAGTTAGATTTTGGTTTCATCTGACCAGAGCACCTTCTTCCACATGTTTGGTGTGTCTCCCAGGTGGCTTGTGGCAACACTTTTTATGGATATCTTTAAGAAATGGCTTTCTTCTAGCCACTCTTCCATAAAGGCCAGATTTGTGCAGTGTACGACTGATTGTTGTCCTATGGACAGAGTCTCCCACCTCAGCTGTAGATCTCTGCAGTTCATCCAGAGTGATCATGGGGCTCTTGGCTGCATCTCTGATCAGTCTACCCCTTGTATGAGCTGAAAGTTTAGAGGGACGGCCAGGTCTTTGTTGATTTGCAGTGGTCTGATACTCCCATTTCAATATTATCACTTGCACAGTGCTCCTTGGGATGTTTAAAGCTTGGGAAATCTTTTTGTATCCAAATCCAGCTTTAAACTTCTCCACAACAGTATCTCGGACCTGCCTGGTGTGTTCCTTGTTCTTCATGATGCGCTCTGCGCTTTAAACGGACCTCTGAGACTATCACAGTGCAGGCTGCATTTATACGGAGACTTGATTACACACAGGTGGATTCTATTTATCATCATTAGTCATTTAGGTCAACATTGGTTCATTCAGAGATCCTCACTGAACTTCTGGAGAGAGTTTGCTGCACTGAAAGTAAAGGGGCTGAATAATTTTGCATGCCCAATTTTTCAGTTTTTTATTTGTTAACAAAGTTTGAAATATCCAATAAATTTCGTTCAACTTCATGATTGTGTCCCACTTGTTGATTCTTCTCAAAAAATTACAGCTTTATATCTTTATGTTTGAAGCCTGAAATGTCGCAAAGTTCAAGGGGGCCGAATACTTTTGCAAGGCACGGTATGCAGATGAGAACAAAGATTACGTAATCACTAAAAACAATATATATATATATTTTATATATATATATATATATATATATATATATATATATATATATATATAATGTTTTGTCTTTGATGTCTGTTTTAAACTGAATGTTTTTTTTTTTTTTTTTTAAAAGATAAGGGTTCATATACACATCTTATCTTTCTCATGACAAAGCCTCTTACCTGCAGTGTGTCTTTTCCCATCATAGCAACAAGTTGTCCAGTACCATAGTGAATACTAAATGTCTTTCCATTATGTTCATAGGATTTAGACAGGAAGGATTTGAAAGTTGTATGGACAGCTAGAAATAAACAAGTCACTTTACTGTATTTAACTTTTACTGTGTACTGTGTAATGTGTTAGTGCTATATAACACAAGGAATACAGCGCTGTGAAAAAGTATTTGCCCCCTTCCTGTTTTTTTATTTTTTTGGGCATATTTCTCACACCTAAATGATTCAGATGAACAAATTTTAATATTACACAAAGATAACCTGAGTAAATCCAAGATGCAGTTTTTAAATTATCATTTCATTTAATAAAGGGAAAAAGGCTGTTCAAACCTGCCTGGCCCTATGTGAAAAAGTAATTGCCCCCTCCCATGCTGAATCATGAATGAACTGTGATTAACCACAGAGGCAATTCAGTTCGCATGTGCCACGCTATATAAGTTTTCATTCATTCAACCACATTTTTTTGGAAAGCTGAGTTAAATTTCACTTGCCACGCCCAGGCCTGATTACTGCCAGACCTGTTGAATCAAGGAATCACATAAACAGAAGCTGTCTGACAAAGTAAAGCATGCTTTGTACACACAATCAGAATTTCCGATGAAAAAAGTCAGACAGAATTTTTTCATTGGATAATCCGACCGTGTGTGGGCCCCATCAGACTTTTTTCCATCGGAGTTTAGAAATAGAACATGTTTTATTTTTTTCCGATAGAAATTCAGATCATCTGTGTGGAACTCCAACGGAGAAAAAAAACACACATGCTCAGAATCAAGTCGACGCATGCTGGGAAGCATTGAACTTAATTTTTATCGGCTCGTAGTGTTTTATGTCACCGTGTTTTGGACAGTCTGAATTTGGTCTGACAGTGTGTATGCAAGACAGCTTGAACAGAATTCCGACAAATTGTGTACAAGGCATAACAGATCACAAAAAGCCACACATCATGCCAAAATCAAAAAAAAAAAATCAAGAACAGATTAGAAACAAAGTAATGTACATGTATCGGTCTAGGAAGGGTTTCAAAGCCATTTCTAAGGCTTTGGAACTCCAGTGAACCATGGGGAGTGCCAGTATCCACAAATGGAGAAAACTTGGAACAGTTGTGAACCTTCCCAAGAGTGGCCGGCCTAAAAAAATTCTAAAAGAACTGCACACCTCACTTGCTTCAGGTAAGATCATTGTTCATGATTCAACAATGAGAAAGGGACTGGGCAAAAATGGCATCCATGGGAGAGTTCCAAGGCCAAAGCCACTGCTGACCAAAAATAACACAAAGGCTCATCTCACCAAAAAAACATCTTGATTATCCCCAAGACTTTTAGGCAAATATTCTGTGGACTGATGAGACAAAAAAGGTGTCCATCCCGTTACATCTGGCATAAAACTAATACAGAATTCCCCAACAAGATCATCACACCAACAGTCATGGTGGAGGTAGTGTGATAGTCTGGGGCTGCTTTGCAGCTTCAGGACCAGGACGACTTACCATAATTGATGGAACCGTGAATTCTGAGCTCTACCAGAACATTTTAAAGGAAAATGTCTGACCATCAGTTCGTGACTTCAAGCTCAAGTGAACTTGGGTTGTGCAGCAGGACAATGATCCGAAACACAACAGCAAGTCCACCTCCAAATGGTTTAAACAAAGTAAAATTTAGGTTTTGGAGTGGCCTAGTCAAAGCCCGGACTTAAATCCAATTGAGGCCAAAATTGCTCCACAGCGATGTGAAATTGCCAATTATCGCAAACACTTGATTGAAGTTGTTGCTGCCAAGGGTGGCACAGCCAGTTACAGGCATACCCCGCTTTAAGTACACTCACTTTACATACACTCGCGAGTAAGGACATACCTTTGAGTGCCTTAAAGTACTGTACAGACATTTTGCAGCCACAGTAGAAGGAGCTGAAGCTCTGAGAGCATAGCCCGCCCTGTTCCAGTGTGCCCCCGACAGCTTCTGACACCCCCACTACAGCCCCTGACCCCCCACTTCACCCTAAACGTGAAAAAGGGTATTGTTTCACTTTAAGTACATTTTCGTTTTACATACATGCTCTGGTCCTATTGTGTACTTAAAAGTGGGGTATGCCTGTATTAGGTTTAGGGGGCAATTACTTTTTCGCATAAAGCCAGGCAGGTTTGGACAGCTTTTTTGCCTTAATAACTAAAACCATTATTTAAAAACTTTGTTTTGTATTTACTCGGGTTATCTTTGTGTAATAATAAAATTAGTTTGATGATATGAGTAGTGTTGCTCACGAATATTCGCATTTCGAATATTCGATACGAATATTGCATATCCGAGTATTCGCGAATAACTCGAATATCGCGGCGAATATTCGCTATTTTGAATATTCGTATTTTTTCAATATTCGCAATCAATTTCGCAATCAATTTCGCATTCGCACTAGCGAAATTTCGCATTTTTTTTTTTATAAAATATAGCGAATATTCGTAAATATCGAATATTCGTGATATTTTATCCAAAAAAAATAGCGAAATTTCGCAATTGTTTTTTTTTTATAAAGTATCACGAATATTCGATATTAGCGAATATTCGCGAATATTCTTTAAAATATTCGCGAAATATCGCGAAATCGAATATGGCGTATTCCGCTCATCACTAGATATGAGTACTTGTATTGTAGCTATTTTGTAAAATGCTGATTAAACTGTTAGCACTATATACTGTAAATCTTGTATAATAACAATGATTGATTGGATTGTTCAGCTACAAATGAGACAACTTGTTTTTAGCTAAAATCTTTCAAAATAATTTCAAGACAATCTATTAGGCCTGATTCACATCTATGATTATTTTTTTCAGGCCGCGTTTGATCGGGCAGGGCAATTAATTCGTTTGAATGGGCTGCTGTGTCTGTGTTTCCGACAGAAAAAAAAGTGTATTTTTTTTAAACGTGGCTGCAGGAAAATCGCATGGTGCTTTTGCACCATGCAATTTCCCTGTGGTTCCTGCACCGTGCTGTGTTTTTAGAATGAATAAATGGCAGCCCTGCACGTTTTCGAAACAGCAACGCGTTTTGACTGCAATTCCTACACCCGCAACCACCCGCATAGATGTGAACAGAGCCTAAGGGGATCACTCATTGATAGCCAGTTTACACCATAAAAATGCACTCCAGATCCATTCCAGGTGCATTTCTGCATGCGCGTTTTTAACAAGTTTTTGATGTGTTCCAGTGTATATTTTTTTTTTGGTTTCATGCATTTCCGGGTGCTTTTTTTTCTTTTTCCTTTTTTCTTTTTTTTTCACTGTACAGTCCAGTAAATGAAAAATGCAGCATTTTCTACTACCTTTTAATGGGTGCTGTTTCTCTTAAAACCCAACCACGGGCACAGCTAACAAAAATAAAATCCCTTGTGATGGGCCCCTTCCCATCCCTCATACTGCAATGGTTAAATGTTAAATTTACTCTCCACTCCAGCAGGATCTGGCGCTTTCCTCTTTTGCAACCCCTAGACATAAATTTAACCCCTGCAGTGTGGGGAGGTGGCATTTTTTGTTGTGCCCTACGTTGGGCTTTAAACAAGGTTTTAAAAGTTGGAGCAGAAAGAAACTAACAAGTGCAAAAGTACAGTAAAGAAGATAATTGAAGACTTACTGCATGCTTCACTGACACAGTAAGAGGATGGGACCCACAAATTGGAAGACCCTGTGTCAAAGACCACACTAAAGTTTTGAGGGGGAGTTCCAATGCTGATTGTTCCATAATACTGAGCCTGGAATGAGAAATCGACTGCATTATCGTATTACATCATCTCTTTATGTATAGCAAATATAACTACTCCTATCATAAAAAAAGACTGAGCACTTTCATCAGTACTGATACAATTTCTGCTAGCTTGATATTTCAAACGTTTAGGGAAATAATTATATATAGATTGATTTTAAAACATTCAAGCCCGGATTCACATACCTCGGCGCATATATATGCCGCCGTAGCGTATCTTCTTTACGCTACGCCGGCGCAACGCAGAGAGGGAAGCATGGAGTTCACAAAGAAAATGCTCCCAACGTTGCGCCGGCGTAGCATATAGTCGTAGGCGTAAGTCACTGTAAGTCAAAGTAGGCGGAAGTGGGCTTGACGTGGACGTGATACATTTAAATGAAGCGTGACCCAATGCAAATGATGGGCTGAGCTTCAGACAAGTACTTAAAGTGAACTGCACATGCGTCGTACAATGGACGCATCCCAGTGTGCATGCTCACAATCACGTCGAAACAACTGGCTAAGATACGTCGAATCACTGACTATGACGTTAATGTAACCTACGCCCAGCCCTATTCACGTACTACTAGTGCTGTAAACGACGTAAAATTCGAAGGCGTTCATTCCCTGGTCCATACCTTTGCATACCCCTCCAATATGGGGAATAACTTTATGCTGGACGTAAACCTTTCGCAAATCGCTTAAAACATGCGCCCGGCGCAAGTACGTTCATGAATCGGCGTATCTCCCTCATTTGCATATTTGCATTGAAAATCAATGGGAGTGCCAAATGCGTCCAGCGTAACTATGCGCCCATTATACGCCGGCATAGGCAAGTTACGTTGGTCGGATGAAGTCAATTTTTAGGCATATCTTAGTTCTGTGGGCATGGCGCTCAGATACGACGGCGCATATTTACACTTACGTGGCGTATCTGGAGATACGTCGGCGTAAGTGCTTTGTGAATCGGGGCCTCAGTATTTATTTAATGTATTGCTTAAGGGTATTGTATTGTGGTTTTGTATTTATTTATTTATATTTTTTTCTCTTATGTCATCTCATTTATTGTGATCAGGACTAAAAAAAAAATGAATACAATAATAATAAAACACTGTAAACCACTTAACTGTTAACATAACCAATTGACTGCATTTTACTGGTATTGTTTTTCTTTTCAGTGATGTGATAGTTTGACTGATAATTACTCCGTCATGCAACACTGTACCCAGCTACTTTTTTTTTCAGACAGGGATTCTTTTTGGTGGTTCTGGATTGTGGTTTATATTTTCTTTTTCTCTTATGTCATCTTATTTATTGTGTTTAGAGCTAAAAAAATATATAAAATAATAATAAAAAAATGTAACTACTTCAGTAACTGCATTTTACACCCCTTCTTTTTCAGTGCTGTGATAGTTTGACTGATAATTACTTCATCATGCAACTCTGTACCCAGCTAAATATTCCTTTTTTTTAGACAGAGATTCCTTTTGGTGGTATTCATTACCCACTGGTTTGGCACTTTAAACCCTCCTAAATCAATCTGACATTATTGGTGGTCACACTGGTCAGTAATACTTTAAAACTGCCAAACCCTCCACCTTGGATTGCAAACTTCCTTTGCTGCAGCCTGGAGGATTGATTGAAATAAATTTAGAGACGAGTCATTGGGCACATGCCAGGCATTTATAAATATCTATTTAGAATACCTGTCTGCCCAAGTTGCCATTTAACTACAATGAAGGGGGTGGGGGTATAGTTAAAAAATATATGATTTAGTCGGATAAATAGAGAAATTATATATTAATGTTTTGTGTTTCATATGCAACCAACAGGGGGAGTTCTAGACACGTTTTCATATATTTGCCTGTCATTCCATATCTGCTATGCCTAAAGAAACCTGGTGTTGACATACACAATAGATTAGGTCAAAAATGTGGTGCATTCCTATCTTTCTTCCCGCTTTTCAGGGGGGTTTTTTCAGCTTCAACCAACATTTCAATTAGAGAGAAACATGCAAAAACTTTCTGCTGTGCTTTCTCTTTAGAAAATCCATAATGCTTTATGATCAATGCGTCAATGGTGTATTCTGCATTAAATGTTTATTTGTAAATCAAAGGTCTTTTTTTTAGGGCTGTGCAAATTAACTTTTAATTCATCGATTAATCTTTAATTTTTTTGATCGATCAAAATCTTTTTGATCGATTAAAATTCTTTTGATTGATCTCACCTCTCCGCCGGCTTCTGGGCCTTCAGGGAGTTCTGTCGGAGATCAGATGACCTCACGGACACGGGCGGGGCTTGCCATGTCTATCTGAAGGGCTCCCTTGCTGTGCCTTCATATCTGCATGCCAGCGGGACCTTACCATCTGCCACACGCAAGGGCTGTTACACTTCCCTCTATCAGTTCCCTCTATAAACCTGGGATTCTACAGCCATCCACTGGGAGTTGTGATAGTTCCCTTCATGGGACATCTACATGCCGAAGGACTGATGTTAACCTCTCCTCATCTGGATTCAGCAGTGGTATCGTTGTACACATTTTTTTACCAGTATCATACTTAGCTACATGTTTTTATGACTGCTTTTGGTACCGTTTGGTATTACTCCCACCATTTTTACAGTTTATGTAGCTACATTGATTTTATCTCCAGTGCAATATTTATTTTGTTACCTATTTGAAGACTATAAAAGTTTTAATGCTATTCCCATCGAGTGCTGCCTTTGTGTGTTTTTTGTATCCTGCTATCCATTTTTCCAGTGGTTGGTAGCTGCACTGGGAATCGGCCTGCAAGGAGATCAGCTAAAAGTAGTTGGATCTGTATGTGCATTATAATTAATTGAAATTAGTCGATTAATCGATTAAAAAATAAAACAATTAATCGAACACAAAAATTTTGATCAGTAACAGCGCTACTTTTTTTAAACCACAAAAAAAAACAGATAGAAAACATTAATTTAACAAGTATAAATGTAAAGAATGTTTATACTTTCCCAAAACCATAACATTTCCCTTTGATAGTGCATCCTATGGTGCATTTCAAAATGTAGTCAAGTGTATTTGTTAGTCTTTCTACTTTATATTAACAGGGTGTTTTCTTTATCCCTAAATATCAAACAGCAGCAAACACAAATAAATGTTCTATAGATTTTACAATCAGCTCATCACAAGTGAGCAACCAAACCAGTCGTCATTTTATTTAAAAAAAAATTACAATTTAATCCCCCAAATAATCGTCCAGTTTACATTCTTTCTACCAGCCAGCGTAATCTCTTGCAAACCCATAGATGTTCTTGCACAATAGCTTTGGTTGAGTATTTATAGAAAGATGTCAGTGTCACATTCCAATGTGTTTGGTATAGCAGACAGAGGTTTGCAATGCTACTCAGGCTGCCCTGAGATGTCTGGGACTTCCTAACAAGTACACAGATTGATATACAAGGTGACGAGGGACTGTGTCAGACGCTTGACATTAAATTAGCTATGTGTTAGTCACCAGCACTTAAAATGTTGTGCCAAGGGCTGTTTCAAACATTTTTTTTCTATAGAAAGCTATTTAGGCACAGGTCGTCACCACGAAAATGTGTTACATGTAATTACTGCTGCTAGTATTACTGTGATAGTATTTATCACCAATACACTAAAGTCTTTATTGGCATGTTTGTATACATTTTAGAATATGGATGAAAGGTTTACCACTGGGAAACACTTTTTGAAAGTTAAGTAGTGCATTTTATATACAACTATATAGATCAGACCAAAATGAGGGACGAATGAGAAGGAAAGAGTGACAGAGAGACATTGATCCAAAAGAGGGACATTCCCTCAAAATCAGGGACAGTTGGGAGCTATGCTAAAACAACATTCACAATATGAAAACTCTTACCCAGAACAATTATTAAAATGACTAAAAAAATAAATTAAAAAAACCTGCAAGACAAAGGTATAATGAGCTAATATGCATAGCATGCTAGCTCATTATGAAATACTCACCTTAGATCGAAGTCCTCTCCCAGCAGTCCCCGTACACTGGTCCGGCCGGCGACAACGCTCCCGGAGTTATTTCTGGGTATCGCAGGCTTCGGCGCTGTGATTGGCCGGAGCACATCAGCTGAAGCAACAGCACGATTGAGACATTGCTTCAGTGCGCATGTGCTGATGATGTTGGCACGTGCTGATACAGGGGATATCTCCTAAACCGTACAGGTTTAGGAGATATCCAGGGTAGCTACAGGGTAGCTACAGGTAAGCCTTATTATAGGCTTACCTGTAGTAAAAAGTGGATTGTAAAGGTTTACAACCACCTTAACTTCAGTTAATAACACATTCTGTAACTACTTCCTAATATATTTAGGCTGCTGGGCAAATTTTGTTTTGATTCTATTGTAGTTAATGGAGCAGTGATTGATTATTTTTGTCTGCTCCTGGTTTCTTAGGTTGGGTGTTTGATTTAGTCATATAGAAAGTCTCTTGCAGTTTAGAACTAATAGCCGATACATGTACCAACTTTAACTTTTTGGCTCTCAGTAAGGGTATGTAGTACTATCCCCGCAGGGGCTGCTGGTAACTGGCTTCCATATTCCTGTGCAGCCAGGCAACATGCATTCTCTTGCATCCAAACACAAGAAGTCAGACCCTTGGCTTTTTGATGTTTTATTAGGGGTAATAACTTGGATAAGGTGAAGGGATTTATGGGATGCCCAACTTGAATCAAGGAACAACAAAAGGGGATAACTTCCTTCCTCTGTACAATTCTGGACTGCTTTCCTTCCTGTACACACACAGTCTTTTGAGGATCAGTAGAAACAGACTAAGAGCTCTTAACCCCTCTTCGAAAAAGCACAAAAGTGAGGAAAAACTGCATGCAGGATTGTATCTTTCCTAATGTAGAACTGCTTCGAGCTACACTGCTTGCAGGCACCACAAGCCCTCCTGGCTGATCTGAAGATCGCCCAGGGCAAGGATAGAAGGGTTAAGCACAATACTGTCCTTTTAGAATGCTTACTGCCTGTGGCAGTCTCTGCCCTTCAAAATCCCTGGGTGTGCACGTTGCCTTTCTTGCTCCCACTGCTTCTCAGGCAAGATTCCTAGTCAAACATGATGCTGAAAGGATCTTCCTAAGTCAGCCACGGCACAGACTGGAGAAAAAGATCCCCCTAGACCTAGGGGATCCCTCCTAGGCCACTGACAACCTCCTCAGCATTCCATTTTGTATGTGATTTCCCTGCTAGAACGACGCATTCATATTTAAGGGCTGACCTAGCCACCCTGCTAAGACAATAGCCCTGCAAGTATGCAGATCAACCCCCCTGGCCTCCGACCCACTAACTTCTAAAAGTTTCTCCAACTTCCAGATCCAGGGGGAGACAAAGAAAGAGGAAAGGAGGGCATACCGACCTTCTGTATTACCAGAGATGACATTTATTATAAAACAAATGGGTTTAAAAAGCACTTATCAGTACATCCGCAAATTGAACCATGTCTCTAGGAAAAAATATAATAAATGTTATCTTTGGTAATGCACAAGATCGGTGCGCCCTCCTTTCCTCTTTCTTTGTTTCAGTTCTAAGGACATCCATTGTTCAGAGGAGGGCAGCCCACAGGCATTCCATCTGTTATCTGTTAGAGGGTTGGCTGCACCACTTCTTTCTAGACTGGCCCCCAAGCAAACCCTGACCCAGATTCAGACTCACTTTACAGAGAGTCGATACATTTGCCTGCACTATTCTAGTAGCACACTAGAGGGTGCTACAGGTAAAACTGAGAAAAGAAAATATGGATCTTTATGTGACTAACTAAAGAAGCATTTTTTAAGAGAACAATGGGGTTTATTGTCCAGATCCCTCTGTTAAAACAATAAATAAAATACTGACAGCATGGCTAAGGTCTTACAAAACTCACCCAGACCCTGGAAGAAATGTTGCAACTGGTAATATCTCCATGTATCTATTGAGAACAAGCCCCACTCGGCCCTGTTGGTTTCAAGTTAATATTAACTCACTATTTGCCACAGAGGACCTCTCCATCAGCCCCTGTTTTCCAAAAAACATCAAATTCTCCCCAGGTCCATACCACAAAAACCTACCCAGCAGAACCATAGATGATGAGTCTGCCCTTGAGCATACTTATTGTTTATTCTATTATGCACTCTCAGCATTGTGTGTAAGGAAGTGTGTATGGACCATCCACTGTTTATTCCTAATTGCCAAATTCCAGTACACTATACACAACCATGTTATAACATTATAGTAAAGATGGAGATCTGGCAAACACAGTTACCCTCAGTACAGAAAAGTAAATTCTGTCTTTCTTTCTCGTACATCACGGGACACAGAGCGGCATATTCATTACTATATGGGTTATATGGAGTACCTTCAGGTGTGGACACTGGCAATCTCAAACAAACAGGAAGTCCCTCCCTATATAACCCCCTCCCCTAGAGGGAGTCCCTCAGTTTTTTCGCCAGTGTCTTAGGTGTTGGTCACGGAATAGCTTTGCTCCACATCCTTGGGATTAAGGGCGGGCTAACCGGATCTGTCCAAGGAGCCTCAGTGCCAAAGTGGACAGTACCCGGGCCCCAAACCGTGGGGTTTTGCCTATAATGCTCCTCTTTGGAGGGCTGGACCCTGGGCCCAGGACTTGGAGTTTGTAAAGACCATAAGTTCCTGTTTGCCGGGGTGCTATATAGGTCCAGGACAGTGGGTACCTTCATAGGACCCCAGGGCCTGAAGGTCTACTACGCTACCCACGGAGATGGGAGAAGATTGGACCGTTTCGCAAAACGTCCTGCGGCATGGAGCAGGTAAGAGGGGAGCCTGCGGGACTTGGTTCGACAGCAGGCTCTCCAGGGGAGATCTTAAGGGGGGTAGCCTGAGTATGCTCTGCATTGGCACCATGGTCACTATGTCTGATAGACAGGATGCCCTGAAATGTTTCCCCCCATAACTTGATCCCCCTACCTATCTATGTATGTTTGCTAGCTACCTGCTGCTCGCTGGTTGAAGATCTTTTAAAAAAAAAAAAAAAAAGATCTGTCTCTAGGCTAAAGGGACTCCTTAGGGGCCTGTGTTAGCCTTACCTTGCCGGGATTCAAATCTGCCGCCTGATGCGTCCTCCAACCTGCAAGAGAGAGGACGTAGAGCTGGCAGCACAGTGACTCCCAGTGGCGAGAAGGGGTACTACATACTGGAGTCAGCTCCAATACTTTTTGTTAAGCCAAAATCCCCTTGGCAACAGGTTGAATGCTGGCAAACATGTTGGGGGTGGGGCTGTATGTGGTGAATAATATATAAAAGAAAACATACTGAGCCCCACCGGTTTTGGGGCATTAGTGATCCTATTGTCCCCTAAACCTTATTTTTTTGTACTCCTGGCTATAACAGTCTGTTGTTGTAAGCGGAGTCCTTCGGTTGTGTATTATGGCTTCCAAGGGTTCAGGATCAAAACAAAAAAAAACAAAAAATAAAGAGAAAAGGCAAAGACAAAGGGGTTCCTCCTCTGGTTCTGATAATATGCCAATACTTTCCCCACAGGTTATTCCTATAGGGGTCACCCTGGATAAGCCATTAAGGGGGTCTGGTGCTGAGGCTGGCCCAGGTCGGCCCAACCCTGTGTTATCACAGAGGAGATGCTAGCCATCACCCTAGGGGGGCTAGAGAAAAGAGGTTAACAGCTATGATCGCTGGCTCTTTTTCTGGCAAGAAGCGGACTAGATCCCCATCGCCAAAAGGGACAGAACCTAGAGGATCTACCACTGTAGAATCGTTTTCAGCCTCCCAGGCGGAGAGTCTGTGGGTCCAGTCTTTGACAGACATGGTCCGCTTGGCATTCAATTTGCCATTTCCAGAGCCTCAGGTTCCTGCGGTATCCTCTTTGGGTTCTTTTAAAAGCGCCTTTAAGCAACGCAGCTTTTCTGGCCCATCCTCTGTTAGAGGAATTGGTTTTTCCAGGATTGGGACGACCGGACAGAATTTTTTCTGCCGCCTAAAGCTGACGAAAGGGTAGTCTTTATGCACGTCTGCCAGGAAATATTTGTGCTTGCAGGCACTCTTTCCCCTGACCAAGTGCTCTTTAAAAGGGGCCCGGATGGCTCAGTTGGTAGAGCATCGGACTTTTGATCTGAGGGTCCAGGGTTCAGGTCCCGGTTCGGGCACTGCTTTTCAACTACCCGTGAGGTCCTTGAGGCCGCATCTCCCGGAAAGCGCCCGATCTCGTCTGATCTCAGAGGCTAAGCAGGGTAGGGCCTGGTTAGTGCCTGGATGGGAGACCACCTGGAAGGTTTTCTGTTATTTACCCTATGGAAAAGACATTTTTCTAAAGAAAGGGGGCGCTCCCAACGGTGGACGCAGCCATCTCATGGGTGAATAAATCATTAACTGGCCTAAGGGGAAACATACAAATGTTTAAGGTCCCGGTCGATAAACGTTTAGAGACACTTTTTCCAGCATCCCTGGCTACAGCCAGCAGTGGCTACAATTGGAGTTTTTTTCAGGCATTAAGGAACCAGACAAAACAGATGCTTAGACATCCCTGCCCGATAGGCAGAGGAGTTATTGGATATTCCCAGAGCTCTGTGCTTTGCGGTAGAGGCTATAAAAAGACTCCATCCAGCAGGCGTCTCGTTGTCACTATTTTTAGTGCATATGAGAAGGCTCTTTTGGTTGAAGAACTGGGCGGCCGAGCCCCATGTAAAAGACTGCTGGCAGGTTTGCCCTTCCATGGAAAGATCTGGATAAATACATTCAGACTGTTTCAAGAGGCAAAAGTACCCTTTTACCAGTCAAAGGAAGTTCCGGGGTCCTGCGTTTAAAAGGGCAGCTCCCCCCGGTTCCAGGGCCCTCAAATTTCAGGCAGTACGGTCCTCCTGCGCGATCAAACTTTTAACAATGGATCGCAAGGACAGGCCTCTGGGGATCGGTCCCCGACAGAGGGGGTCCGATCATCTGTGGCCGCAGGCTACAGATTAGAATTTCTAAAATTTCCTCCACAAGGAAGGCCTCAATGCGGGCAGCATTGGATCACCTGCTTTACCAGGGCATAATGGTAGAGGTACCAGCCCAAGAACAGGGGCTAGGTTTCTATTCCAATCTGTTTGTCATACCAAGGCTCATCGGCAATGTCAGACCAATTTTGGACCTAAAAGGTTTAAATGCTTACCTAAGGGTTCGCTCTTTTCCGGATAGAATCCGTTTGGCCAGCAGCCGCCACACTCCAGAAGGATCGGGCTTCTATAGACATAAAGGAGGGTTACCTTCATGTACCAGGTCTTTCAGCCACATCAAATATTTTTGTTTTTACGCTTCGCAGTGATACAGCGTCACTTCCAATTTGTGGCGCCCCCCTTCTGGCTGGCTACGGCCCCCGGGTATTCACGAAGGTCCTAGCTCCTATTCTAGTCAGTCCAAAGGATCCAAGGGATCTCGGTCCTAGCATACCTGGACGACCTCTCAATCATAAGCTCACTCGCTTCCTTGGTGGAATGCGTAGTAGCCCTCATGGTTCAGTACCTCGAGAGGTTCGGCTGAGTCCTAAACCGGGGAAAGATCAGCATTTCAACCTACAAAGCAGTTGGAATATCTCGGCACGAGATTAGACACAGAACAGAAGATGGATGTTCCTGCCCCTGGTAAAGGTCGAGGCTATCAAGAGATTGATTCAGTTGGTTCTAAGCAAAAAAGAGCCAACTATTCGCCTATGTATGCGATGGCCATGTTCGAGGCAATACCACACGCTTCCACGCTCGTGTCCTACAGGCAGCAATTCTAGCAGCTTGGTTCTGCCCAGTGGTCTGGAAGGCTGGAGAGCGGTCTTGAACAAGTTCACTCGCCAAGGAACTTGGGCAGAGGCGGAGAGGCAGCTGCCCATCAAGGTCTGGGAGTTCTGAGCGGCTCAGCTAGCCCTCCTGGCATAGACATCCAGATTACAGGGGTCCTCGGTGAGAAGTCATTCAGACAAGGCCACAGCGGTGGCATATAGGTGAACCACCAAGGGGGAACCAAGAGTCAAGCCACTCAGAGTGAGAGGAGCTTGGTTTTTCGGTGGGCAGAGGTTTATGTACCCTGCATATCGGCGACATTCATTCCCGAGGTGGACAACCTGCAGGCGTACTTCCTAGGTCGCCAAACCCTGTCGCCGGGGGAGTGGTCTCTGCATCCACAAGTTTTTTCAGACAATCTGCCAGAAGTGGGGAGTGCCAGACGTGGAGGTCATGGCATCAGGATTCAACAAGAAGCTAGACAGGTTCATGTCTCGAACGAGGGACCCTATGGCCTGCGGAACCGATGTGTTGGTTTGCCCTTGGCATCAATCATAACTTCTATATGCATTTCCCCCACTGCAGTTACTACCCCGCCTGCGGCGCAGGATCATACCACAGGCTGGGTATCCTGGTAGCCCCAGCTTGGTACCGGAGGGCATGGTACTCACTAGTCCTGAAATTGGCAGCGGGAGGCCCTTGGACTCTTCCTCTAGGGCCAGACCTACTCTCACAAGGCCCGATCCTCCACCCTGCATTACGGCGTCTAAATTTGATGGCCTGGCGGCTGAATCCCTGATTCTCAGGGGTAGAGGTCTGTCTAGGCAGGTAATCCCTACCCTCATTGAGGCTAGAAAGCCGGCCTCCAGGGTAATTTTGTTACAGGGTTTGGAGGGCCTACGTAGGCTGGTGTGAGGCTAAGAGATGGGTTTCCCGCAAGTATACCATTGATAGAGTATTACGTTTCCTCCAGCTAGGAGTGGATAAAGGCCTGGCATTAAGCACGATCTAGGGACAGATTTCAGCCTTATCAGTGTGATTTCAGAGGCCGCTGGCCGCCCACTCGCTGGTTAAGATCTTCATACAGGGAGTCTTACGTGTTAATCCTCCGGTCAAATCACCACTTTGTCCATGGGACTTAAATCTTGTTCTGTCAACTCTACAGAAACAACCCCTTGAGCCGTTGGCTGAGGTACCTTGGTTTTACTGACTAGAAAGTCGGTATTTCTGATCACCATAGTTTCGGCCAGGAGAGTATCGGAATTGGCAGCCTTATCTTGTAAGGAACCATATCTCATTTTACATAAGGATAGGGCGGGGTTCCGTCCTCATTCTTCCTTTCTACCAAAGGTTATATCCAGTTTCCACCTGAACCAGGATGTGGTACTTCCATCCTTCTTCCAAAACCCACCTCTAGAAAGGAGGGGTTGCTGCATACGTTGGATATTGTCAGGGCCATAAAGGCCTATCTTAAAGCTACAGAGAAGGTTCGGAAAACAGATGTGGTGTTCGTTTTACCGGAAGGGCCCAAGATGGGTCAGGCAGCTGCTTGATCCACCATCGCAAGATGGATTAAACAATTAATCGTTCAGGCCTGCGGTTTGAAGAGGTTGCCTCCTCCTTTGTCGGCAAGGGCCCATTCTACCAGGGCCATGGGCACCTCCTGGGCAGCACATCATCATCAGATCTCTATGGCTCGAATATGCAAGGCAGCAACGTGGTCGTCAGTCCACATGTTTACAAAATTTTATCAAATGGACGTAAGAAGGAATGCGGATACAGCCTTTGGGCAGTCAGTACTACAGGCCGCGATTCAAGCTCCTCAGGATCTGAGGGGGCTCCCTTGATTTGATTTGAGATTTACATTTCTCGTTTAAGTTGGATTTACTAGTATTTGAGTATACCTCTAAATTAAATCCTTCTTTGGAAGATGTCTCCCTCCCCTTATTAAAGCATTGCTTTCGGACATCCCATATAGTAATGAATATGCCGCTCTGTGTCCCGTGATGTACGAGAAAGAAAAAGGGATTTTTAAATACAGCTTACCTGTAAAATCCTTTTCTTGGAGTACATCACGGGACACAGAGCTCCCACCCCTCTTTTTGGGAACATTTTGGGAGGCATACTGCTTGCTACAAAACTGAGGGACTCCCTCTAGGGGAGGGGGTTATATAGGGAGGGACTTCCTGTTTGTTTGAGATTGCCAGTGTCCACACCTGAAGGTACTCCATATAACCCATATAGTAATGAATATGCCGCTCTGTGTCCCGTGATGTACTCCAAGAAAAGGATTTTACAGGTAAGCTGTATTTAAAAATCCCTTTTTCTGGTTTCTCCACACAAAGACATTTAAATTACAATTTCTCCACACAAAGACCTGGATAAAATTACAAAGCTGGTGGAAGAAATAACTTGGTATCTCTATGGGGAGCATTTGAAAATAAAGTATCCTGGGTAATGATGGCTTTGCACGATGGCTTCCTTATCAGAGTATCTGTGCAGCTAACAGAAGGTATTACATGGTCACCAGTGTCATCGCTTTTAGGAACGAGGGACCCGTGGGCTCTGTCTATTTACTCAGTGTCCCCCAAAAAATGTTTTTAAAGATTTTAGTGAGCGTGTGGCATAAATCTTTCATTTCAGTGACCTCGTAGACCCACGTGATTCCTATGTTAAAGCATGGAGCCTATTCTCATAGTTATCAAGCTGCATA
This sequence comes from Rana kukunoris, assembly GCA_029574335.1. Lineage (NCBI taxonomy): Eukaryota > Metazoa > Chordata > Amphibia > Anura > Ranidae > Rana > Rana kukunoris. Next base: position 212,381,472 of record CM056051.1, read on the forward strand.
AAGAGGTCCTCTTTTCTATGGTCCTAACTCCACACTTTGACTTTGAGGGTATTGTCCAGAGAGGGAAGTCTAATAAATACATAGATAAGTCATTGGATGGCAATAATAAAAAAAGTTTTGGTAATAGTGATTTCAAGCCTCACTTCTGTAGTGGATTAGGAGGACACCACCATGAATTAAGAAGTGTGTCAAGAAGCTGGTCTTTATTAAGACATGCTTCTGTGTGCTCTTCTTCCTTCCTGCCAGTGCCCCTCACAATCCGCTGTGGGGATGAGGCTTGAAATCTCTCTTTTTTTCTTTTTGTATTATACTCTATAGGATTGTAAAAAATTGGAGGGGCTTAAAGGGGCATAGTTATATAAAACAAAGGCACTCTTGTACCCATAAAATATACTAAGATTACGAAAACAAATGTCACTGTAAAAATATGAACTTGGCCTACCTTATAAGTTGATGGTGTGGACGGTGGATGGTATGAGTGGACGGTATCAGTATAGCAGTGGATAGTGTCAGTAGAGCAGTGGATAGTGTCAGTATAGCAAAGGATGGTGTCTAGATAGCAGTGGATGGTGTCAGTAGAGCAGTGGATGGTGTCTGTAGGTCAGTGGATGGTGTCAGTAGAGCAGTGGAAGGGGTCAATAGGGAAGAAAATCCTGTCAATAGGGCAGTGGACATTGTCAGTAGGGCAGAGGTCGCTGTCAGTAAGACAGTGGATGGTGTCAGTCACTAGAGCAGTGGCTGGGGCGAGTAGGGCAGTGGATTTTGTCAGTAGGGCAGTAGATGGTGTCAGTAGCCTACTGACACCATCCACTCAGTGGATTTTGTTAATAGGGCAGTGGGCGGTGTCGGTAGGGCAGTGGGCAGTGTCGGTAGGGCAGTGGGCAGTGTCAGTAGGGCAGTGGGCAGTGTCAGTAGGGCAGAGGTTGCTGCCAGTAAGGCAGTTGATGGTGTCAGTGGGGCAGAGAACAGTGTCAGTAGGGCAGTGAACATGTGCAAGTGTCAGTAGTTTTTTATTTTATGATATTTACAATTTTTTTTTTATTATTGTTTTTTCAATTTTTTGGGGGGGATTTTGTGAAATATTAGGGGTCTAAATAAACCATGGATGTCTAACTTTTAAGACAAAAAAAGGAATTGAGGACGTAGGTTTTTCAATTCCTTTCTTTGCAGCCTGAGCTAAATGAATGGGAAGTGCTCTGTGCTGAGCAGCTTCCTGTTCATTCACATAATGAACCATAGTAAACACCATGCTTCGGTTATTAATAAACAGAGTGAGTAATCAGTATAGATCACTCGCACTGTTCATTCCGAAAAGGAAGGGGCCTGTAAACAACATATATCTTGTCTTCGCTCTCCATCTTGACACATCATGAAGAAATTGGTGGGAGAGGTGAGAGGGGGGAACTGGCAGTGCTACGGGGAAGGAAAAGGGGGGGGGGGCAGGCAGCAGAAAGAGAGAAGTGGAGAGGCGGCATTTTTCTGAACCAATTGCCATTGGCTGTATTTGCCTCCTGCAGCCATTGAATCTAGCTTTCAGCAGCGGCAAGAGGAAAATACAGCTGATCGGTTTAGCAAATGCCACCCATCCTGTCCATGCCTGACTTCAAGTTAGCAGGCTAAATCCCTGGGGCCGGATCCTGGCTCCCCTGTGATCAGTGGCAGTGCAGGCCCACAGAATGGAAATATGCCATGTTGTCACAATGGAATGTTATTTAATATCTGCACAATAAAAATATTCTTATACCTGATAGTTATAACTGTGATTATCATATGATCGGTTTAAACTTTGCTCTGTATAATTTATTTTAGCTTTGTGACTTAGCCAGTTAAAGTGGCAAAATATAGAGGTCGTCTCCTCTAAGATAAAATAGTGTCCTGTTTTTTATAGAAGGACGGCTAAAGAAGAAGTATTTATTCCTGTGTAGTCTGGTTTCCATCATGATGTACCTCATTCTCTTTAAATACTACATATTTATGTTGAATGATTCCTGTTTAAAACGGGTCTTTCACAATGTATTTAAATGAACACAGACATAATTTATTGTGTCTTTCAGACTATTAAACTTACGTAAAGCAAGATTTTCTCACAAAAATATATGTTACCATTGGGATAGTATAAAGCTAATATGTCCGTCATACAGGAACAAAACATACTTTACGAACAGATGTCAACATTCAAACCATTCCCATAGATAATTGCGCTGAAAATAATAATTTTTCTAGTTAATTACACTAGCGCAGTCTTTGTCAGTCTGTCTTTATCAGACTGTGTTTGTCTGTGGACGCAGTAGCCATTCCCAGTCTTTGATAATGTGAATATTATTATATTGCAAAGAATGCTGTACTCCGACAATAAAATATTGAATTTGAACGGCTAATATAGGTGGAGTACTTATGAGAACTGTTTTACCTGCTTTTGGATTTGGATTTGTGCTTATTAGTTCCTGAGACTTACACAGCCCTGACACACAGCATAGGCAGGATGGTGACCAGACTTATCACTTCTGCATTTAGGCAATACAACTTGGTCAACCTCTGTGCCCCCAGCCTGTGATCTGACCATAAAAGAGCTGTTTTGAGATAATCTCTCCTCCTGTGAGCATATTATTGTTAGCATCTATAAGTGCACCAGATTTTGAATGGATCCAAGTGATGCCCCCCCAACCCACAAGCCCCCCTCCCCCTCCCTGCTGAACAATAGGATAGGACCATTCTGATATTGACACAGATCTTCGCCATCAAATACATTACTGAGTGCTGCCAGAAGAGAAGAGCACGGTTCTGGAGCCCCTTGGTGATTTCCAATTTTCTCATTTACAATAGAAGGTGCTGTATGTTGGCAGGTGAAGTGTCCCTTTTAGAGTTACCACTCCTCTGGTATCACTATGTCAATGAGCAATACAAGTTGTTTCACAGTAAACAGTTGAAAAAGCATCTCAAGTGGACATTCTTTACTCTGGAAAACAGGCCTCCAGCCAGGAATATGTGAGTACTGTGTAAAGGGTGGGCCTCACATCGGGAGTGATGGAGACACAGTATGGCGGAGTCTCATCCAAAAGATATGTGCATATCCTATCTGGTGAAAAATCAATGCAAGACCTGGGCCAGCTTGGCGGAAACCATTGTCCAATCCAGGTTCCTTATAGGTACAGTATATTGCCACATTTATTATTATTATTAATAATATTATTATTTTTACTGTGCCATGTTAGGACAGAGTACTTTTTTCAAATAAAAATTCAGGTACTAGAATTGCTGTGGCTTTCTTCATAATTTTAAAGTGCCACTTGTTCCTGGGCTGTCATATTTATTCCTAGTTTCATTACATAGTCAGTCACTGACCAGGAACAAGCATGCAGGTTTGGGATTCTGACATCAATGGCTCCATATTTATTCAAAGTCAGTGTCCTAGACCTAGCAACTTGCTTTTAGGTTTACAGGTTTAGTCTTGAGGATCTCTGCATACACAGAAATCTCCTACCACCTTTCCTCAACATGTGGACAGCCACTAAAACTAAAGTAGCAGAGCCAACTATTTTCCTCCATTAAAGGGGCAATCTACCATTTCAGATGATCGCAGATGTAATCACTGACTTTGTTTGTCTGTTCGACACACTATATGGAAGTCCTGAATAGTTCGAAGTTATGCCAAGTAGAATGTTGGATTTGTGTTAAAGGGGTTGTTTGCATTCTATGCATTAGGGTGAAAAAACATCCAACAATATTGGCCCCCCCAGCCCCCCCCCGTTATACTTACCTGACCCCTCGAAAGTCCCGCACTCGCCCCTGACATCCTCTTCGCCGTTGAGCCTGGCCGTTGATTGGCTACAGTGGATGGATTGAAAGCAGCGCAGCCATTGGCTGGCGCTGCTGTCAATCACATTCAATGACGCAGCACGCCAGGGGGCGGGACTGAGTGATACAGTTGGTGGCTATGGCCGCCGCTGTATCACGGGAGCATGCCCGCAATAACTCGCTCGCATGAAGGTGTTGAGTCCTTGCAGGGGGTAGCCGAGACAGCCGCTGAGGGACCCCAGAAGACTAGGTTCGGGGCCACTCTGTGCAAAACGAGCTGCACAGTGGAGGTAAGTATAACATGTTTGTTATTTAAAAAAAAAAATGTTTTCATCTTTAGTGATCCTTTAATGATAGTGAAATGTGGAGAATGCAAGGAGAGTGAACATCCGCCTGCTGCTGCATAAAGGGGGAGACTCCACAATGAGGAAGGGGCTGAAGGACTTCATGAAACATCTAAGAAGTTGAGGCTAAGGCATCCATTCTCCACCCATAATTGAAATGTGTGCTTTGCATTGTCCACCCTTATAAGTGTTGTGCCCTAAGTCCCCTTTCACACTTATACAACTTGTCCTACGATTTTGGACTGCAAAATCGTATGACAAGTCATTCTCCATTATTTTCAATGACTACCATTCATACTGGCACGATTTTAAGTAATGCCGACTTCAAAGTAGTCCCTGCACTACTTTGGTCCGATTTTGATGCCACTTACACAGGCATTCATTGAAATCACGGCCACGAATCGCAGCAAAATCGCGGTAAAATCGCGGCCGTAAAATCGCGCGACTTTGAAGTCGTACAAATGTGAAAGAGGGCTTAAGGTAAACCAAGATCATTTCATTTATTAAACCAATACTAAATTATGAACACACTCACGTTCATATAATCAAACAGATATTCTGATGTAGGCCAAGCTGTCAAGGAAACTTGTTCAGGAAAGCAATGCTTATGCTTCTGGGCGAAGACATGAGGTTGGTGATTTAACCAAAATTCCTCTAGTTTATTCTTTTGCCGAAGCTGGTGCCGGATTGAATGGACTTTTACAAGGCGGATCCTGAAAAATAAAGCAAACAAAAATAATAATATAAGTATTACAACCCCAATTCCCAAAAAGTTGTGACGCTGTGTATAATCTACATAAAAACAGAATGCGTATTCATCTACCTATCTCCTTCATTATGACATTAGATATTATAGGCTCCTACACCATAATTCAAATGCTAATTAAAGCCTCCCAGCTTCTCTATAGGATACTGTATTCCCCTTTTCGATATCACTAATTTGATTAGAGCTATAAGTTAAGAATATGCATCGTACTAGTTCTGATAGCCTATAGATATTCCATCCAACCCAAGACACCCAGGGTTGGAAAAATCCTATATCAGAAACCAAAGTAATAGTGAAGAAGTAGGTGGGGATGTTTAATACTGTTTATTAGGTTACTATGGTCCCTATATATTGATTATCCACTTACTGTTTTACATTTCCCTGCAAGGGAATGAGCCCCATTTGGTGTCTTCTTAAGTCAGGGGTGCCCAACCTTTTAAAGAGAGAAGGCCACTTAAGCGACTTGTTAACCGGTGGGGGGGGGGGGGGCACAATGAGCGGAGTGAGTGCATGGCAGGTCCGTGTCTGCTCTGTATATGCACACTATACTCCTTTTTTCAGGTTGGAAGGGAGGTAAGACACAAGACGGTTTACATCTGCCACTCCTAAGAGGTGAATGGAGGGTCCAATTAGGTCAGACTGACTGTGTGAAAGGAGCCCACGGCTGCTTTCACACAGATGCACTGCAGTTTACCTTCACCAAACTTGCAGGTAATAACATAAGTCTATGGCTCAGTGCAGGTAACCCGCAGGTGCACTGCGGATCAGTTTGAAAGCAGCCCAGTAATCACTGCAGAACAGATATGCACATATATACCCTGTATATAACAGTATTTTATTCTATTCCATCCCAGTTCAGGAGGTCGCGGGCCACATCAGAGGGCACCCCTGTCTTAAGTGTACTGTTAAGATTGTATGGTTAACGCTTATGTTTATCATGAAAAACGTAATAAAGTTTGTGGTATAAAAAACCTTGCACCTACAAAAAAACAAAAACAAAAAACAGAATGCAATGATTTGCAAATCTCTTAAACCCATATTTTATTCATGATAGAAAATAGAAAACAAATCAAATGTTTAAACTGGGAAAATTTACCATTTTAAGAGTAAAATAAGGTCATTTTGAAATTGATGACAGTAATGTGTCTCAAAAAAGTTGGGACAGGGCCATGTTTACCATGGTGTAGCATTCCCTCTTCTTTTAACAACACTGTAAATGTTCAGGAACTGAGGAGACCAGTTGCTGGAGTTTGGGAGAGGAATGTTATCCCATTCTTGACCGATATAGGATTTTAACTGTTCAACAGTCCAGGGTCTTTTTCATTGTATTTTCAATTTCATGATGCTCCACATATTTTCAATTGGTGAAAGTTCTGGACTGTAGGCAGGCCAGCTCAGCACCCCGGACTCTTCGACTACAAAACCATGTTATTGTCATAGATGCAGTGTGCGGTTTAGCATTGTCTTGCTAAAAAATAAAGGCCTTCCATGAAAAAGATGTCATCTGGATAGGAGCATATGAAGAAAGAGACGCCGCTCAAGACAGGAGCTCCCCAGTGGTAGTTATGATCCAAAAACCCAGTGGGTGCGGGCAATGCACAAGGCAATAACAAAGAAAAGAAGGCGATGGACAGCCGCACTCCAACACGATACCAAAAATGTAAAAAATGGTGCCTTTAATACCAGTAAAAAAATGACACTCCACAGCAATAAAAAAGCAAACAGTGGGGTAACAATGCTGACGCGTTTCACATCAATAACTGATGCTTAGTCATAGCTTTTTTTACTGGTATTAAAGGGACCATTTTTTACATTTTCTGTATCGTGTTGGAGTGCAGCTGTCCATCTCCTTCTTTTCTTTGTTATTGGATGGGAGCATATGCTACTCCAAAACCTGGATTTATCTTTCAGCATTAATGGTGCCTTTCCAGATATGCAAGCTGGTCATTCCTTACGCATTAATGCACCTCATACCATGAGAGATGCAGACTTTTGAACTGAGCGCTGATAATAAGCCGGAAGGTCCCCCTCATCTTTAGTCTTGGGGACGTGGTGCCCACAGTTGCCAAAAAGAATATCAAATTTCGATTCACCTGACCAGAACAGTTTTCCACTTTGCTACAGACCATTTTAAATGACCTTTGGCTCAGAGAAGACAGCAGTGTTTCTTTATCATGCTCAGATATGGCTTCTTTGAATATTAGAGCTTTACCTTGCATTATTGGACAGCACAGTGAACTGTGTTCACAGACGGTGATTTTTGGGAGTATTCCTGAGCCCATGCAGTGATGCTTATCACAGAATCATGCCTGTTTTAATGCAGTGCCGTCTGAAAGTCCAAAGATCACAGGCATCCAATATTGCGTTTTAGCCTTGTCCCTTGCCTACAGAGATTTCTCCAGATTCCTACAATTATGTAATTGTAGCACTACCCCCGAAGGAGCTGCTGGTTTTATTTGGGTCTACGCTCTGAATATCAACCCCATAACTGGCTTAAACCCTCCCTTGGCACAACTGGCATCAACAAGAATTGTGGGTCCCAATAAATGTTGGGAAACACAATATTCAATCAAACCACAGTAAATATATATATATTGTTACCTTGTGCTATACTGCCCCCCAAGGGAAGACAGATGGACTGCACACAGATTTACCTTAACCAATGGAAATTTTACTTGGTAAGAATAAATATAAAAGAACACAGATAATAAACCAATGATGAACTGCTTACAGAGCCCTGTAAGAGTCAAAAGCAAATAGTAGTATTGTGACAATTATAAAAAACCTGTGTAAGTGCACAACTAAAAGGGTAAAACCAATAGTGGACTGCTTACAGAAGCATGTAAGAGTCAAAAGCAAATAGTGGTACTGTGACAATTATAAAGACCTGTGTAAGTGCACAGCTAAAAGGGTAAAACCAAAGATAGGCTGCTTACAGCGCCCTGTAAACATTAAAAACAAATATTGGTATTATAATCATTATACAAAAAACCTGTGTGAGTGCACAGCTAAAGAGATAAAACAGTAAGGTATTCCCACTGAATCACCTCCTAGCCAGGCCTCACCCAGCTCTCACTACTAACAATGCTACGCCACTCAACATAATCAAGTTCTTAATTAAAAAGTATATATCTAGATATCCACAAATCTGTTTGCCTAACAGGCAGTCTTTAAATAGTATATCTCACTGGAGTAGTTTGGTTGATCAGACCAAACATTAGAATGATCGTACTACTTGTTCACATGTGTTTTAGTTGCATGCGGTGGTGCACAAAAGTTGATTTGTAATCCAGGAAAAAGTGAACAAATAACTGATGAAAAGTGCCCAGGTGATTCAAGACAAATGGCAAATCTAAATGATTCACCCTCCTGCAATACAGTCAGTATGCTTGGGCAGGTGCCGTCTCACCTAACCAAATCAGGCCTTCGAACTCTAATCTACTATTCGTTCAATACCGACAGTCTCCGGTCTTCACACAAGTCACTGATCGTTCTGAGGCACAATCCAGTCACTACGTCAGGAATCCCCTCTCTTCCGACAATAATACGTACAGGTGTGGACAGACCTCCAGACTCCAGCCTAAACTTCAGGAGAGATCCTCACACAGGCATCCTACTTGGTTAAAAAAGGCAGTCCAGTCCCCAGTATTGCCAACCTTCCGTATTTTTATGGACAGTTCATAAAAACAGGCCCTTTTTTCCCCCGTTCGTAAATGTCCGTGGTTGCGGGAATGTGCCAGTAAAAATAGCCGAGATCGGTTTGGCTTGGAACTGCGCATGGAGATTTGAGGCAGGGGGCACCGCAGAGGGGGGTGGAGGCAGGGGGCAATGGAGGCAGGGGGTGATTGGAGGCAGGGGGTGTTGGTGTCACCGCAGAGGGTGAAGAAAGGAGACAGGGGATGTTGGTGGCACCGCAGAGGGGGATGGAGGCAGGGGACAATAGAGGCAGGGGGCCTGGGGGAGATTGGAGGCAGGGGGAGATTGTGGCACCGCAGAGTGGGTGAAGGCAGGGGGTGTTGGTGGCGGAGGGGGATGGAGGCAGGGAGATGTGAATAAATAATTTTCCCTTATTATATCAAACATAACAAAAATATGTTGTTTTACCTTAAATCACATTGCTATTTGCCTAGCGTACTTGTTTGTAGCCTAAATACTGAAATTTGTACCTAAAAATTCAATTTAGTAACTTTTATGAAATACCAGTAAAAACGTGGCTGCGCCAGTAAATTTTGTGTGTCGTGCCAGTAAATTTCAATCTGGTAGGTTGACAACACTGAATGCAGTCAGTGTGCTTAAATTCCCTCCCCCAGCAGGCTGTACGCGGTGGCAAAGCATTCTGGGATTGCACAGTTGCTCTCTGGGTATTGTAGTCTCTCCCTTAACCAGGGCAATAGAATCTTTATCTCCCTGTAATTCGATTCCCAACATTCCCAAAGAAAAAGATGGCTATTCAACAGGGAGCTGAATTTCTTCTAGGGCCAGATTCAGGTAGATGAGAGTATCTTTCCTCTGGAGTAACGCTTCTCATTTACGTTACTCTGAAGACCCTTTCAGCGCAAGTCCTGTAATTCACATAGCAGTTGCGCGTAAACTTGCGCCAGAGTAACGATAATGCGCTGGCGTAACCCGACGCAAGTGGAAGTGGGTGTGATCATATGTAAATGATGGGCGGAGCCCAGCGCAGAGGCTTACGTTCAGCGCATCATCCACGGAGCATGCGCAGTGAGTGCGGCTCCACTCACCCCCTTGTGCGCATGCTCACAACTTCCGTCGGCACCACTTCCTGGGAAACGTCAGCGCAATGCGTTCCGCTGGGCGCTTAAAAGCGCTGGCGGAAACGCAATTCCGGCGCAAAAGTAGTTCCATTTCCCCCCACCCCAGGGAAGATACTTTTGCCCTGTAATGGCTGCTCCCGCTACCCCCAAAGAGAGGAGGAACCTAAACTATAATGCCCAGGAGGTCTCTGTGATAATCTCGGCTATGGAGACGTTTAATGATTTCCTCCATGGGAAAAAAAGCAGGAAGACCAGCCGGGAGAGGAAGCAGGGTATCCTGGACACCATTGCTGCCAGGGTCAATGTGCTAGGGTACTCCACCCGGACTGCAGGCGACATTCAAAAAAAAATCAAACCTGCGGCGCAAGGTGAGGGGCAAGGTGTCCACCATTCGGAGCCATGAGAGGGGCACAGGTGGTGGTCCACCATGTCCTGTCACCCTGACCGCGGAGGAGGAGGTGGTCGCCCGCTGCCTGGACAGGGAGCAGTTGGAGGGGGTCCCTGGCTATGACTCCGTAGAGGAAGGCTCCAGGACAGGTAAGTGATTTTTACCCCCTTTTTGGTGTGTTGCATGTGGGGGGGGGGTGGGTACATGTGCCAAGTGTGTGGGACCACCAACATGTGTCTGCTTTGTGTCATCCACAGATGACGGAGCTGGGCCATCATCTCGTGCCGGCCAGTCCACCCCAACCTCCCAACGGGATGCTGATGACGAGGCCCTGGGTGCTGGAGACACCGAGGTGGAGGAGGAGAGTACCCACACCACTTCAGCAGAGGTGGTTGTGGAGGAGCCTGTCCCTGAACAGGAGTTTATTTTAATGTTGGAGGAGTCCTCCTCCTCTGCAGGGCCCTCTGTGATCCCCTCCCCCATCCTAGGTAGCCCCTCAAGGGCGACTCCATCCCCACGGGGACAACCTTCTTCTGCCCCCAGGAAGGCCACCCGGAAGACCAGGGGGGTGTGTGATCTGGTCGAGGACCAGGTGCTGTTGGACCACGCCAAGCAGACCCAGCAGATGGGGGAGATTGCTGGCCACCTGGACCGGGTCGCTGACAGCCTGGGCTCCATGTCACAGCTGCCCAGTCGTGTGCAGGGCGTTGTGACCAGCCTGGGGGAGGTGCAGGCTGATATCCGGCACTTGACAGCAGCTGTCCGAGACAACACAGCTGCCATCCGGGAAGAGGGGAGGCAGCGGCAACGTGACCAGCGGCATCAGATCACCCGCCAGCTGAGGATGCAGGCCCAGACAAACCTGTATCTGAGCCGTATCGCTGTGGCATTGGAGGGCAGGCAGCCAACAGCTCCCAGGAGTGGCCCACCCGGGGATCAGCCTCCTCCTGATGCCCCCCCACCCCCACCACCACCCACTCCCTCCAGGCAGATGAGGAGCCCGAGAGTGCCCCCAAGGAGGAGCCCCCGTCATCCCAGATGAGGGTTTTTTGTTTTTTTGGTTGTTATATATTTTTGTTTATACTCAGGATATGAGTTTTTGTTTATTTTTGAATATTATTGTTTATACTCAGGATATGAGTTTTTGTTTATTTTTCAATATTATTGTTTATACTCAGGATATGAGTTTTTGTTTATTTTTGAATATTTTTGTTTATACTCAGGACATGAGTTTGTTTTTTTTTGGTTCTCAGGTTATGAGATATTTTTTTTAATTTTGTACTGCACACGGTCAGGAGTGCAGGGGACAGTGTGAATGGTGTGTGAATGTGAGAGGGTGGCAATCCTGAAAGTAAGGGGTGTCACCCTCGGCCGTGGTGGTGAAGTGAACCCCACGGCTGAATGAATGACGTGTGAAAGGTGTGTGAATGGACAGTGACATCATTGGGGCCTTGACGCTGGCGTTGCTGCTCCCAACTCCTACATGCTGGACTTGGGCTAATCCAATGCGATGTGCATGTGGTGTGTGTGATCTAGGGACATCAGTGGTGTACACGCGTGCACTGTCTGTGTGATTAATGTATTGGTTTAGTGTCCAAAGATGCCTACGGCGAGGACCCTCCTGACTGCTCTTCCATCAGCAGACTGGGTGTCCTCTGGCAGGTGGGGACTGTGTGGGTCGGGGGTCAGGTCATCACATATGTCAATCTGCAGGCCTTTTCTCATAGCAAAGTTGTGCAGAATACAACATGCAGCGATGATATGACACACGAAGGTAGGGGAATACAATAGGGTCCCCCCGGACTTATCCAGGCAGCGGAAACGGGACTTCAGGAGCCCAAATGTTTGCTCCACCACTCCACGGGTTTTGATGTGTGCTTCATTGTATTTTCTCTCTCCTCTGGTTTGGGGGTTCCGGAAAGGAGTCATTAGATGGGGTCCCAGTGCATATGCAGAGTCACCTGTAAGGTAAAAGACAGGAGGATGTTAGTCATGCATGTGCGACTTCTGTTGTGCATCACGGGAGGGGATAGTCATGCCTGACTCCCTTGTCACTCACCAACCAGCCAGCTGTCCCATACATGTTCTGCTCGAATTCTGTAGGGATGGGGCTCTGACGGTATATGAAGCTGTCATGGCTGGACCCGGGGTGTTTGGCACGGACGTGCCATATGAGGCGTTGGGCATCAGCTATCACCTGTACGTTAATGGAGTGCCAATGCTTCCGATTGCGGTATATGTGCTCTGTGGCACTGGGAGGCTGGAGTGCCACATGTGTGCAATCAATGGCCCCGATGGTGCGTGGGAATCTGGCAATGTTGTAGAAATCTGTCATTGCCTTCAGCCGCAGCTCCTCAGTGGTGGGTCTGATGAACTGGTTGGACATGCGTCTGAGGATTGCAGGGACAACCTGGTGCACACATCTGCTTATGGAGGACTGTGACATCCCAGCCACCACTCCACTTGTACGCTGGAATGATCCACTGGCAAGGAAATGAAGTGTTGCCAGGACCTTCACCAGTGGCTGCACTGCTTGTGAGCGGTGTGTTGGGCTGGTGATGTCATCCTGCAGGGTTGTGGTTAGTTCAAGTATTACATCAGGGCTGAATCTGAAGAGGCGATACACCTCCTCATCCCCCATGCCAAAGAGGTTCATACGAGTGCGGTATATCCTCTCACGTGCCCGCCTCCTCCGTAGCGAGGGACCCAGTACTAGTCTTAGGACCACAATTGCCCCTGGCATGTTGGCACACAGAGGTGTTGTCCTTGCAAGTGTTGTTGTTCAGCTAGCTCCTATCGTCGGTAACGCTGCTGTAGCTGCTCTCCTGCTGACCTGTGACCGTCTGGAGTAAAGATAAAGCAGCCTTTTGTAGAAATAACTTTGCGCCGGACGGACCAGATAAGCGCGGCGCATGTAGCCAGCGTATGGTGCTAATCCGTTCGTGAATTGGGAAAAATACCTCATTTGCATATTTGCAGGGGAAATCAATGGGCGCGACTGATGCGCCCAGCGAAAATAAGCGCTGACGATACTCTGGCGTCGGAACGTTCCGCCGGTCGCAAATGGCCCGTTATTGGGCGCATCTAGTTTGGTGGGTACGGGCACATAGAAACGATGGCGCATCATCACAGTTACGCGGCGCATATCCAAATACTCCAGCGCAAGTGTTCCTGAATCTGGCCCTATGTCTGTAGAAGATAGTCTTTAAATCACATAGAAGTAATACCTTGCTACATAATGTATTATGATGATATATTTCAAGTCTTTGCAATTTTATGTTGAGGAGAATTATTCGGAAGTTCGTAAATTTTTAGATGCAGCTTTTCACAGATTGGTCAACCTCTGCCAGTCTTTACGTATTAGAAGCTCTTATGCTCTAAGATGCTCTATTTATACCCAATCATGTTACTGACCTGTTGCCAGTTAACTTAATTAGATGCAAAATGTTCTTCCAGTACTTCCTAGTAAGTACCACTTACTTTGTCAGAATTTTGATGCCCTGTCTTAAAGTTTTTCCTAAAATGGTACAATTTCTCAGTTTAAACATTTAACATGTTTTCTATTTTCTATTGTGAAAAAGGTATGCATTTATGAGATTTTCAAATCATTGCATTCTGTTTTTGTGTAGATTTTACACAGCATCCCAACCTTTTTGGAATTTGAGGTTTTAGTAGTAATAACATCATATCGATAATGATCAGTGTAGATCAGTGCAGCTTATCAGTGCTTATTAGTGCCACCTCAGTTGTGCACCATGGAGGCATATGAGGAGCATGTGGATGTTGTGGCCCATTTGCTCTGCTTGCCACGGCAAGAGGTTAATACATACAAATAAATGTAGTCTGATCTGTACATGGTCATTAAGCCCTGTACACACGATTGGATATCTGATGGAATCTAATGGAATCTAATGGATTTTTTTGTCGGATATCCGATGAAGCTGACATTCATCAGTTTTGCCTACACACCATCGGTCAAAAATCCAACCGTGTCCAACGCGGTGACGTAAAACACTACGACATGCTGAGAACAATTAAGTTCAATGCTTCCGAGCATGCGTCGACTTGATTTTGAGCATGCATGGATTTTTGACGGATGGACTTCCACACAGACGATCGGTTATTTCTATCGTTTTTTTATCCATAGAAAATTTTTAAAACATGTTCTAATTTTTTCACCGATGGAAAACAAACCGATGGGGCCCACACACGACTGGTTTGTCCGATTAAAACGGTCTATCGGTCCGCTTTCATCAGACAAACCAATCGTGTGTACAGGCCTTTAGAGTTAAAGGGGTTGTAAAGGTACAATTTTTTTTCCTAAATAACTTCCTTTACCTTAGTGCAGTCCTCCTTCACTTACGTCATCCTTTGATTTTGCTTTTAAAAGTCCTTATTTCTTCCTCACTTCCTGTTCTTCTGTGTGTAACTCCACACCGTAATGCGAGGCTTTCTCCCTGGTGTGGAGTGTCATGCTCGCCCCCCTCCCTTGGACCACAGGAGAGTCAGGATACCCACTAACACACAGCTCCTTTTTTTATCTGCAATGTAGAGAGCGTTCTGACTCTCCTGTAGTCCAAGGGAGGGGGCAAGCACGACACTCCACACCAGGGAGAAATCCTTGCATTACTGTGTGGAGTTACAGACAGAAGAACAGGAAGTTAGGATTTCCCAGAAGAAATAAGGACATTTAAAAGCAAAATGGAAGGATAAGGTAAGTGAAGGAGGACTGCACTAAGATAAAGGAAGCTATTTAAGGAAAAAATTGTACCTTTACAACCCCTTTAAAGCTCAAACACATTCCAAAGGAATCATCACAAAAGCCATGCTCTGTATTTGTAATGCATTTACAATGTTACTATTTACAGCAATACAGGAACAAAGCAAAAAAATACATCTGAATATATAATAGATCTAAAAGTAACAAAATACATTGTATAAAACAAATGCTATTGAAACACAAAATTACAATACACCCAATCATACTAAAGCATGTCATGTGATGAAACACACGTAATAATACAACATAGGAAAACAAAATCAAATCCACAATAGGCTCAATTCACAAAGCTAAGACACCTGGACAAGTATCCCTATTTTCAAGATCGTGACAGTTATTTTCAGTAGAGTCCAATGAAATTTGAATGTCACGGGTACATGGCTGAAAACAGAGTGACTTGGTGTTAAAGATTTTTAAATTGAGCCGAATGTCTTTTTACAAACAATAATGATGAAAATTCTGAAAATCAGATCTCGTTGAGAAAAAAACATGGATTTTCTTACCTGTGTAGTGCTGTGCTTATATGGATAAAAAATGTAAGTACAATTATCAGCTTCATTGCTCCTAACTGGACATGCAGACATTTGTCCCTCAGTTTTTATATCTGTTAAGGTCACGCTGTACCCGGGTCACTTGATTACTCCAGGACAGTGACCTGGTAATTATTCACAGAAGTGATAGTAACGTTCCTAATATATCTAAGGCACTTAGAACAATGCGTATTTTCATGTAAAAAATAATAAAAACATTATTTGATAAATAGCAATATTAGATTTTTAAGGAAATTAAACTACTAAGAATGTAAAATCTAAAAAGCATGCAAAAAACATATCCCTTCTGCCATTATAAATGAGAATTTAAATAGTTTTGTTTTTTTAAACTGCACCAACTTTATTGTGACCTTACCACACAAACACAAACCTGGTTGATGGACTGTGAGATGCTTGCTTAAAGACACTGGCCCAGATTCACAGAGCAATTACGCCTGTCTAACTGGTGTTAGACAGGAGTAATTTCAAATTTTGCGCGCCGTATCACTAGTTTGAATCCTCAAACCATGATACGGCGGCTTCGGGCTTCGATCCGAGAGGCTTACGTCTTCGTAAGCCTTCGGATCTACGCTGCGATATTTTTGCGGCCGCTGGGAGGAGTCGTTTTCAGCGTCGGGATATGCAAATGACTTTTTGCGGTGATCCACGAAGATACGAGTGGTCTTCGCAATCGCTTACGTCATTTTTTTGCTACGTACTGTTAGACCAGCTATTTGCTGGTCTAACGGTGCGTAGCCCATGTTAAGTATGGCCGTCGTTCCCGCGTCAAATTTATTTATTTTTTTTTTTTTTACGTAACTCGTTCGGGAATAGGAATGTCCGTAAACGACGCTACTCAAACAACGAATGACGTAACGACGTGATTTCGCGCAATGCACGGCGGGAAATTTCTGAACGGAGCATGCGCAGTTCGATCGCCGCGGGAACGCGCCTATTTTAAATGCTTTACGCCCCCTACTCGCGTAGATGGCTTGCGCCGGGAGAAATACACTACGCCGCGGTAGTTTACAGGACAAAATCTACCGGGATTCCACGTAGAGCCAGGTAAAATACGGCGGCGTAGTGTATTTCTGATACTCTACGCGAATCTAATTGTATGTGAATCTGGGCCACTGATTGCTGGCCTTCAAAAAAACGTTTAAACGTCACTTAAGTGGTGCCTCAAGACTACAGAGTTTACAATTAGTTATTGCACCGGCACTTGCCATAAGGGTTAGCATTTATAAAGACATTTGTGGGGAACAGCTGAGCCCAGTAAGTGAGGTCACATAAAGCAGAACTCTGACGTTAGATTTCCTCAGTCTGATGGCCAACATCACTCAACCCACTTCTTTTAAACCCAGGCCATCCTGGACCCATCCCAAGCCTGTGACTGGACAGTGAAAGAGAAGCAGCACAGTGATGAGCTCATCTCTCTGTCACTCTGCTTTCTCTTCCAGTCATTATGTTTCTAATTAGCTCCGTGTTCTTCATCTTACACTCCAGCTCTGCTGTACAGAGACTGCAACCAGATTAAATTCAGGTACTTAAACTACCGTATTTATCGGCGTATACCGCGCACTTTTTTCCCCTTAAAATAAGGGGAAAATTGTGGGTGCGCGATATACGCTGATAGCCGCTTCCCGCACTCAGTTTGAACTGAGCCGCCGACATATACCGAGTGCAGTACACTCGGGTACATTCGGCCAGGCTCGGCTTCGCTCGTGCTTACGCATAAACGTCACAGAGCGTGAGCACGAGCGAAGCCGAGCCTGGCTGAATGTACCCGAGTGTACTGCACTTGGTATATGTCGGCGGAGGCGTTCAAACTGAGCGCGGGAAGTGGGGATTCGACTCGCCGGAGCACTGCAGAAGCCGGTGAGGACACCACAGAAGCCGAAGACGGACGCCAGACTGGACGATGGACGCCACGCAAGACACCAAAACGGTAAGTACTAAAAGTAGTAAAACATTTTTTTACAGGTCCACATCAGGGGTGCACGCTATATGCCGGAGCGCGCAATACCCCGATAAATACGGTACTTGAATTTAAAAAATACATTTAATGATGTATTAATAATTACAGAGTTGCATAAACATGTGTTAGAGCTGAACTCCAAGCAGTCAAAAAATAGTGTGTGTGACTGCATGTGTCTGTATGTGTATGCAATTACCTGCGTTTATGTGTTGTGGTGAGCGTTGCCCTGCCAGGGTCTAGAAGGAGCTTGTGACCCAGAATTCTCAACCGGACATGTTGAGGGGGTCCAGGAAGCTTGTAACATAAAGAGGAAACTGGCTTTTCAGTTTCCTCCTTTCTTAGAAAAGTCCACTTTGGGACCTGAAGACTGGGGACGTGGGAGCCAGTGCAGCAAGAAGCTGCTAGCTGTGTGCACCAAGTTGGTCGGTGAAAGTCTGTATTAGACAGACAAGGGCCTGGCATGTAAAGCCAGAGCAGCAGTGCTGCAAATGAGAGCCAACTAGGCTGAATGTCGTTTTGTTGATGGAAAAGGAAATGCTGAAACCCCTGTGACGGAAACCTATGTTTGTTTGCTGAACTTGTTTTTAATAAAAATGGGCAAACAAAGCCCTTAAAACAAAGAACCAGCGAGTGGCGGTGTCCGTAAAAGTTCTGCATTTGATACTAGGCCTTTACAGTATATATAGACACATACAGAGTGTTCTGTAATGTATATTAATAGCCAAAATTAGGCAACAGCTATGACTTCCAGGTGCCACAATTACAGATGCAATTCACGGTATATAGCTATACATTCCTTTAAATGTCCATCTGGAAGAGTCCTCATTGTCCTATCACAGGCTGGAAGATGCATAAGACCTTGTTGTATAACTTACTAGCAGTAAAGTCAGGTCCTCCGATGGGCTGTGCTTTGTGGCAAGTATACAGTAGGGACGTGCAGTCAGGGGTGGCAGCTACCATAAACATAAAAAAATATATAAATCAAGCTTCAAGGGTTGTAACTTGGCAACCTGAAGTCACAAAGACCCTGCATTTGGGGGGTAGATAGCCTAAGTCCTACCCCACCACTGGTAAAAATAGGGCTCCTACGACCTATGGTACCAGGGATATGGGGCTACTTGCACAGCCTGTCAGAAGCTACATACAGAGCAGCCAGTTTAAATACAAGCTGGCACACTCTGGTTGCAGCAGACTGTGAGGTTGAGCTCACAGTGCCTCTTCTGGCTTCTAAGCACTGAGTTTAATGGACAGCTTGGAGTTTTGGACCAATGGTAAAGTACCATTAGCCCCAACTGTTCAATAAAAATGCAAATTAGGAACAAGATCGTGCTAATACATGTGAGGGAGCCTGTATGAAGAAAACAGCTAACCCAAATAAATGACAATAATGAAAAAAATATACAAATCAGAATCAAAACTGTTCCAGTGAAAAAACAATAAAAAAATTGATATTCATAAGTTAGAGTGATTCTAAAATATGTACAGTCCACCAAGAAGGTAAAAGTTCATAATAAATGGTATCCCGAGTGTGCAGATGAACCAACACAGGAAAGGTGCTGAGAGAAAGGCTTCCACCGCAATCACATACAGCCTCTTACCAAATTGAAATGATCTATAGGCATGCAATTGGAACCGATGATATCCATAAGGAATTGCCCCGATTCAGATAGTCTGGGTCCTAGATGCTCTCAGTCACTCTCGATATATCATCAGAGGGTATACATAAAAACAGAAAGGGCTCACATAGTGTAAAATCCTTTACGTTTATTGCGATAAATTGGAGTTGCACTCACATAAAGCTGGAAAACAAATAGCATCCAAAAAAGCCGGCCGGCTAGCAAACACACAGGGCCAGATTCAGGTAGATGGGCGAATCTTTAATCTGGAGTAACGTTTCTCATTTACGTTACTCCGCCGAAACTTTAGGAGCAAGTACTGTTATTCACAAAGCACTTGCTCCTAAAGTTGCGGCGACGTAGCGAAAATGAGGGGGCGGAATTCAAATTGGACGGGTAGGGGGCACGTATTATGTTAACTATGCGCGATCCCGCGGCGAACGTACTGCGCATGCGTCGACTGTCAGTGCGCATGCTCCAAATTCTTTCAGGGAACGTCAATGACGTCAATCCCCATTCACGGACGTTTTACGCAAACGACTCAAATTTTTTTTTCGACGCGATGACGACGGCCATACTTAACATAGGATACTCCACTAGGGGGCTGCTTTATCTTTGCGCCGCGTATCTCTTACGGAAACGTCGGAAAGTCACTGCGTCGCGACCGAATACAATCGTGAATTTCCGATTCCCGCTGATTAACATATTCTCTGCGTTAATCAGTGGGAACGCCCCGCACGCCATTTTTAAACTTGAAGTTACGATACAATGGCGAAATACAATTACGCCGCTCGTATAGTAACTCCAACCCGGCGTTCCTTGTTTTCTGCTTACAGAAAACAGAAACGCCGGCTCAAAGTGAGAGTTAGGCTGGAGTATCACTGATACTCCAGCCTAACTCTACCTGAATCTGGCCCACAGTCCGTATCTTTCGGGTAGAGAAACAATGCGCGGTGACGTCAGAACGCTGCCTCCCTGTTCAATAAAAATGCTGCAGTGGAGGCACGCCTCTAAAAGACAAATGCTCCCTTCCAGTCATCTTAACTACAAGGAAGAAACATGGGTTTATGGGTATCAGATTTACCCACAACCCCATGTTTTTCTTACACAGTTAAGAGGGAGAATGAAGCTATAATCAAGCTGAATCAAGCTAAATCATATATTTATATGCTATGTTATAATATAATAATTTATTATGTATCTATTTACTGTGAAATTACTGGTTGAAAGTTATAATTTCAAACTTCAGTAATTTGTTCGTTAAGCCACCTGCTTAAATACAGTTGAAAATATAGTGAATTACCTTAAAAACAATAATAATTTTTTGTATAATACTTATGGTAATTAACCCCTTGCCACCCAGGCCAATTCTGACACTTCTCTCCTAAATGTAATAATCATAATTTTTTTGCTAGAATATTACTCAGAACCCTGAACGTTATATAGATGGTCATTGCAACCTTTTATGTTACGCAGTATTTGCGCAGTAATTTTTCAAATGTTTCATAAATATAAACAACAAAACAAAAAAACACTAAAGATAACTCAATTTTTGGTATAATGTAAAAGATAATGTTACACCAAGTAAATAGATACCTAATACGTCACACTTTAAAATTGCGCACACGTGGAATGACACCAAACTTCAGTAATTAAAAATCTCCATAGGCGACGCTTTCAATTTTTTTTACAGATTACATGTTTAGAGATACAGAGGAGGTCTAGTGCTAGAACTATTGCTCTCACGCTAACGATCGTATGTAACCTGTGTATATTTGGCTACAGTATATAGGATTAACACATTCCTTTGGTAACCTACTGATAGTTGGGTTAGCAGTAAAATCTATTTATGGGAGTGTGTGAACTCCACTACAGCGCACACACTGATAAACCACAGCCATAATGTAAGAGAGAACGTAGTCAGATTCCTGTTCTTAGCATGCATCACCCACCGCTGGCGCAACATGAGCTTCTTTGATCAGAGGTACCAAGCCCTGCCTTTACAGAGCATGGACTTCGCAACCATTTCAGCTCTCACCCCTTATGGACCAGAGACCCCTTATGGACCAGAGCACTTTTTACATTTCTGCTATGGATCTGTTGATTCTGCAATAACCTCACCATTACTTAAAATAACAATTTAATATATACTGTATGTATTGTTTTTTGTTTTTTTTTCGTGACATTGTCTATCAAAATGTATCTTATTTTATATGCAATCTATATGCAAAAAGATGATTTAAAAAAAAAAAATTGCCCTTTTTCTTTTTTATTCAGTGAAAATTTAAAAACAAAAAGAGTGTTACTGTAGCTAAAAAGTATACATGTTATGCTATAATTTGTTCTGTTTATACTGACAGTAAAATTACTATTCCAATATAACATGTTGCAAAGTTATTTACAAATGAAATTGACGTGCTTTTTTCCCACAAATAGAGCTTTCTTTTGGTGGTATTTGATCACCTCTGCGGTTAAAAATGTTTTGTGTAATAAACAAAAATAGAGCGACGATTTTGAAGAAAAAATAGATTTTTTACTTTTTTGCATTAATAAATATACCCAAATAAATTAATTAACAAACATGTCTTCATCAGTTCAAGCCAATATGTATTCTTCTACATGTTTTTGTTAAAAAAAAATAGCGTATATTGAGTCTACAAATAGGGGATAGATTTATGGCGGCAATCTGCGATTTGCAGTGGACAGATCAGACACATTTACACTTTTTTGGGACCCTTGACATTTATCAAAAATGCTATAAAAATGCACTGGTTACTGTGTAAATGTCACTGGCAGTGAAGGGGGTAACGCTAGGGGGCAATCAAGGGGTTAAATGTGTTCCCTGGGAGGTGTTTCTAACTGTGGGGGGATGGGACTGATGGAGGAGGAGAGAGATCGCTGTTCCTAATCACTTGGAACAGCAGATCTCTCCCTCCTCCCCTATCAGAACCAGTATCTGTCTGTTTACATTGATCTACGTTCTGGCTCTATTTCCCGCCATTACGTCCGCCAGGCACACGCCCATCGGGTCCCCCCACTTTGCAGCGGGTGCGCCTAAAAGGAGCCGATGTACACCTTGGCGATTTGCGGAAACAAGCCAATCTGCTGTAGTATAATCATGACGGCTGGTCTGCAAGTGGTTAAAATATGCCCGTAATCGTCCTAATGTGCGTGGACACATTGGATAACATTAAGCTGCTTCTACAGGCAAAACTCCAGTGTGCATGGAGTCTAGGTGTAACAAGTACTTATTTAGGTTTCATTGGTTTAACTTTCAATCTACTTTCTAATATTTTATTTATTTATTATTATTTATTTATTACAGGTACTTATTATATAGTGCAGTCATTTTGAAATATTTTAATTCAAAATGCTGCAAAAGGGCATGATGACCTACACAACAGCTGATTTCTGATAATGATTAATCATATGGCTTCTTTTGTCATTGTCAAAGCTTTGACTGCAGAAAATAGGTTAAGCGCTGCCCTTGAACAAACAGTAAAAACACTAAAACCACTCCCGGTCTTCGGAAATGTGGTTCCCCTGGATGATGTTTTGTAACCGTTCACTAACGACTTAAGAGACCTCATTTTCATCTCTGCCTAACTTTTTTATATTACAAGATAGGATTTCATAAATCTCCCGTATCATCCTGTTTAACCATAGTTACAAACATTTTTTGTGTGGAATTTTTGGAATTGCTGGGTGTTCTGAGTCACTGACCCAGGTGAATACAGATCCTATGATTAGCAAAATTGTTCCTGGAAAAAAAGTATTGAAGCATGTGAGTCAGCATGGAAGATAAACTAGCAATTTTACAAGGAGATGTCAGCAATGACCGCCAACAATGTTGTACATATATCCTCAGTACAGGTTTGTTCTAACCACATCAGCATCGGAAGGTTTTACCCCCTTAATGACAATTTTTTGCGATACGGCACTGCGTTACTTTAACTAACAATTGCTCAGTCGCAAACTCTGTACCCAAACATAATTGATGTCCTTTTTTTCCCCACAAATAGAGCTTTCTTTTGGTGGTATTTGATCACCTCTGCGGTTTGAATATTGACAAAAGGGGCGACAATTTTGAAAAAAAAAAAAAATTCTTCATCAATTTAGGCTAATATGTATTCAGCAACATATTTTTGGCAAAAAAAAGTCAATTTTTAATAGAACTGCAACTTTGCAGAGGATAACTCGGACAACTTTGACACTTTTTGGGGACCAGTGACACTAATACAGTGATCAGTGCTAAAAATATGCACTGTTATGCCCCGTACACAGGACCAGGGTTTTCCGACAGGGAAAACTGCGAGGAGAGCTTTTGGCCCGGGAATCCCGTCCGTGTGTATGCTGCCTCGCAGCTTTTCCAATGGGAAAACTGCCAAACCCGCGGACAAAAAAAAAAAAAGAGAACCAGCTGACCTTTTCCTCTCAGAAAACCTGGCCGTGTGTAGCAGAAACCGTCAATTTTTGTCAGTTTTCCTGTGGGGGAAAACTCAGATGGAGCATAAACACAGTCAGGATTCCCGAGTAAAGCCCTCATTTGAGTTTTCCCCGACAGGAAAACCGATCGTCTATATGGGTGAAAAGTAGAGAGTAGGTTCTCGGTTTTCCCCTCAGGATTTCCAATGGACCTTTTCCCGTTAGGAATCCTGTTCGTGTGTACTAGGCATATCTGTACTAATGACACTAGCAGGGAAGGGGTTAACATCAGAGGCAGTCAAAGGGTTAAGTGTGCTTCTAGGGAGTTCTAACTGTGTAGGGGTTGCTTTGACTGGCTAAATACAGAGATTGGGAACACAAGAGCTCTATCTTATCCCCTGTCAGGATGGTAATCTGCTTTGTTTACATAGGCAGACCACTGTTCTGCCTTTCTGGGGAATGATCCCCCGAACCCGATGATTGGCATCTCCTGCGTCCAATCAGCATGGGATTGCGCCTCGGGCGGCGCACGCACGCCACCCAGTGGCTGTTGCATGAAATTACATACAGGAATGTGATTTCACGCAATAGAGCCAACCTGATGCATGATATATATAGTAGGCGGTCAGGAAGTGGTTAAGGCAGTGACTAATGTTTGTATCCAGTGGCATGTTAGGAACACATGTTTAGGTGTAGTTAACAGTTATATTTTAAAAGTGGACTACAGGCAAATATAGGACACAAATTAATGTAGCCCTTGAGCATGTGCAGAGTGACTCCAAAGGCTCTGTACTAGCAGCAGATGGATTGGGGACTGTGGAACAAGGGGAGGATCAGAGAAGACAGGATCAAACAGACTTTTTACACAATGCACATGATTAACCCCTTTCCACAGTGAGTATAACAAGCCTGCTTGACTGCATATACACACTGATTTTACTGTTGTGGGTTTAGTAACACTTTAACCACTTGTCCTCTGCCCACCGTCAAATGACGGCGGGCGGAGGACTCCATTATCCTGACATCACGTCATATGACGTGATGTCCCTTTAAAGCCGCGGGCGGGGGCGCGCGCGCGCACCCGCCGCTCTGCGGGGATCCTGTGCTAGTGCCCGGCGGCAATGATCGCCGCCGGGCACACGCGATTGCTCAGTAACTGAGCTGGGACGTGCAGCTCTGTATGTAAACACAGAGCTCCACGTCCTGTCAGGGAGAGAGGAGATCGATTGTGTCCCTTGTACATAGGGACACAATCGGTCACCTCCCCCAGTCACCCCCCCTCCCCCCACAGTTAGAACACTCATAGGACACACATTTAACCCCTTCCTCGCCCCCTAGTGGTTAACCCCTTCACTGGCAGTCACATTTATACAGTAATCAATGCATATTTATAGCATTGTTCACTGTATAAATGTAAATGGTCCCAAAAATGTCAGAAAAGTGTCCGAAGTGTCCACCATAACGTCGCAGTCCCAATAAAAAAATCGCAGATCGCCGCCATTAATAGTAAAAAAAAAAAAATGCCATAAACTATCCCCTATTTTGTAAACACTATAAATTTTGCGCAAACCAATCGATAAACGCTTATTGCATTTTTTTTTACCAAAAATATGTAGAAGAATACGTATCGGTCTAAACTGAGGAAAAAAATATTTTTTTTATATATTTTTTGGGTTATTTATTATAGCAAAAAGTAAAAAATATTACATTTTTTTAAAAATTGATGCTCTATTTTTGTTTATAGCGCAAAAAATAAAAACCGCAGAGGTGATCAAATACCACCAAAAGAAAGCTCTATTTGTGGGAAAAAAAGGACGCCAATTTTGTTTGGGAGCCACGTCGCACAACCGTGCAATTGTCAGTTAAAGCGACGCAGTGCCGGAAGCTTAAATTTTGTCTGGGCAGGAAGGGGGTGTAGGTGCACAGTAGGCAAGTGGTTAAATACAAATGGTCGGTAAGTGGCTGCAAGCGCTGTCAGACTTTTAAAGGAGCTTCCTGCCCGCATCTATTCACATGGATCCCCACTAAGTCTCCCACAGGTAATTGCAAATGGCCTCATTTGCAAGTGTGATTGGGATATTAGAAAGCAGCCACAGCCAGAGTAAAAAAGTTTGTCCTTGTTGAAGCTAAATGGAAGAATTTTGAGAAATTAAATATGTATAAGTTAATGGAAGTGATGTAAGACGCTACCTTTACCTCCCTTTGAATATAAATAAAGAATATGCAAAAAAAAAAAAACGTTTGTCCTCTGCCAACAGAATTGTCCCTGTTTCCTGTGTGGAAGTCGTGGTCTCTCTTCGGAGGTCAGATACAGCCATGCTGCGCGTGACCCTTAGTTGGGTTCTTCTTTTGCAGAGTTAGTATAGGCAATGGGAACCATAGGGTTAATTTGTAAACACCAACCCTTCATATTTCTCGTAAACTATTCAAAACTAAAACAGATGGAAAATGTGACACGTATAACTCAATCCTTTGAAGTACCGGTAGTTAATGTCTTGGATGGGAATAAAGAGAATACATGTAGCATTCTGTGCATGTATCTTGGAGAGCACTTAGGGCTCTTGGTGAATAAACCCATGTGTATCAGTAGGTTTGGTTGTGTGCAATTTAATTCAATTATCTAACCATTAGCTGAGTGAGTTATTTTTAATTCATGACAGGTACTTTAAACAGCTTCAGATTAAATCAGATTTTTTTTTCGGCCTGTTAAAAGTTGGAATGTTTAGCTAAAATGAATCCAAGTTTAAAAATCCTGCCTTTTGTAATGTGCATTATCTGAGTGTACATATCTTCATAAATTACGATGTGCATACCACGCCATGTTCCTTTTTTTGTTCACATGAATGCTCGCCAGAAACTGTATATTCTTTGGATTTGGGAAGCTAGTTTAGTTTTCCTTTTGTAGGAGTTGAACAGACACAAGGGAAGGTATTTTTTTTTAAGTCACGTCTGTCCGTCCCATCACCAGATGCTCCTTCAGTTATCAGTAACATTTCACAACTCTTGAGATTAATCGCAGTTACCATGTAAACAGTGTATTGTAATGGAACGACTGAAATGCCACTCTTAACAGCCTTCACAAAACATAGTTCAGGGACAGAGAGAGAAGGCTCAGAGCATGAAGTTTCTGTGAAATACATGGAAGATGGGCAATACGGTAAGAGGAATTATTGCCTTCATCCCATCAAACAGCTGCCAAAAATACCTCCACGGGGAACTGGAAGAAATGCCCATAGATAAGATGGTGGACTTGAGCAGTATGCAAATTAGGAGATTTCCTCTAAGAGTATGTGCATTCACAGAACTTGTCAAGCTGTACCTAAGTGACAACAACCTAGCCAACCTTCCTCCAGAGCTGGAACTGCTGCAGAACCTCCAGATTCTAGCCTTGGACTTTAACAACTTTAAAGTTCTTCCACTAGTTGTATGCAGCCTCAAGCAACTGTGTATATTATACCTCGGAAACAACCATATTAAAGACCTTCCTAAAGAACTAAGTTGTCTTAACAGCTTGCATACTCTTTGGATTGAGGCCAATTATTTCACAAACTTGCCTGTTGTCATCTGTGAGCTGCCTCACCTTAAGGTGCTTCACGCTGGTTGCAACCCAATCCGCAACATCCCCAAGGAGCTAGTAAATTTAAGAGAACTGAAAAGTATCTGGATGTCGGGAACTCTCCTTGCTGAATTTCCACCAGTTTTTTTAAAAATGCCTTTCCTGGAAATCATTGACGTGGATAGAAATGGTATTCAATTTTTCCCAAGTCTAAAGCACATGCCGGGGTTGAAACTTGTTATCTATGACCACAATCCGTGTCGCAATGCTCCAAAAGTAGCAAAAGGTGTTCGCAGAGTTGGAAGATGGTCTGAAGAAACTCCAGAACCCAAGAAAAGGTTTGAGGTGGAAGCAGAGCTTGAAAAAGTCACAGAAAGTAAAGACATACAATCTACCATTGCTAATGAAGAAAATCCGCAGAATGTTAGTCCTGTGGAGGCAACCACCTCCTTAATTTAATTTTACAGACTATAAAATGTTAAAGTATGGCAGTTTATCAAAGAGCAGTCAAGAGAGCAGAAGTATTTTTTACATTTCTGAGGAATACAGTGATTTTTATTTTTTTTACACATATACATTTTTTAATCTAAAGCCTCGTATACACAATTGGATATCTGATGGAATCTAATCTGATGGATTTTTTTGTCGGATATCCGACGAAGATGACTTTCATCAGTCTTGCCTACACACCATCAGTCAAAAATTTGACCGTGCCAAAACGCGGTGACGTAAAACACTACGACGAGCTGAAAAAAATGAAGTTCATGTCTCGACTTGATTATGAGCAGGCATGGATTTTTCTCCAAAGGAGTTCCACACAGACGATCAGATTTTTCAATTTTTTTTATCCATAGGAAAAATTTAGAAAAATTATAACATGTTCTATTTTTTTTTCACCAATGGAAAAAAGACAGATGGGGCCCACGCACAATTGGTTTGTCCAATGAAAACGGTCCATCGGTCTGTTTTCATTGGACAAACCGATCATGTGTACACGGCTTAAATACTTTAAATGGAGCTAATTGTTAATCGAGAAAAGTTGGATTATTTTGTTTGGGAAGTAAGGACAGTTTACATGCGTCTGCTTCTACATTTTTTTTTTTTATTAAGAATGAAATGGACATATAGAAACCTTACTTGGATTGGTCAAATTGTCTCACATAATTAGAAGGTACCTACTGAAGAGACATTTATCTTGGCAGGTACCTAATCCCTTGTTGAGAAAGAAATGACTTCCATAGCAGAATACAATCTGATCAAATAGCAGATGGTTCCTTCGGTTTCATCAGTCAATGGACCGGAGCAATTCCTATCATTCTATGCAAGATCAAGGCATTGATTTTCTGGCATTATCACCAAACATTTCTGGAGTACGTAGAGTGTTTCTCCCAGCCAATCTGAATCACCCTTAATAATTCATACTGATTTTATTGAGGATGAATACTCACTAAGGATATGCATAAGTAATAACCTCCCCAATATTATCACAGCTTTACAGACCTTTATGTAAATAATGCTTTCTTCACAAGTAAAATTCATGTAAACCCATTTCTTAAAGGGGTTGTAAAAGTTCGTATTTATTTTCTAAATAGGTTCCTTTAAGCTAGTGTATTGTTGGTTCACTAACCTTTTCCTTCGATTTCCCTTCTAAATGTTTTTCTTTGTCTGAATTTCTAACTTCCTGTTTCTCCTCAGTAAGCTTTCTCCCATCATCCAAGCCGTTCTGGCTGGGAGTTAGTCAGCGTGTGCCCCCTCTCCCTTGGGACTACACCCCTTCGGGGAGACATTGTGTTCACAGCGTCTTCCCGCAGGGAGGTAGTCCCAAGGGAGGGGGCGAGCACGGTGACTAACCCCCAGCCAGAAAGTCTCGGATGATAGGGGCAAGCTTACTGAGGAGAAACAGGAAGTGAGAAATTCAGACAAAGAAAAAAAACATTTAGAAAGGAAATAAAAGGAAAAGGTAAGTGAACCAACAATGCACTAGCTTAAAGGAACCTATTTAGAAAATTAAAAACAAACCTTTACAACCCCTTATAAGAGATCTGATATAATCAAATGTTTAGGTTTTATATTTAATGAATTTACAGTTATTTTTATACACCTCATGTACTAGGTATGTCGTGTGACAAATAATTTCTGACACAATCACTATGTATATACATATATAGAATGAATTTATGAAACATGTTACTTACTGTTTAGGTATATGGTAATAATCTGGAGTTTATTTTCTAATATAAAAGCTGTGGTCCAATGTCTGTTTAATGATTTTAGGATTTCTCTTTAGTAATCAAAGTATTTACTACTAAATAGTACATCTACAGCTTTAATAAAATTAACTTGGCTGTACTGTAAGTTGTAGACATAATGATAGAGAAAAAAAGATATATAGCTTTCCGGCTATACTTGTAAAAAAAAAATAGAATATAGCTTACCTAGGATATTTTGATACCCAGGGAGGATTGTTTTGAAGATTGACCTCTGGAAGATTTACCCCCCTTCGTGACCAGGCTATATTTTGCTTTTTTTCACTGAGTTACTTCAACTGACAAGTACACAAACAAAATGTATATAATTTTTCCCCAAAAATACAGCTTTCTTCTGGTGGTATTTGATCACCTCTGGGTTTTATTTTTTGCGCTATGAACAAACAAAGCAAAGACAAAGCAAAGACCAACAATATTTTTTACTTTCTGCCATTAAACATATCCAATAAAAAAAAAATATCAAATTTCTCCATACATTTAGGCCAATATGTATTCTCCTCCAGATTTAGGTAAAACAAAATCCCAATAGACGTATATTGATTGTTTTATACAAACGTTATAGCGTCTACAAACTATTCTATACAAACTGAAACTTGTATTCATTTATTTATTTTAACCACTTCAATACAGGGCATTTTCACCCTTTCATGCCCAGACCAATTTTTCGTTTTCAGCACTGTCACACTTTGAATGACAATTGCACGGTCATGCAACACTGGACCCAAATTAAATCTTTATGTTTTTTTCCCCACAAATAGAGCTTTCTTTGGTGGTATTTGATCAACTCTGCGGTTTTTATTTTTTGTGCTATAAACAAAAGAACAGTGACAATTTTGAAAAAAACACAATATTTTTTACTTTTTGATTTAATAAATATCACAATTAAAAAAAAAAATATATATATATATATATATATATATATATATATATATATATATATATATATATATTTTTTTTTTTTTTTCCTCAGTTAAGGCTGATAGGTATTCTTCTACATATTTTTGGTAAAAAAAATCGCAATAAGCGTATATTTTGTATGGTTTATGCGGCGAACATATCGGACACAAGTTTTTGGTACCATTCACATTTATACAGCGATTAGTATGGGCGTCCGCTCCATAGGGCAAGGGAGGGCGTCTGCCCCCCCCCCCCCCCCCGGAATCAAGAGTAAGACACCACATTCAGCTGCCGGCGCCGCGGATTGTCACTGTCATGTCTGTCAGTGTCATGTGTTGCATTGCATTTACTATCACGCTCCGCTCCTGCCCCCGCTCCTGTTTGCCGCCAGCCAATAGATAATCATCGAGCTGCTCGCTCCCCCTAAGTTTACCACCTCCCGCACAGCGCTGTCCTGGCGGCGTGACATCACTCATGTCGGGAGGGGATTATAATGGGACTGATAGGAGAGAGCTGCCCTGCTGCACCTAGAGGAGCCAGCGCCGCCGAAGAGGAACTAAACTAACTAAATTAAGCTGATGGCATGCCATACAGAATAATGCAGTCTGTCTGAAGATTACTAACAGTGATGTCTGTGATTTTTTTTAATATGCAGCATGGCGGAGGGGGGTAAATGTCCTGCACTGGTCATAGTAACTCATGTATTAATGTCCTGCACAGTGCAGGGTGCTGTGTAATGTAAGGGGTCCAGTGATGCAGGGTGCTGTGTAATTTAAGGGGTCCAGTGGTGCAGGGTGCTGTGTAATGTGAAGAAGTCCAGTGGTGAAGGGTGCTGTGTACTGTAAAGGGGTCCAGTGAATCAGGGTGCTGTGTAATGTAAATGGGTCCAGTGATGCAGGGTGTTGTGTAATGTAAAGGGGTCCAGTGATGCAGGGTTCTGTGTAATTTAAAGGGGTGCACGTGCTGTGTAATTTAAAGGGTTCCAGTGATGCAGGGTGCTAAGTAATGTAAAGGGGTCCAGTGTTGCAGGGTGCTGTGTAATGTAAAGAGGTCCAGTGAATCAGGGTGCTGAGTAATGTAAAGGGGTTCAGTGATGCAGGGTGCTGTGTAATGTAAAGGGGTCCAGTGATGCAGGGTGCTGTGTAATGTAAAGGGGTGCAGGGTGCTGTGTAATGTAAAGGGTTTCAGTGATGCAGGGTGCTGTGTAATGTAAAGGGGTCCAGTGATGCAGGGTGCTGTGTAATGTAAAGGGGTTCAGTGATGCAGGGTTCTGTGTAATATAAAGGGGTGCACGTGCTGTGTAATTTAAAGGGTTCCAGTGATGCAGGGTGCTAAGTAATGCAAAGGGGTCCAGTGTTGCAGGTTGCTGTGTAATGTAAAGGGGTCCAGTGGTGGAGGGTGCTGTGTAATGTAAAGGGGTGCGCCTACTGTGTAATTTAAAGGGTTCCATTGATGCATGGTGCTAAGTAATGTAAAGGGGTCCAGTGGTGCAGGGTGCTGTGTAATGTAAAGGGGTAGAGAGCTGTGTGGTGCTGTGTAATGTAAAGGGGTCCAGAGCTGCAGTTGTGGAGAGGGTATACACAGTAGTGACAAAGAGATATTGAAAGATGCAGGGGCACAGTGAGGTGTATTTTAACATGGGTTAAATGTGACTGTGTATCACCGCTGCCAAAGCGAACCCCCCCCCCCCCCCGAAAAAAAATTCAGCGGACGCCCATGATGCATGAGGTGCACTGATTACTGTGTAAATGTGACTGGCAGGGAAGGAGTTAACACTAGGGGGTGCTCAAAGGGGTTAAATATGTTCCCTGGGAGTGATTATATCTGTAGGGGGAGGGGACTCATAATGGGAGGACACCGATGTGTGTTCCTCTGTACTGAGAACACACAGCGGTCTCCTCTCCTCTGATCCATGGTCCTGTGACACGCGCACCAGGTCACGAGCGATGCGGCGAGCGCCGGCCCCCTAGACGGCTGGGAAACACAGGACGTCGTATGACATCCACCGGAGGGAGAGAAGGTTCCTGCCGACATCATTTTAGTATGGCTCGGTAAGGAACTGGTTAATACTAGTATTGGCTGTGATCCGCAACCTGTAGTGAGACTGTGATCGTATGGTGGACAGTCTGACACAAACTGACCCTTTGTGGGAACCAGTGACACTAATAATAATATCAGTGATATCAAGATACGCTGTCACTGTACTAAAGACACTGGCTAGGAAGGGGTTAACATCTTGGGCGGTCAAAGGGTTAAACGTGTGCCTAACCAGTGTTTATGTGTGTACTGTAAGGTGCTTTTAATAAATGATGTAATGGTTTTTATTCCCTGCTTTGCAGGGAAACAAAAACCGCCACATCCCTACTGACAGGACAGAGCTCTATCCTGTCTTCCTCCTCGCCTAACAGTGGGTGTCGGCAGTCATCCATTGGCTGGCACCCATCACAGCAAGGCCGGCTTTGCCCACGTGTGCCCCCTACCTGGAGGTGCCAGATCAACATGATCCGGCACAGGAAAGCCACTTTGCTCCTCTATAATGGCGTTATGCTGTCAGCAAGTGGGTATGCAACAAAATAGCCGAAAAATTCAGGCAACTAAAATCATAGTGCACCTTATATTATTTATCAGTGGAAAGCAGAACCTGGAACATTGTTAAAGGAACACTAAAGTCAGGAATATATATTTTTTTAAATAACAAACATGTTATACTTACCTCCACTGTGCAGCTCGTTTTGCACAGTGTGTCCCGGAAAGCTGTCTTCTGGGGTCCCTCGGCGGTTGTCTCGGCTCCTCCTCGCAAAAGCTTTCTACCATCATGCGAGGGAGCTTGCACCGTGGAAAGCTTTTGCGAGCGCTCTCCCGTGATACAGCGACGGCCATAGCCACTGGCTGTATCACTCGGCCCGCCCCCCGGCGCGCCGTGTCATCCGCTGTAAAAGACAGCAGCGCCAGCCAATGGCTGCGCTGCTATCAATCCACCCAGCCTAGCCAATCAACGTGCCTGGCAATTTCGAACGGTCAGGTGAGTAAAACGGGGGCTCGGGAGGGGGGGGGGGGTTGCTGTCAGATGTTTTTTTTTACCTTAATGCATAGGATGCAATAAGGTAAAAAAACATTTGCCTTTACAACCCCTTTAAACCCATTCTTTTCAAAGACCACCAAACCAAAATCTCTGTATTGTAGTCTGCATATAATTTAGTTTTCAGTGTTTAGGCAAATATTGTTAGTGATGGTTTAGTCTCAGAATTGTAAGAAGGGAAATTGCAGTTAGTTTTTTCAAATAAAGCAGGGGTCTCCAAACCTTTTCAATAAAGGGCCAGTTTATTGTCCTTCAGGCTTTAGGGGGGCCGGACTATGGCCAGTGTGAGTAGAAAATGTCCTGGCGCCAATGGGAGTGAATACTGCCCCGTCATTGGTTTTAACAGGAGGCATAGTGCCCTGTTATTTTTATTTTGGTGCCTCCCCCATTTGGTAGATGGGAGAAATTGTGCCCCATCAATGTTGTCAGTGGGAAGAATAGTACCCCATCATTGGTTTTAGCAGGAGGAACACTGCTCCATCAATAGAGTCAGTGGAAGGAATAGTGCTCCATTAATGGTGTCAGTGGGAGGAATAGTGCCCCATCATTGGTTTTAGCAGGAGGAATACTGCTCCATCAATAGAGTCAGTGGAAGGAATGGTGCTCCATTAATGGTGTCAGTGGGAGGAATAGTGCCCCATCATTGGTCTTAGCAGGAGGAACACTGGCCCATCAATAGTGTCAGTGGAAGGAAAAGTCCCCGATTAATAGTGTCAATGGGAGGAATGGTGCCTCATCATTGGTGTCAGTTGGAGGAATAGCATCCCAAGGGCTGGATAGAGGCAAGCAAAGGGCCACAGTTTGGAGACCACTGAAATAAAGGGTCAGTCCAACTGATATTTCAATTTTTGTACATACAGAAGGGTTTGTCCTGCTAATAAGGACACAAATGAGATCTCTGCACTTAAATTCCTCGGGATGACACATACTGTTGTCTTTATGAGGGGTTTATATTATATTATTTTATATTAAAGTAGACCTATGACCTTCATTAAAAAATCCATTGCAACATTTTCTCTTAGTCTCCCTACATAGTCTCACAAATACCTATTGAGCCGGCTAATGAAGTCCACCGAATGCAGCGCTGCTTCTGAATTCAAAACAGCATTGTCACTATTATGTAGGCCAGGGGTGGCAAACACAAGGTCCGCGGGCCGAATACGGCCCGCCAGGCCTTGTCATCTGGCCCGCACAGCAGGCTCCGGCTGCTACCTCTTTTTCTCTACCAGGTATCCGAGGCAACAAGGGAAAACAACCTCCTCAGTCCTGCGAGTGGCGTGGCTTTGTATTAGCGCATGCGCGGCCATTCTCCATGACAACAAGAGTAAACATCTCCCCTCCGCTCTGTCGTCGTCTCTGCTGTCGCTATGTCTCCGCCTCCGATGGCGCTATGTCTCCGCCTCCACTCTGTCTCAACCTCTGCCACTGCCCTGTCTCCGATGCCGCTATGTCCCCGCCTCCACCGCCACTCTGTCCCCGCCTCCACCACCGCTCTGTCCCCGCCTCTACTCTGTCTCAGCCTCTGCCGTTGCTCTTTCTCTGATGCCGCTCTGACATCACCTTCACCCTATCTCAGCTCTCTTGCCTCCCCAGTCCCTCCAGTGAGTGGCAGAGATTGCGGACAGCTCTGTTTTTCCCCCCATCCAGTGGGCTGCATCCGGAGGATGGGCTTTTTAAGCCCTTGTGATGTTGTTGAAGAGAGACAGTGTTGTGCTGTCTATTTATTACTGATATTTAACAGATCCGCTCATAGAGGGAGGTACCAAGTTATAGCCCAATACAAAGGGAGCCGCCTATACAGGAAGGTACCAAAGCTGGGCCAGGTAGGAGAGAGTGCAAATGTGAGGTATTTGATCAACCCTGCTGTTTTTATTTTTTTTGCTAAACAAACTAAAAAATACAGACATTTTTGAAAAAAATATGTTTTTCTTTGTTTCGGTTATAAAATGTTGCTTTATCCTTCACTGACGGGCACTGATGAGTTGGCACTGATGAGGAGGCACTTATATGTAGAATTGATGGGCACTGATAGGCTGCACTGATTTGGACTGATTGGCACTTTATTGGGCACTGAGAAGGGGTTATGATGGGGCACAGACTGGGTACTGATTGTCAGCTGATGGGTATAATTGATGGGGGCTGTGCTGATAATCAATGTGCTGATTATCAGCACAGACCCCCCCCCCCTCTGACAGGTATGCCGCGTACACACGATCAGTCCATCCGATGAGAACGGTCTGATTCACCGTTTTCATCGGTTGACTAATGGTCCGTCGCGCCCACACACCATCAGTTAAAAAAACGATTGTGTCAGAACGCGGTGTCGTAAAACACGACGACGTGCTGAAAAAAATGAAGTTCAGTGCTTTCAAGCATGCGTCGACTTGATTCTGAGAATGCGTGGATTTTTAACCGATGGTCCGTGCCTACTAACGATGGGTTTTGACCTATCGTTTAGGAATTCATCTGTTAAATTTAAAGCAAGTTGGCTTTTTTTTAACCAATGGTAAAAAAAACGATGGCGCCCACACACGATCGGTTTTGACCGATGAAAACGGTCCATCAGACTAGGGTTGTCCCGATACCACTTTTTTAGGACCGAGTACAAGTACCGATACTTTTTTTCTATGTACTTGCCGATACCGAATACCGATACTTTTTTTAAATGTCATGTGACCGTTTTCAAACCACAATACAGACTAAGGATATTTTCTTTAGAATTATGAAGAACTCTAACTCAAGACATTATAAAAGAATAAAAATGAGTAAAAATGAATAAAAAAAAATTATTTTCTTGTCACGCAGTAGTAAAAAAACTCAAAGAATTTTCACAGAAAATGTTGATAAATACAAAAAAAGTATTCTATTTAGGTATCGGGAGCATTTGCGCGAGTACAAGTACTCCCGCAAATACTCGGTATCGGTCCCGATACCGATACTAGTATCGGTATCTGGACAACCCTACATCAGACCATTCTCATCGGTTTAACCAATCGTGTGTACGCGGCCGTAGAGATGCCTATCGGCTCTCCCTGTCAGCCTGAACCGAGGAATGCCGTTTACCAGCACTTCCTGGTTCAGGCTGTGATTGGTCACAGTTGTTCACGTGGCAGGAAGCCTCTGAAGCCCTGAGCGCAGGCATGATAGTTACAGTTGGTAAGGTTGAATAAAGACACCAGTCTATTCAGTTCAACATGTGTGGGTGTATTATGTACATACTTTCCATATCCCTGTACACTGTATTTAACTGCTTGCCGACCAGCCGCTGCAGTTATATGGCGGCAGGTCGGCTCTGCTGGGCGAGATCACGTAGCTATACGTCATCTCGCCGAGCAGCCATTAGGGGCGTGCACGCCCACCTGCTCGCTCTTGACTCCCATGCTCGTGCCTGTCCTGTCTTGTAAGGGGAGAAATGCCTGACCGTCTGTTCATACAATGTATGAACAGCGATCGGTTATT
This sequence comes from Rana kukunoris, assembly GCA_029574335.1. Taxonomy (NCBI): domain Eukaryota; kingdom Metazoa; phylum Chordata; class Amphibia; order Anura; family Ranidae; genus Rana; species Rana kukunoris. Next base: position 212,418,127 of record CM056051.1, read on the forward strand.
TCCCCTAGTGAGTCCACCCCCCCCCCCCTACAGTTAGAACACACCCAGGGAACATACTTAACCCTCTTCCTCACCCCCTAGTGTTAACCCCTTCCAGTGGCATTTTTATAGTAATCAATGCATTTTTATAGCACTGATCGCTATAAAAATGCCAATGGTCCCAAAAATATGTCAAAAGCGTCCGAAGTGTCTGCCATAATGTCGCAGTACTAGTAAAAAAAAAATATATTAATAAAAATGCCATAAAACTATACCCTATTTTGTAGACGCTATAAATTTTGCGCAAACCAATCAATAAAGGCTTATTGCGTTTTTTTTTTACGAAAAATATGTAGAATACGTATCGGCCTAAACTGAGGAAATTTTTTTTTTTATATATATATATTTTTGGGGCATATTTATTATGGTAAAAAGTAAAAAATATTCTTTTTTTTTCAAAATTGTTTATAGTGCAAAAACTAAAAACCGCAGAGGTGATCAAATACCACCAAAAGAAATCTCTATTTGTGGGGAAAAAAAAGGACGCAAATTTTGTTTGGGAGCCACGTCGCACGACCGCGCAATTGTCAGTTAAAGCGAAGCAGTGCCGAATCGCAAAAAGGGGCCTGGTCATTTAGCTACAAAATGGTCCGGGGCTTAAGTGGTTAATAAGATGCCCGTCTAATATTTTTTTTTAAGTCAACGACATTAACCGCTGAAACCACCAATTGTAGAAGGGAATTCCACATCCTTGTCTTCTTGAGTGACCTGAGACTGAATAGTTTCCTCCCTATGCTGGAGTCACCATTAAGATATTTGTATATCGCTATCCTCTTGAGTCTCTTCTCTTGGAAGAATAAGTTGTTTGCAAACGTTCCTCATAACTGAGGTCCTCCAGTCGTCTTATTAGAATTGTTGCTTTTCTCTGGACTTTCTCCAGTTCCAGCATATCGCTTCTGAGGACTGGAGACCAGAACTGGGTGGCAGTCTCAAGATGTGGGCAAACCAGAGTTTTGTAAAGTGGAAGGATTATAGTTTTCTCTCTCGAGTAAATACCCTTTTTAATGCATGTTAATATTCTACTGGCTTTGCATGCTATTGCTGAGCCTGTGATCTACTAGGACCCCCAGATCTTTCTCCATCCTAGACTCCCCCATAGGTTTTCCCCCTAATGTGTATCTTGCATTCATATTTTTAGCCCCCAAGTGCATTACTTTACATTGGAATCTCATTTGACGTGTCTGCCCACCCCTATAATTTATTGAGACCTTCCTGTAGTTTCTATATCCTGTTTTGAAGTTATTACTCTACTCACAGTATATCACAAAAGTGAGTACATCCTCACATTTTTGTAAATATTTTATTATATCTTTTCATATGACAAAACTTAAGAAATTACACTTTTCTACCATGTAAAGTAGTGAGTGTACAGCTTGTAGAACAGTGTACATTTGCTGTACCCTCAAAATAACTCAACACATTAAAGGATCACTAAAGGAATTTTTTTTTTTAGCTAAATAGCTTCCTTTACCTTACTGCAGTACTGGTTTCATTTCCTTATTGTTCATTTCTGCCTTGAAGTTGCTGTAATCCTGCTCTGTTCTCCACACTTCCTGCTTGTCTGTTTCCTTATAACTACAGCGCTGGGAGATTTTTAACGATGGTTTAAGCTGTCATTACTGTGTGTCTAAAACTTCCCAAAACCAATCAGATTAATTTTTAAAACAAAACACTGCCCTGGATTTGTTTTTGTTCTGTGTGTCCATTTCTACTTTGCAGAAGTATGAAGCCAGTTCAAAAGTGAAACTAACCTGCAGGCACATTATATGATTGATTTTTATCTATTTTTAATCATTTTGAAAAGGAATCAGTTAACTTGTATGTCTCTATACCCTGTAAACAGTAATTTCAGCAAAAAAATGTTTTTCCTTTAGTGACCCTTTAATGTTTAATACTAGTAACGGCGGCGACTTATAGCGAGACAGTGATAGCATGGTGGACAATCTGACACTTGTGGGAACCAGTGACACCAATATAGTGATCAGTGCTATAAAAAAAAAATATGCGCTGACACTGTACTAATGACACTGGCTGGTAAGGGGTTAACATCTAGGGCAAACAAAGGGTTAAATATGTGCCTAACCAGTGTTTATATGGAGTACTGTGAGGTGCTTTTTACTGAGGGATGCAACGTTTTTTAATTCCCTGCTTTGCAGCTGAGGGTAAAGGTGATGGTCTGGCCAAGCATGTCTCCAGACCTAAACCCTATTGAGAATCTGTGGGACATCCTCAAATGGAAGGTGGCGGAGCGCAAGGTCTCTAACATCCACCAGCTCTGTGATGTTGTCATGGAAGAGGACTCCAGTGATAACTTGTGGAGCTCTGGTGAACGCCATGTCCAAGATAGTTAAGTCAGTGCTGGAAAATAATAGTGGCTACACAAAATATTGACACTTTGGGTGAAATCTGGACATTTTCACTTAGGGGTGTACTCAATTTTGTTGCCAGCAGTTTAGACATTAATGGCTGTGTGTCAAGTTATTTTGAGGGGACAACAAATGCACACTGTTATACAAGTTGTACACTCACTACTTTACATTGTACCAAAGTGTAATTTCTAAAGTGTTGTCACATGAAAAGATAGAAGAAAATAATTTACGAAAATGTGAGGGTGTACTCACTTGCGAGATTCTGTAGCTTTCCAACCAGGTACATACACGATTGTCAACAGACCTCAATTTGTGGATTAAGCGTTTATAGGGGACTGTGACAATTGCTTTGACAAAGTCTAGAAACACTACATCCACAAGCCTTCCTTTATCCACATTACAGCCCACTTCCCAATAGAATTTTAAAAAGTTTGTCTGGCAAGAACGGTCTTTCATAAATCCATGCTGGTAACTACTATCGATACTATTCTCTGCAATTCCTGGATGTAGTCCTTTATCATCCACTCCAATAACTTACAAACCATTGGTGACTGGCCTGTAGTTTCCATATATCTTGGCCCAATCTTAAATATTGGTACCACGTTAGCTTTATGCCAATCCACTGGTACTATTCCAATCATCAAACTTTCCTTAAAGATTAGGAATAACTGTCTAGGAATGAACTGGCTATGTTCTGTGAGGACTCTAGGGTTAAAGGCATATGGTCCTGGCAATTTGTTCACATTTCACAAGTTTTTCTAGGCTATTTTGAACACAGGCTTCTGTTAGCCACAAGGACACATTCCTTGCTGTATTAACAACATGTAGTCTTATCTATTCTGCTCCTCCTTTTCCATAGTAAAAACTGAAACAAATGTATTTAATACAGTTCCTTCTCCTTGTAACCAAACTTCCCTTGATCATCCTTTATGGGGTTAATATGCTGTGACTGCTTTTTTTTTTTTATTAAAACAAACCGGTAATATTGAAAAAAAAATAATGTTTAGATTCTTTTTACTCTCCTCTGCCATGTGCATTTAGTTTTTGTTGCCCTGATCGAGTCTTTTTTTCTCTTTAATGTGCCTTTTTATAATTTAATTTGGCCACCCAGGTTTAGCCTTCTTTATTTTATATTTGTTTCCCATTGGAATACACTGGCTAATGCCATTACCTAAAATGTTCTTCAAAACACATCTGCTTGTCCTCTGTGGTTTTTTTGTTTCTGGAATATTTTCCCATTTAATGACATGAAGTATGGAGCCAAGTTTGGTAAAGTTAATGTACTTGTCCTAACCTCATGTTTGCTTTTCCTGTGCTTTACAGTGAACATAATTACCCTGTGATTGCTGTTTCCTAAGGTATTTCTTACTTCCGCATCCGCTATTAGCTCTGGGTCGTATGTGATTAGTGGGTCTAGGCAAGCCTTGTTGCTAGTTGGGGCATCCACCAACTGACACATAAAATTGTTCAAGACATTTCAGAAGTTCCGAACCTTAGGAAGAGTGAGCAGTCCCATCTGCCCAGTCTCCATCTGTCCCCATGACAATTATATCGTCCTGCCTCACCGCTGTTTTTAACTGTGAAAGGAGATGGTTTCCTTTTCATCCCTGAGGGTAAGGGGTCTGTCGCATACCCCGCTATTTCCCCCCATTTGTTTCTTTACTTTTAAGTTCCAGCCACAAGATGTCCACTCTTATTGCCCAGTTAGTGTCATCGCTCATGTTCGCTGTCAAATCACTCTTTATGTATACGCACACCTCTTCCACCTACCCTGTCCCTTCAAAATAGGGCAAACCAATGATGTGTACTGTCAGACCAAATCTCTGTTTCTTCCACAAAGTCAAAATCCTCATACATCAGTAGACCTAGTTCCTCCATTTTGTTCACCAGACTGCTAGAATTAGTGAACATGCCTTTTAGTTTTGTACAGCCACATATCCAGTTTAGCCCTTTGCATGTACGTCCAAAAATCAGTTAGTCTTACCGGAAACTCTGTTTCCAGGAGTCTTCCAGGACAGCCCTTGAGAGATGGAGCTCCTCCCTGGACAGGAAACACATCACCTCCAGCTCTTTAAAAGGCGGTCCCTCAGGCATCTGGTCAGTTTTAATCCAAGAACCGAAGGACGGAGCTGAAAAACAGTTAATGAAATACATACATATTATCCATGCATATATACATACCCACATAAATACCTACCTTAAAGCATAGGGTGGGAACGTGCTGTCCTGGAAGACTCCTGGAAACAGAGTTTCCGGTAAGACTAACTCTGATTTTCCCAAGGCGTCTTCCAGGACAGCCCTTGAGAGGATGAGCAAGCACTCACCAAATTAGGGTGGGACTACTGCCTGCAGGACTTTTCTCCCAAAGGCCTGATCTTGGCTACTTAGGACGTCCAGTCGGTAATGTCGAATAAACGTGGACATGCTTGACCACGTAGCGGCCTTACATATTTGCTCCGGGGTAGCGCCGGCTCTTTCTGCCCAGGATGTGGCTAACGCCCTTGTAGAGTGTGCTTTCAAACCCTGCGGAGGATCCAAGTGTAGGGCTTTATACCCTTCCAAGATGGCCAATTTAATCCACCTGGCTAGAGTCCCTTTCGAAGCTTGTTTTTCTTTTCGACTACCAGAAAAAAGAACAAACAGTGCATCTGATTTTCTAAAGCCTTTAGTTGCTTCCAGATAGACTAAAAGACATCTTCTGACATCCAGCCAGTGTAGCTGTTCTTCTTTGCTATTTCTTGGTTTATTGCAAAAAGAAGGAAGTATAATGTCCTGACTCTTGTGGAAAGCAGAGGCGACTTTTGGCACAAAGGACTGATCTGTCTTTAAAATAACCTTATCCTCCAAAATTTGCATGTAAGGATCTCTAATTGAGAGAGCCTGAAGTTCGCTGATTCTGCGGGCAGAAGTCATAGCGATCAAAAAAATTGTCTTTAAAGTAACCAGCTTTAAGGATGCCTCTGATATCGGCTCAAAAGGCTCTTTAATGATTGCTTTCAACACAAGCGATAGGTCCCACGTCGGGACCTTACGGCATGGGGCCGGGCGTTGTTTGGCAATTGCTTTGCAAAATCGACTGATAAGCGGGTCCTCTTGTAGGGAGCGCTGAACATAAACTGAAAGGGCAGCAATTTGAACCTTAATCGTGCTTAAGGCCAGTTTCTTGTCGATGCCCTCTTGTAAGAACTCCAAAATCGTTGGGGAATCATGTTCCGTCTTTCCATTCTCTTTTAGCCAGAGATTGAATTTTTTCCAGTGTTTCAGATAAATCGCTCTGGTAACTGGTTTGCGACTCTGTAACAGAGTTCTGATCACTCTATCTGATAGACCCTTAGACTTCAGGATATCTATTTCAGAAACCAGGCCGCTAGATTCAGAAAGGCCGGATTGAGGTGCCGTACTGGACCTTGAGTCAACAGATCTTGACTGCACGGCAACATCCATGGTGGACGATCCACCGATGCTAGTAGAAGCGAAAACCACGCTCTTTTTGGCCAAAAAGGGGCTATCAGGATAAGGGAAGTCTTCTCCATCCTGTATTTGGCCAGGACCTTCGGTAAGAGGTGCAGAGGTGGGAAAGCATATGTCAGGGAGAATGACCATGCGCTTTGAAGGGCATCGACTGCCATCGGTCGATCCCTGGGGTTCAGTGACAAAAATTCTGGAAGCTTGGTATTTCTCCTGTTGGCGAACAAGTCGACCTCCGGAAGACCCCATTTGGACACTATCTTGGCAAAGACTGTCGGATCCAGAGACCATTCTTCTTGAGAGACTGATTGTCTGCTCAAGAAATCGGCTAGACTGTTTTGCGTACCCTTGAGATGGACAGCTGAAAGTGACTCGAGATTCTCTTCTGCCCATACAAAAACTTCTTTTGCTATGCCCATCAGGGTGGGATTCCTGGTCCCTCCTTGTTTGTTCAAATACGCTACAGTAGTTGTATTGTCCGACCTGATCTGTAGATGTTGCTGCTTGAGCTGCCCCTGGAACGCTGCAATCCCTTTGGCTACGGCTTTTAACTCCCGATAATTTGAAGAGCGTTTCTTTTCTAGATGACTCCAGGTGCCTTGTGCCCACCGACCTTCTAGGTGGGCTCCCCAACCCTGGTTGCTGGCGTCCGTAGTCAAAATGCGTGTCACAGGTGGGTTCCACAGCAGACCTTTGTTCAGGTGGTTTTGGTTTCTCCACCACCAGAGAGCCTGCTTTGTTCTTTCCGGCAGGTATATTTTCTCCTCCAAGTCTTTTCCTGACAGATTTTGAAGGAGAAAAGACTGGAGTGGCCTTTGGTGGAACCTGGCCCATCTGACTGCTGGGATGGAGGCTGTCATGAGGCCTAGGACTGACATTATCTCCCTTACTGTGACAGGGAGATTTGTCTGCAACTGAGCTACTCGCTGACTTAGATGATCGATCTTTTCTTGTGGGAGAAAAGTCCTTTGCTCTGTAGAGCTTACTATGTAGCCCAAGAACAGGATTTCCTGTGTGGGAATGAGGATTGACTTTTCCCTGTTGACTATCCAGCCTAACAGAGTCAGCCACTGCTGGACGACCACTAGGTCCTCGAGTAGCTTTTGTTTTGTGGGTGCCAGGAACAACAGGTCGTCCAAGTATGGGACGACTGTTATTCCTTGGAGTCTTAGCGGGGCCAACGTCTCTGCAAGGATTTTGGTAAAGATCCTCGGGGACGAGGAGAGGCCAAAGGGGAGGGCTTGGCTCTGATAGTGGAAAATCTTTTCCCCTATCCTAACAGCTATGCGCAGGAACCTCTGGGAGCTTACTCTGATAGGAATGTGGAGGTAGGCATCCTTCAGATCTATCTTTGCCATAAAGCAGTCTTTCTGAAGCAAATTCTTGACAGAGTAAATAGATTCCATCCGGAATTTTTTGTACCGAATGACTGTATTCAACGGTTTTAGATTGAAAATCAGGCGATACTTCCCTGATGGCTTTCTTACCAGAAAGACGTGCGAGTAAAAACCCTGACCCTCTTCCTGTTTGGGAACTGGTATTAGGACTTTTTGATCTACAAACTCCCCTATGAGAAGTTGTAGTGCCTGCGCTTTTACCGGGTCCTTTGCCTGTTGTCTAACCAAGAATCTTGTTGGTGGCAACTGACTGAACTCCAGGGCATAGCCCTTTCCTATGACTCCCCTGACAAAGTTGTTGGAGGTCAACTTTATCCATTGTGGAAGGAAATCCCCCAGTCTTCCTCCCACCTGGATCCTGGCCTCATTGAGATTTGGGATTTTTGTCAGGAGGGTTAAAGAGCACTTTTGCTTTTTGCTTCCCTCCTTGTGCCCCCCAGGATCTATTTGGTTTCCCTTTCTCTTGCGTTTTCTTTTGCCCCTTAAAGGAACGAAAAAACTTCTTGTTAAAAGGTTTTTTCTTTTCAGGAAAGGTCCTCTTTTTATCCGCCGTGCGTTCTAACGCTTCATCCAGCGGAGTGCCAAACAAAAGGTTACCTGAGAAAGGAACACTACAAAGACGTAATTTAGATGAGGTGTCCCCTGGCCAAGTCTTGAGCCAAAGAGTTCTCCTTGCTGCTACCGACAGTGAAGCTGACCTGGCTGAAAGTTTTACTGATTCTGCCGAAGCATCAGCGATAAAACCGACGGCCTTGAACAGCATTGGAAGAGATTTCAATAAATCTTCTCTGGGAGTACCTGCTGTCAGGTGTTCCTGTAGCTGTTTGAGCCAAAATTCTAAATTACGCGCTACACACGTAGTTGCCAGGGCTGGTTTAAGATTAGCCATGGCTGCGTCCCAGGATCTCTTGAGGATAACATCTCCCCTTTTGTCCATGGGGTCTGCTAAATGTCCCATGTCCTCAAACACTAAGTCTGAGTGCTTTGAGACTTTTGACAGGGGGGCATCCAGTTTTGGGGACTGGTTCCAGACTGCCTTAGGGTCTTCCTCAAAAGGAAATCTTCTTTTCAAACCGCTAGAAAAGAAAGGCCTTTTGTCAGGTTCCTCCCATTCCCTAAGCACCAGGTCTGACATCAGCTTGTGTACCGGAAAAACTTTTTGCTTTTTCTTGCTTAACCCCTGATACATTTTATCATGACGTGAGAGAGAAGTTTTTTCTTCCTTCATCTCTAACGTTTCATGAATAGCCCCAATTAATTCATCTACCTCCTCCTGGGAGAGCTTGAATCTAGTGGGTGTGCGGGAGTCATTCTGATCCTCTTCCTGCCCAGAATCTGAATGGGAGGAATCTGAATCAGGAATTCTAAGGGAAATCTCATTCTCCACAGGATCACCTGCTCCTGACGCTACCGGAGTGGGAGAGGTGGGCACCTCTTGCTGTGGGGTGGCTGGCGTTGGGATTTGCGAATCAGCAATAAGTTTCCTAAAGGACTGAAAAGTTGTTTTCATCTCCTCTTTAACAGAACCCAAAAATTTGTTAAGTGGGGAATCCTCTTCACTGCTTATCACAGTAGAAATACAGGGTCCACATAGGCTTTTGGTATAACCTGATGCTAGTCTTGCATTACATGTGGCACACTTCTTTTTGCTAGAAGGGACTTTAACACTGTGGTCTTTTGGATCTTTCTGGTAGGAAACAAAAGAAAGGTGTCCTCCTTTAAAAAAAAGGTATCTCCAGCCTGCCCTCCTAAGGTGCCCACTGAGCTAAACATAGGCAAACATACCTATCTAGCTCCCCTTCTAAAACAGGTGAAATACACAGGAAAAAAGAGCTCTGGCACAGCCAGCCTACCTGTGAAGAGCCGGCGCTAGACTCCCCTGGCGCGTGTACAGCGTCCATCTTGTGTCTGTATACAGGCAGCGTTCAGCCCACGCTTGCTGCCTTTTAAACGCCGGCTCGGCCTTCCAAACTTCCCGCACCAGAAACCGGAACCACAGCTTCCGGCGCTCAGTGATGACGCGCATCCTGGCCTGGAAGTTACGCCCAGCGACTTCCGGGTCACGGCGTCCACCGCAAGGAAAGAATTCCTTCGCCGCTAACGCCGCCGCCTGATGCGAGCCATCACCGCCAACTCCCTCGCCGGGCACCGGGGGAAGGAGGAAACGGGGAACTCCAGACCCAGTCGGAGGGAACCCGCGGCCAAAGGAGGAGAGATCGTTTCGGGTCAGCACAGCCCAGCTGTCTTCCCTCAGCCCCTGGAGATGGACTCCCTCCCAGATCCATCCCCCTGCAAAAGACGATTCCCAGGTGACATGTCTCCGACTGAGGAAACACATAAAACTGACCAGATGCCTGAGGGACCGCCTTTTAAAGAGCTGGAGGTGATGCGTTTCCTGTCCAGGGAGGAGCTCCATCTCTCAAGGGCTGTCCTGGAAGACGCCTTGGGAAAATTGAACCTTTAATCACAATCTGTTGGCTGCAGTAGCAGCCATCAGCTTTTGTGGGTTTTGTTCAGCCAGCTTCAGAGTTAAAATGATGCAGCAGCTCTGAAGCTGCCAGTCACTTTCACAGAGAAGGTAGTGCGGTGTCCCCCCTCCCTCGTTCCCAGCCTGTGCACGTGTATGTAAACCAGTCGCACCACACGTGACATTGTCGCAACCGTAAGAGAACAATTTGAGCACAAGCGCTCCTTAGTAAACGGATGCGCTGTATAGGCACACGCAATCTTAAGACATGGAATTTTTGAAAATCTATTTACTCTTTTTTTATGAGTTTTTGTTTTTCATATCACATTAGTGTTTGTATTGGTCCAGCGATGCACCAACACCCTTGCAGCCATTGATCGACATGCTGGGTGTTTGGTGTGCTGCTGCACTTTTAAGAAATGGTGGGCTCCCCTTCAGTCCACCTGCACTCAGGTTTGTTACAGTGCATCATATTGGAATTTTGCACTCGATATGGCCTGCATATAAAAATAAAATCAATGCACGTTTCTGTGCACTGTGGTTTGAACAAGCCAAGACTTGTCTTTTAATCAGTGAAACAAGTTGCATGCATTCTTTGGAATGTAAAGCTACTTGGCTTACATCATACTTCTGTTATTTAACCCCATTATGCACACCAAAGGTGTGGTTACACAACATGAGATGTCAGGCAGCTGGCTAGACAGCAACAGATTTCAGGTAACCTCTGACCCTTTAGAAAAATTGTCAAGTTCAAATGTATATCTTTCACAATAAATCTGCATGTTCAGAGTTTTCTTTAAAGCTGAGCTGGAGTCCTGCAGTAAAACAATATTTCCACCTGGCTTCTAGAAGTCTTTTTTATGTTTCTACGTACATTTAACAGCACATGCATTATAAGAGTGGCAGCTCATTCTTTCCATCAGTAAGGTGCCAGAAACAGGAAATTAAATCGGAGCTCCACCCGCATTTTTTTTTTTTTCAAAGTCAGCAGCTACTAACAGTGTAGCTGCTGACTTTGAATAAGGACACTTACCTGTCCTAGGCGCCCGCGCTGACGGCCCCCCCCCCCCCGATGCCGGTCCCACGATCGCTCCGGGTCCCGCGCCGCCATTCACACTATGGGAAACAGGCAGTGAAGCCTCACGCTGGCTTGTGAATGGGCGGCTGCTCTCCGAGAACACACACAGTTCCCAGAAAGCAGCGCGCCCCATTCACAAGGAGAAGGACAAGAAGAAAAGACACCGCGGAGTGGAAGAGGCAGATTACGGACTTCCGCATAGCAACAGCTATTTCGGGTGAGTATTTTTTTTTTTGTTCACGTTTTTTTTTTATGTATTTTTTTTAAGACTTTTGGCCAAATGTGGTTTTCCTGGGTGGAACTCCACTTTAAGTAACTCTTGTATGCACGAGCAAGAGTTACATTGCCAGTGGTTGAAGAGAAGAAAGACCCAAAGCAACAAATGGAGCTTGGGTACTGGGTACTGGTGAAGGGGATTACTATAAAAAGGCAAATGAGTCATAATGTGCAAGCATGCTGTAAATACTTGCTCATTATGATAAACAACCACCCACTACCAAGTGAATTTTAGTTCCACTGTAACTGCCCCATTGTGCTTTCGCCGCAATTAAGCTGCATGTTGCCAATCAAAAAGGTGAATAGATGGTTGACTTTTCCAGGTAAATATAGTCCTGTGTATATGACAAAAATTGTAATGGTCACTCACAAGCAATCAAAATGCTTGAAAAGTTGAGACAGTCAATGCATACACTTTTATCATACATGAGAATTTTAATATGAAGAATGGAGTCTCAAAAAAGCATGCTTCTTCCTGCAATATTTTAACCGTTTTGATCTCAAAAGCTTGCATAAATTTGTTTCACACAAAACAAACATGTAATAAACATTTAGTCTTCATTCATGCTTTGTGGTGCAGAAAAAATTCTTGGGATATCTGTGTATGGTAATGTTCTCATCAACGCATTTTGTTCCCGCTGTTCCAATGGCATGGATTATATTGTCATGATTCTCACACATTTGACCTACCAAAAATGCACAAAAGATTCTGCTCGAAAGTAAAATAACTGCCTCTAAATTTAACATGTTTTGCTCATTCAATAAACACATCTCATGACACTTTAGTGCTTTGTATGGAAGGAGTACAGCTGTATTATCAAAATTTATTTCAGTGGAGAAAAAAATAAAGAATGAACAAGCATTAACTAATAAATAAACCACAATGTGGGCCCAACTCTCAAGTGCCAAGATGTCAAATGGTGTTTAGCTTTCACTGTGCCTCTGGCACCGCATCTATATGCAGCCTGGTTTTCAAGCTCAGCCATCCACTGGGAAGTTTAGCAAGGATGATGGTCAGGCACACGTTTCCTAAAAGAGAACATTAGAACTATTAGACTGAAAAACAGGCACAATCAAGGTAAACCATTACAGACAAAGAAATATAACGTATTAAGACGTCATTCAAGCCTTCATATCTATATTCACAGCTCATCTTTTGAAAAAGTATGACATGATTACAAACTGGACAAAATTCCAGACAAGTATCTAAGCCCATAAGCAACAGATTTTTTTAACCCTTCTAAAAGCAACGTTTCATAAAAAGGTCTTTCAAAATTAAAACCTCAAGAGAAGTTAGTCAAAAGAAACCATTATATAAAAACGATACAGATACCCCATTCTCATGAAATAACCTGTAAGAACAGTTTGCAATTTGTGGTTTTGCATATTCTACGTGCCTTAAAGCAGGGGTCTCCAAACTATGGCCCTCCAGTTGTTCAGGCACTACAATTCCCATCATGCCTAGTCGGGTCTGTAAATGTCAGTTTTACAATGCCTCATGGGAGGTGTAGTTCCGTAACAGCTGGGGGGGCCATGGGCAGGAGATCCCTGCTTTAAAGGAGAAGTTCCCTTTTTAGAACAGGTTACATGTTCCACCCATATTTAGGGTAAAACATGCAACATGTTCCAGCAGCTGCAGCCATTCCCCCTCTCCCCTCCCCAGTGAGGATGGCTACGTCAGTCATTTACAGTCCCTTGTAAATGGGAAACTACAAGTCCCATAAGACTTTGCAGCTGTCTGTAGTTCTCAATAAAGTTTATTCATTCTTCCCGTCAGCGAGTGTCTGCCTGCCCCTATGGAGGTACGAGCATACAGATACACTGACAGGTCTGCAGGAGTCCTACATGGTACCAGAGAAATGCTAATTGCTGGTGCAATGCTTTACAGGATCCCAAAACATAGTAAATGCACATTTTTTTTACCTGCAAAAAAAATAAAAAAAATGTGCATTTATAATCTTTTGTTAAAAAGGTGAACTTGACCTTTAATTCTGAACGGTCATCTACCAAGTTCTTTTGGGACTTCCTAAAAAAGGGATTTTTAAATACAGCTTACCTGTAAAATCCTTTTCTTGGAGTACATCACGGGACACAGAGCGGCATATTCATTACTATATGGGTTATATGGTGTACCTTCAGGTGTGGACACTGGCAATCTCAAACAGGAAGTCCCCTCCCTATATAACCCCCTCCCCTAGAGGGAGTCCCTCAGTTTTGTAGCAAGCAGTATGCCTCCCAAAAATGTTCCCCAAAAGAGGGGTGGGAGCTCTGTGTCCCGTGATGTACTCCAAGAAAAGGATTTTACAGGTAAGCTGTATTTAAAAATCCCTTTTTCTTTCTCGTACATCACGGGACACAGAGCGGCATATTCATTACTATATGGGATGTCCGAAAGCAATGCTTTAATGAGGGGAGGGAGACATCTTCCAAAGAAGGATTCAATTTAGAGGTATACTCAAATAATAATAATAATTCCAACTTAGTCAAGAAAAAAACCCCCTTTTTTTTTTTTTTTTTTACAACCAAGGGTGCCTCTGATCCCGAGGATCTTAAACTGCAGCCTGTAGTACTGCCTGTCCAAAGGCAGAATCCGCATTCCTTCTCACGTCTAGTTGATAAAACTTTGTAAACGTGTGGACTGATGACCACGTCGCCGCCTTGCATATCTGAGCCATAGAGATCTGATGGTGTGCTGCCCAGGAGGCACCCATGGCCCTGGTAGAATGGGCCTTTACCGACAAAGGAGGAGGCAACCTCTTCAAACCGTAGGCTTGAATGATTAATTGTCTAATCCATCTCGAGATGGTGGATTTTGCAGCTGCCTGCCCCTTCTTGGGGCCATCTGGTGGAACGAACAACACATCTGTTTTACGGATCTTTTCTGTAGCTTTAAGATAGGCCTTCATGGCCCGGACAATATCCAAGGTATGCAGCAACCCCTCCTTTCTAGATGTGGGTTTCGGAAAGAAGGATGGAAGTACCAAATCCTGGTTCAAGTGAAAATTGGATATAACCTTTGGTAGAAAGGAAGGATGGGGCCGGAGAACTGCCCTGTCCTTATGTAGAACGAGATATGGTTCCTTACACGATAAGGCTGCTAATTCTGACACTCTCCTGGCCGAAACTATGGCGACCAAGAAAACCAACTTTCTTGTCAGTAAAACTAAAGGAATCTCAGCCAACGGCTCAAAGGGTTGTTTCTGTAGAGTGGACAGGACAAGATTTAAGTCCCATGGACAAATTGGTGACTTGACAGGAGGATTAATACGCAAGACCCCCTGTATGAAGGTCTTTACCAGCGAGTGGGTGGCCAGCGGCCTCTGAAACCACACTGACAGAGCTGAAATCTGTCCCTTGATTGTGCTTAATGCCAGGCCTTTATCCACTCCTAGCTGGAGAAAACTTAACACCCTATCAATGGTATATTTGCGGGAATTCCATATTTTGGATTCACACCAGCCTACGTAGTTCCTCCACACCCTGTAATAAATCACCCTGGAGGCCGGCTTTCTAGCCCTAATCAGGGTAGGGATTACCTGCCTAGACAGACCTCTACCCCTGAGAATCAGGGATTCAGCCTCCAGGCCGTCAAATTTAGACGTTGTAATGTAGGGTGGAGGATCGGGCCTTGTGAGAGTAGGTCTGGTCGTAGAGGAAGAGTCCAAGGGTCTCCTACTGCCATCTTCAGGACTAGTGAGTACCATGTCCTCCGGGGCCAAGCTGGAGCTACTAGAATGACCGGCTTGTGCTCCACTCTGATCCTGCGCAACAGGCGAGGAAGTAACTGTAGCGGAGGGAATGCATATAGAAGTTTGAATTGATGCCAAGGGCAAACCAACGCATCGGTTCCGCAGGCCATAGGGTCCCTCGCTGGAGACACGAACCTGTCTAGTTTCTTGTTGAACCTGGATGCCATTATATCTAAGTCTGGCATTCCCCACCTCTGGCAGATTGTCTGAAAGACCTGGGGATGCAGAGACCACTCCCCTGGCAACAGACTCTGGCGACTTAAGAAGTCTGCCTGCAGGTTGTCCACTCCGGGAATGAATATCGCCGAAATGCAGGGTACATGAACCTCTGCCCACTGAAAAATCAAGCTCACCTCCCTCTGAGCGGCCTGACTCCTGGTTCCCCCTTGGTGGTTTATGTATGCCACCGCTGTGGCATTGTCTGACTGGATTCTCACCGGGAACCCCTGTAATCTGGAGGTCCATGCCAGAAGGGCTAGGCGAGCAGCTCTGATCTCCAAGATATTGATGGGGAGCTGCCTCTCTGTTTTCACCCAAGTTCTCTGGCGAGAGAACCCCTCGAAGACCGCCCCCCAGCCTGCCAGGCTGGCGTCTGTGGTAACTACCTTCCAGACAACAGGGCTGAAGGATCTTCCCTTTAGAAGATTCTGAGGGTTCAACCACCAGGCCAGGCTTTGTCGGACCCTTGATGATAGCGTCAAAGGGGACTCTAAGGCATGTGCTCTTGCCCCAGGCTGCTAGAATGGCTGCCTGTAGGACGCGAGTGTGGATCTGAGCGTATGGTACTGCCTCGAACGTGGCCACTAGCTTGCCTAGTAATCGCATACACAGGCGAATAGTTGGTTTTTTCTTGCTTAGAACCAACTGAACCAACCCCTTGATAGCCTCGATCTTTACAAGGGGCAGGAACACCCTTTGCTGTTCTGTGTCTAACCTCATGCCGAGGTATTCCAACTGCTTTGTAGGCTGGAACGCTGACTTTCCCCGGTTTAGGACCCAGCCGAATCCTTCGAGGTACCGAACCGTGAGGTTTACTGCCTGTTGCAGACACGGCCGTGAGTGATCTATGAATAAAAGGTCGTCCAAGTACGCTAGGACTGTGACCCCTTGGATCCTTAAATTGGCCAGAACTGGGGCTAGGATCTTCGTGAATACCCGGGGGGCCGTGGCCAGCCCGAAGGGGAGCGCCCTGAATTGGAAGTGTCGCTGCCCCACCGCGAAGCGTAAAAATCTTTGATGCGACTGAAAGATTGGTACATGAAGGTAAGCATCCTTTAGGTCTATGGAGGCCAGAAAATCGTCCCTCTGAAGCGCGGCGGCTGCTGACCGGATGGATTCCATCCGGAAGGAACGAACCCTTAGGTAACCGTTTAACCTCTTTAGGTCCAAGATTGGCCTGACATCGCCGTTGGGCTTTGGTACGACAAAGAGATTGGAATAGAAACCTAGCCCTTGCTCTTGGGCTGGCACCTCTATTATTACATCCTGGCAAAGCAGGTGATCCAAAGCTGCCAGCATTGAGGCCTTCCTTGCTGGATCCTTTGGTAGCCTTGACTCTTGAAAATGAGGCGGAGGAAAGTTTAGAAACTCCAGTCTGTAGCCTGCGGTTACAGACGCCCGGACCCATTTGTCGGGGATCTTGGCTTCCCAAACTTCTGAGAAGAAACGAAGCCTTCCCCCCACCCGCGAGAGTGGGGGCGCCCCTTCATAAGGCAGACTTAGGGGCTGTCTTTGTCGGCTTGCGATACCATGGCCTCTTACCCCCAGGGACCTGTCCCTGCGATCTACTGTTAACGTTGGATCGTGCAGGCGGCCGTCGATACTGCCTGGAATTTGAGGGCCCTGAGACAGGAAAGAGCTGCCTTTTAAATGTAGGACCCCGGAATGTCTTTTTGACCGTAAAAGGGTACTTTTGCCACTTGAAATAGTCTGAATGTATTTATCCAGATCCTCCCCGAAGAGTCGTCCTCCATGGAAGGGAAACCCTGCCAGAAGCTTTTTGCATGGGGGCTCCGCCGCCCAGTTCTTCAACCATAAGAGCCTTCTCATGTGCACCAAAAATAGTGATAAACGAGAGGCCTGCTGGATGGAATCCTTTATAGCATCTACAGCAAAACACAGAGCTCTGGGAATGTCAGAAAACTCTTCTGCTTGTTGGGTAGGCATGTCCTTTAACATTTCTTTTGTCTGGTCCTTTAACGCCTGACAAACTCCAATTGCAGCCACAGCTGGCTGTACCACTGCTCCTGCCGTAGCAAAGGATGCTTTTAAAAGTGTCTCTAACCGTTTATCAACCGGATCTCTAAACATATGTATGTTTTCCACCGGGCAAGTTAGTGATTTATTCACACATGAGATGGCTGCATCCACCACTGGGAGCCTCCACCTCTTGGAGAATTTTTCCTCCATGGGGTAAATGACCGCAAATCTCTTCGGTGGCAGAAAAATCCTGTCCGGCCGTACCCAATCCCGAAAGATCAATTCCTCCAAGAGAGGATGGACCGGAAAAACTGCGTTGCTTAACGGAGCTTTCAAAGAGCCCAGAGAGGATACCGGAGGAAGCTGAGGCTCTGGCAATGGTAAACTAAATGCCGAGCGGACCATGTCCGTCAAAGACTGTACCCACAGTCTCTCTGTCTGGGAGTCTGAAAATGGTTCCTCAGAGGTAGATCCCTCAATCCCTGAACCCTCTTGGTTCAGGTCTAGTTGATCCTCCTGCGATTCCAATTCCTCCGGAGAGAGAATCTCAGCATCTGAGGATACACCTCTTGGTGATGGGGATCTAACCCGTTTCTTGCCAGGAATAGCTCTAGCGATCAATGCTGCTATTCTCTCTTCTAGCCCCCCTAGGGATACGGCTAGCATCTCCTCTGTGATAAACACAGGGCTGGGCTGATCTGGGCCAGCCTCCGCACCAGACCCCCCTAATGGCTCATCCAAGGCGCCCTTTATGGGAATAAGTTGCGGGGAAAGTATCGGCATATCATCAGAATCAGAGGGGGAACCCCTTTGTTTTTTGGTCTTTTTTGTACCCTTTGACCCCGAACCTTTGGAAGCCATAATACAAAATCGAGGGACTCCGCCAACAACAACAGACTGTAGTGGCCAGGAGTACAAAACTAGAGCTTAGGGGACAATAGATCACTAATGCCCAAAAACTGATGGGGCCCCGTATGTTTTTTTTTTTTAAATATATATAAGTCTCTTTCTCTTTTTTTTTTTTTTTTTTTTCAAACATACAGTGACCCCAAACTTAGTTTGCCAGCCTCCAACCTGCTGCAAAAAAGGGGAATTTCTTGGCTTAACAAAAAATGGAACAAAGTCCAGCCTGTACTACCCCTCTTCCGCCACCGGGAGTCACTGTTCTGCCGCTCTGCGTCCTCTCCCTCTGAGATCAGCCTCAGACTGAGCACTGACAATGCCTGCTGATCTATAACAGCACAAGGCGCGCCCCTGTATGACGCTGCAGGCACGCCCCCCCCCCCCCCGCCCTCCTCTCCGAACGGCGCGAAAAACGTCTATAAGACGTGCGCGCGCGTATGCCGGAGCAGGAGGAACATGGAGGAGCCGCGCTGCTGGAGACCCAGGACTGCAGTATCAGGCGGCAGATTCAAACCCCCGGCCAGGTAGGACTCTCCAAAAGGCCCCATAGGGATCCTTACCAGTCCTAGGAAGAAAGCAGCAGGTAGCTAGCAACACCATTCTTAGACAGGGAAACCTAGTGATGGGGGAAAAGGGATCATCCTGTCTTTCTCAGACATAGTGAGCAAGGTTGCCAATGCAGAGCATACTTAGGCTACCCCCCTTTTAGGTTACCCCGGAGAGCCTGCTGTCGAACCAAGTCCCGCAGGCTCCCCTCTTACCTGCTCCATGCTGCAGGATGTTTGTCCAGCAAAACGATCCAATCTTCTCCCATCTCCGTGGGTAGCGTAGTAGACCTTCAGGCCCTGGGGTCCTATGAAGGTACCCACTGTCCTGGACCTATATAGCACCCTGGCAAACAGGAACTTATGGTTTTTACAAACTCCAAGTCCTGGGCCCAGGGTCCAGCCCTCCAAAGAGGAGCATTATAGGCAAAACCCCACGGTTTGGGGCCCGGGTACTGTCCACTTTGGCACTGAGGCTCCTTGGACAGATCCGGTTAGCCCGCCCTTAATCCCAAGGATGTGGAGCAAAGCTATTCCGTGACCAACACCTAAGACACTGGCGAAAAAACTGAGGGACTCCCTCTAGGGGAGGGGGTTATATAGGGAGGGGACTTCCTGTTTGAGATTGCCAGTGTCCACACCTGAAGGTACACCATATAACCCATATAGTAATGAATATGCCGCTCTGTGTCCCGTGATGTACGAGAAAGAAATCATGTTACTAAAATGCACATCTATTGGATTTGCTTATTCACAGCCCGAGCTCTGTAGCCCCATGTGCACCAGAGGCAGATCCACTTAATGTGATGAATGAGATTGTTCCTGGAACACATGCAAGAATGTTTAGAAGTATTCTCCTCTACTACTGCAAGGACATCAGCAAAGAAAAAGAAGCAAATCACCTAGGCCTAAATTAGTTATTGTTACGCTTTTCAAAAATAAACTAAAGTCTAGTCTAGTCTTTGCAGGAAGGTCATATACCACTAAATTCAAAAAGATTAAGCCATAGTGGTTAGGTACTATAAAGTAATGATCACATTACTGCTTAGGGAATGGATTTGAGGTATCTGTATATGTTTTCATGTATGCTTTATATTGGTTTCCTAACAATATTGTAACTTGGGGTCTGTTGGGCTCTGAGGAAGAGGCCCCTGATGCCTTGAAACGCGTAAGCCAGTGATGCACCTCAAAACCCCCCCTACATTCCGGAGTGTGGTTCGAGGGGTATCTATTTTATCGTTTGTGACAAGCCTTGTATCACCATTTGCTTGTGGAGTAGTTTTTATTATTAATTTTTATTTATTAAATTGTCAAATGGTAGTACACGAGGCTGGTGCGCCTTTCTTTTTCCTTAAATGTGAAAGGGGCCCTAGGCTGCTTTTACACGGGAGGTACTTTGCAGCGCTAAAAATAGCGCCTGCAATGCGCCCTGAATGTGCCACTTCTGCCACTCCAGTGTGAAAGCATTTGAAAATTGCAACTCAGGGGAGTCCGGTAGTTCAATATTGATGGCCACAATCTGCTCAATATGCAGAAAAAGTTTTGCTACACAGCAATACACATCTGTTTATTCACTTCCACAACCATACATATTTTTGTAATCTTAGCATCTCAGTAACTACAGAAATGTTGATCTGGATGTTGTAAATATGCCTATAAAAGAAGCATCCATACTTGCAATTTTCTTTTGAATAGGACTTAGATGCCATTTTGATTAAGGTTTTAATCAAAATAAACTGCCGTATAATATATATAGCATGGGAAAAATTATGGGTGCTGGTGTAGCATATTTGAAAAAAAAAAGAAAAAAAATCAGTAAGGATATTTGTTGACAATGTTCAAAGGAATAGGTAAATTTACGACTATAATTTTATTTTGTGTTACCTTGGTGCAGCTTTAATAATATTGTCTACACGTAGGATGACTTCAGCTGCTTCAGCGGCACTCAGCAAAACTTGTCTCTTCACCTGGAAGCTCTCGGTTATTCCCAGCTCTCCCATATCTCCAATGATGCCATTTTTCATGTCTACAAATAAATATAAAACATTCATATCTCTAGAGCAATGTTTTAGTTCCCCGCCTAAACTTGCAGCCCTCACATACTGGTCACAGTAGTACATTGTTTTTAATACATTGTTTAGTGCATCCACAAAAACATTTCATGTAAAAGTTAGCATTAACATGCAAAAAGTTACGGTAGGTTACTAGGATT
Organism: Rana kukunoris; assembly: GCA_029574335.1. Classification (NCBI taxonomy): domain Eukaryota; kingdom Metazoa; phylum Chordata; class Amphibia; order Anura; family Ranidae; genus Rana; species Rana kukunoris. The sequence continues at coordinate 212,438,829 of CM056051.1, forward strand.
CTAAATCTTATCTGCAACCCCTAAACTTAAAATTAGGCACCTTAAAAAAGAGATTCAGTCACAACTGGTCTTAAAAACTGTAGTATTTAAGAGTAGAAGTATTTTGCTTCTTTTTAGGGGTCCCCTGCAGGTACAGTGCATCCAGAAAGTATTCACAGCGCTTCAGTTTTTGTTATTTACAGCCTTATTCCAAAATTGATCAAATAAATGTTCCTCAAAATTCTACAAACAATACCCCATAATGACAACTTGAAAGAAGTTTGTTTGAAATCTTTGCAAATTTATAAAAAAAAAAATATCACATGTACACAAGTATTCACAGCCTTTGCCAAATACTTCGTTAAAGCACCTTTGGCACCAATTACAGCTTCAAGTCTTTTCGAAGTACGATTCTACTAGCTTGGCACACCAATTGGGCAGCTTCTCTCATTCTTTGCAGGACCTCTCAAGTGACATCAGGTTCGATGGGGAGTGTCGGTGCATAGCCATTTTCAGATCCCTCCAGAGACGTTTAATCAGATTTAAGTCTGGGCAATGTTCACAGAGTTGTCCCGTAGCCACTCCCATGTTACCTTGGCTGTGTGCTTAGGGTTGTTGTCCTGTTGGAAGATGAACCTTCAACTCAGTCTGAGGTCCAGAGTGCTCTGGAGCAGGTTTTCATCAAGAATGTCTCTGTACATTGCTGCATACATCTTTCCCTCGATCCAGACTAGTCTCCCAGTTCCAGCCACTGAAAAACATCTCCACGGTATGATGCTGCCACCACCATGCTTCACTGTAGGGGTGGTATTAGCCAGGTGATGAATGCTGCCTGGTTTCCTTCAGACATGACGCTTGCCATTCAGGTTCAGTTCAACAACAGTTCAATCTTTGTTTCATCAGACCAGAGAATTTTGTTTTTTCATGGTCGAGTGTCCTTCAGGTGCCTTTTGGCAAATGCTAGGCAGGCCGCCATGAGCCTTTTACTTAGGAGTGGCTTCCGTCTGGCCACTCTACCATACAGGCCCGATTGGTGAAGTGCTGGAGATAGGAGAACCTTCCAGAAGAACTCTCTCCACAGAGAACTGCTGGAGCTCTGTTAGAGTGATCTTGGTTACTTCCCTAAGGCCCTATTGCTCAGTTTGGCCTGCTCTAGGAGGAGTCCCGGTGGTTCCAAATTTCTTCCATTTACGGATGATGGAGGCCACTGCTCATTGGGCCCTTCAATGCTGCAGAAAAGTTTCTGTAACCTTCCCCAGATCTGTCCCGCGATACAATCCTGCCTCAGAAAAATACAGACAAATCCTTGGCATTCATGGCATGCTTTGTGCTCTGACATGCTGCTCTGTTAACTGTGGGACATTATATAGACGTGTGTGCCTTTCCAAATAGGGCTGCAACATAAAATGTGGAAAAAGTGAAGCGCTGTGAATACTTTCCAGATGCACTATATTTTCCATAATGTGCTAGTATGCACAGCATACTAGCACATTCTGACAGACTTGCCTGCCAAAGAAACCCTCCAGCGATACGGTGTGTTATATCCAGCGGGTTCCAGGCACTTCCATCTTCACAAGAGATAAACCGGTGGCCAAAACATATCGGACATTTGGCAGATAAGAGACAAAGATGCTGATAATGGTGCCGAAAACTGACAATTTTGCCACGATTCCATCACAATTTTACTGCGTTTTTAGTGTTTTTCATAAGTCATAGGACTACAAAACCGTCAAACGTAACATGAGTAAGTTATTGATGCGTTTTCAATGAATTTTGAGCGGGAAGTGCGATTTTTTTAACTGACCAAAAACGCAAGCAAGCGAGAGTTTTAAACACCGAAGCGCAACGGACTAGTGTGAAGACATGCATACAATAACCAACATGTCCATTCAGTGCACTTCTAATCTTTACCCGGTCTTCCATTCAGGTTTTGAGTCTTCAGCCGATTGAACAGCTGGACTGCAATAACATCACTCCCACGCATGTACATGGGAGTCACATCGCCGTGGCATAGATTGGGTGCCATAAATGTATGCCAAGCTGTGCATGCATAGCTCAGTGTACATGATTGCTGACAGGCAGAAGGAAGCATTTATGACAGAAGAGACCAACAGGGTCTGCGATAAATATTCTGCCTGTCAGCAATTTGCAAAGTGTGGTTTGGCACCCACTTTAAAAATGATCAAAGTTAATTCACCCTAATTTAGCTAAATTTTGGACCTGGGTCGCTGGGTTTTGCAATTGAATCTATGGTATTACGTTAAAATCAGCACGAGAGGTTTCTGAGATAATCCAGAATTCATTGGCAGGTACATCCTCCTGATCAGTTTTAAGTGGGTTTTACAGTCATATAGACTTGAGCATCAATGCAAAACCGATTTAGAGTGAACAAAAGCCCATTGACACAGGCCCTTATTCTGAAAAGGCCTCCAAGCTGATCCCGACAGTGAGCTTACCTGAAATCTTACAGCTACTGCTCTGATAATTGCATGTGCCAATGTTCAGATTCTAGCACAAGGCCAATTGTAATTGGATCTCTTTAACCCAACTGTTAAAAGTAAAGCTAAAAAGTCTGCCAACAGCTTCTTTAATTGCCCAAGCTGCCTAGATAGTGACAAAGTTCACAAGCCTCTACAGCCAAAACAACAGAAGTTGAACTGAGCCTGTAGCGAGTACGGTGAGTAAAAGGAATACTTTTTATGGTTTTCTTTGCCAACAGTTACGAGGGTGGATTAACAGAGCTGTTCGTTTTCAGGTTCCTTTTAAAAACAACCTGAATATAAATCTATTTATATAGCTTGAGGCCAGGTTCACACCTATGCGAATTGAGTGCGGCTTAAACCGCATCTAATACGCAGAACATTTCTAAATACATTGTTTTCAATGAGGCTGGTTCACATATGTGCGCATTGCAGAAAAAACGTGTGCGTATTTTATGCCTTGCGGTGCGGCTCAGGTGCAAATTCAGTCCCATTATCTTCTATGGGTACGCAGCTGATTCGCAGATGTGTTCAGTTCTCTTCAGGAATTTCTCTCATTCAGCTCAATACACTTCTCCCCTACTCTCCTCTCACCCGGAACTTCTCCCAGGTCTCCAAATTCGCAGCTAAAAACTGAGCTAATCTGCTGAACACTTCCTTTTTCTATCTGCAGAGATTACAGAGCTGAAATTCACACGCACTAGTGTGAACCCAGCCTCAAACCCGAATACTTCGTTAAACCCTACCGTTAAAGTGACCCTAACTGATAAAATATCAAAATGATTAAAATTAAAAAAAGCCAACAGCATTATCACACAAAAATACCGTAAGAAACAGGTCACATCGCTGGTTATACTGCCCTCTGCCAAAGCAAACCTAAATGACACCTGTGCCTCAAGAAATGCAAAGGCTGCCATTGTCCTAAAAATGTTAGTAACTGGCCAGTCATGTCTGATCTGACTTTAGTCCTTTCCAGATCATGTGTACATGACTTGGAACGTACATGCAGTCAATGAAAACTGAACACATTTTCTGAATTGTTCTGCATCAGTGACTAACAAGATAGTAAGCAGTTTTAGAATCAGAGGTCTTGCAGTGAAAAACCTGCATTTCTGTTGGCACTTATTTCCTTTAAAACAAATCTTTATTCGGGAGGTCTGTGCATACCGAGTCCATATGTCATCTTTCCTTCACTGTGAGCCGCTCTGAGCTGAGACACCAGGTCAGCACTGTCATAGCCAGCATTGTCTGCTATGATAGTTGGAAGCTTTAATAAAAAATAAAATTAAAAAATTAAAATTGTGAGATAATGCATTCGATTTTTATCTTGTACATAAATAATCACACACAACATGCTCACTCTTCTTAGACTCTAGAGCTTACCGTTCTTAAAGCTATGGCAAAAGACTCCATAGCCACAGACTCTTTGCCAGGGGTTCTTTTGGCCAACTCTGTTACTGCATGGGCCATTAGCATTTCAGAGCATCCTAAAAGATCACAAATCGAAAGTTTACATACAAAAAAAGCAGGACCATACAAGCAGTTTGGGAATGAACAACAAATGAAATACCTCCTCCATAAACTGTTCTTGAATCCTTGACAGTCTGGGACAATACACAGAGGGCATCATGCAAGGATCTCTCTGCTTCATCCAAAATCTGCTGTGTTGCTCCACGAAGAACAATTGTACAAGCTTCTCCTGAAATGTCAGAGTACATTTATAATATTGAGGTTTATCCAGTAATGGTAGGGCAAGTGCATCTACTTCACTTTTGCAGATTGAGCCCATATGCAGATACATTGTGAGATAAAGTATGAGAACAGCTACTGAAAATATTTCAAAGAAAAAAAAAGTGTCACATTTAGAAACCCATACATACCCAAAGCAACCCCAGAGAAACGGATGAGATTATCTTCGCCAATCATTACTTCTTCAATAAGTTTACAGGTTCCAAGTTTTACGAGCTCAGGATGATCAAAAGTGGAAGCGATGTCTCCACCTGACAACAAAAAAAGAGGCGTCAGATGGTTAAAAAAAAAAGCAAAAAAAGCACACTATTTTAGCACAGGTTAGCATAGACAGCACAGTATGATGCTACAAAAAATGTTAAAGGAACACTAAAGGCAAAAATGTTTTGTTTAAAAATAACAAACATGTTATACTTACCTCAACTGTGCAGCTCGTTTTGCAGAGTGTCCCCGAACGCTGTCTTCTGGGGTCCCTCGGCGGCTGTCTCAGCTCCTCCTGGCAAAAGCTTTCTACCATTATGCAAGCGAGCTCGGTGGAAAGCATTTGCGAGCACGCTCCCATGATACAGCGGCGGCCATAGCCGCCGACTGTATCACTCGGCCCCGCCCCCTGGTGCGCCGCGTCATCTGCTGTGATTGACGGCAGCACCAGCCAATGGCTGCGCTGCTATCAATTCGCCCAGCCTAGCCAATCAAAGGCCAGGCTGGGAACCGAACAGGACAAGCACGCGCACCGTACTTTCGAGGGGTGAGGCAAGTAAAACGAGGGGGGGGGGGGGGGGGGCTTTGCGATGTTTTACCTTAATGCATAGGATGCATTAAGGTAAAAAAATGTTTACCTTTACAACCCCTTTAAACATACCATTTGTTTTGAAATTTCTGGATAGTTTGACCTGTATAAAAGTCAACATGATTGTTCATAAATAGGAAAACTACAGCTGAAATATATGCAGTAATTTCCACCGGCAATGCGCCTCTGCAGAGGTTTTAATCATTTCTCGCCAAATAGCACTGCAAAATTAGCGGTAAAGCACCGCTTTACCGCCACCGCACGTCCCACCCCAGCGTGAAAGGGGCCTAAATTAAATAATTTTCCATGTTCTAATGAAGCTCCCAGACTGTGCGCATACTGCAACTGTGGCCTTCTCTTCAGCTCCAACTCACTAGTGCTGTTTTCTGGTGTAAGTCTAGATAGAGATGATGTAGAAGCCAGTGTGTGCACCCAGGAAGCAACTTCTTAAGTGCATAGGAGACCATTTGAGTATTAACAAAAAGTATCTGCAAGATGTATTGGGGTGGTAACAAAGCATTGTTTGATATTGGATTGACAAGAACGTAACCAATTTTCTTAATTTGCACCTGAAACACCAAATACAAAGGGGGTCCTTGACTTAAAAGTACGTTTACCTGTCACAAGTGCCAGACGCTCCACACCCACAAAATCTGCATGTTCAATGGCCATAACACCAGCTGTTGCAAACAACTGTTCAGGGTAATTGTAAATCAGTTGCCTATGATCAGAAAAAAAAAAAAAAAGAAGAAGAAAGGTTTACATTAAAATACAAGGTATAGTGAATACTCAGTGAGCACATATTTTGAGTCGTTAATGCAGTGTTAAATTTGCTTGCTGTCCTATATTTTCTCTATTGTAATAAATGTAAAGATTTGCAGTTTAGCCACAGCACTGACCATCTCACGCTCTCTAAACAAATGTTTAACCACTTAACGACCACGGCAAGAACCTGAAAAGCCAATGAATTATCCGCAGTAAAAATCATACTTATGTCACAATACCTAGCAAAATATCAGAACGAAGCTTTCAACCCAACAATCAGAGTTATTACCTGTTGATAAAGCAGTTGATTCCATGTTTCAGAATTCGTTCCACCTTCTCTTTCATCTTCTCCTTCTCCGCTTGCTCAATCTCTGCCACTTTTGCGGTCGAGTCTACTCGCACTCTTGAGCCAAACACCTAAAGGATTCATTTTATTAACGGTTCATAGGAATCAACAAAAGGAAATACATTAGTTAAATCATACAAAAATCACTAACCTTAATCTTGTCAGTATCCATTCCTGTATTAGCAATAAGTATTTTAGCATTCTCAATGCGTTTTGGTTGATTCACACCAATTTTTTTGTCCAACAAGAAACCTAAAACGAGAAACCATCAGTTTGAACTATGCAAAAGGATTAAACAGCAAGATTTCACAAAAATGCAAAAAACACATACGTGGTCTCTATACAAATCTACTAAACTCAAGATTAAACACTAAAAAATTTTTTAAATGAACCCGGTTGCAAATTGTACATAATACAGCAGATGGAGGGGGGGGGGGGGGTCATAAAAATGTTGCTACACTGATATCTTAGAAAAACCTGATAGCCAACGCTTCTGGGTGTAGGATATATATCAAAAGTGAAAAAAAAAAAAAAAAGTGTGGGTATCCTGCGCTGCCAATAAAAAGGATAGCTGCTACCATGGCTGATTTGAAAAAAAGCAAAAAAACAGGTGGAAATATATGTGTAGCGCTAAGACAATGATGATCATGATAAAAAACATTGGATATGAACAATAAACATAAGTGTATATTCAAATATGTATCAACTGACAAAATAATAAATGTATCATAGAGTCCATATAAATAGGGATCCACCAAGTGAATGCGTGAAAATATCAAAACATCAACAGTGACTTCTTCCATGTGTAATATTCCCACCACCAGAAAGAGTGCAGGCTTACCGGAAAATATTTGAATATACTGTTATGTTTATTGTTCTGTGATATAGATAGAGAGCTAGATATATATATTCTATCTAGAGTCCACTGCTGCATGATTTGGTTCTTTCCGCTGATCACTACACCAGAAAAAGATCCTAAATAATGACAGTAATCTTGTTGCAATAACAAATGATTGTTCTATTAGTCTTGGTGGGAGTTGGCCATGTTTGGTAGTAGCTTGGCTCTACATCTTGCTCGTATATTTTTAGATGCTTCTTCAGAAGCTTTAGGCATACATTAATGCATTCAACACATAGGGTTTGCCAACAAGGTAGGCAACAAAGTAGATGGATATCCAAGGATACGGTGGGTGTAACAGATATGCAACATCAAGAAAGTGACTGGTCCATAACATTGAATCCCAGTTAAACAGCGGTGGGATTAAGAGAGTAAAAAAAAAAAGGGTAAAGGATAAGTCACAAGCCTGTGACTTCTAGATGATAGTGGGAGCTGCAGAGAGTCTCAGAAGAGAGATGTGTTCCTCAGAAAATACAGTGGTTGAATATCAACATATCAGATATGTGGTTCCCAATCTTTTAGTGCCATGACCCCTTGAAAAAATATCCCAAGTTGTGGGGACCCATAACAGTAAAATTTTCGTAGCGTGGGTTGTCAGCACTGTCAAGGCAAGACAATTTGCACCCCTAACCCACGGAAATGTAGTGCTCCCTGAGTCCCTTCCACTCGTACAGTATTAAAACCTCATATGGTACATCTTAGGATGTACCGTTCTTTGTTCTCTTTTTCCCCTTTTATCTCTCGCTATCTTAATCCCCCCCCCCCCACCCTTCTCTCTAGCCGTCTTTCTTGTTTTTTCTCTTATTCTTTCTTCTCTTACGCCTAGGCGGAGGGGGAATGGGATGAGTGGAAATGCTGGGGGGAGTTCTGATCAACCAACTTAGGTGCTCTTGATCATCTGCTGATGTGAGAACTGTAGTGGGGACTTTTAATGGCAACTATAATCACAGGTAGTGTTACCCAGTGTGTCTCCGACTTTGTGGAGTCTCGTAGCAGTGACAACTATGCTGAAATCAGGAGGTAGGGTCTCCTCCAGCACCTCCCACCTCACCAGTCAGCGGACCTCTAGTCTCTGCCCCCCAGCCATGCCGTGAACTGAACCGGCGGCTGCAAAGAGGCTGAGTGGGCGGCCGAGTGCTCCAGGAACAGCCCAGCTGGGTGGCCACCGGCTCCAGAGACAGCCCTGCTGAGCAGCCGCAAGAAGGCTGGGAGAGTGGTGCGGGCTTCAGGAACAGCCCATGATTTGGTGACCCCTGGCAAATCATTTGACCCCCAAGGGAGTCCCGATCCCCAGGTTGAGAACCACCGTCATAGATGGATGGTTGCTCGCTATTCTCAGCCACTCCAGAGATCACAAACCATTGTAATGTTATGCCCATAAGCCAAGTTACTACCAAAAATGACTAACTCCCACCAAGACTGATAGAACAATCATTTGTTATTGCAACAAGAATACTGTAATTATTCAGGATCCTTTCTTGGTGTACGAGTGATGTGCAGTATCAGTATCTAGGCAAACTTTACTTTGAAAAGTTTAATCATTATCTGCCTGATTTTTTTTTATTAAAAATTAAATACAATGTAATTTTAACATTGTGTACCTCAGTGCCTATAAAGTCAAAAGTACCAATTATTTACCATTATCTCCAATTTAAAGGGACACGGCACATGTTAAATCTTTTTGTTACCATAGCGCCATCCTGTGGCGATACCTTGAATCAATCCTTTCAATATTCATGAACTCTCTGTGCTGCCAATCGATGCAAAACTATTTTGCACCAGCTGATGAACTCGGTATGATCAAATGAAACTTGAAATTGAAAGGGAAGTTATGGTCATTCTATTTGCAGATTAAATTGTTCTGATCAAATTCCATATGGATGAAATGAAACATTATTATGATACAGGATTGATATAGCGCCATCAGTTTTCACATTGAAGCATGCATTTAAACCTTTTGCTAGACAGACAGTTTATTGGAACAAAACTCCAACTCCTTTTTCTGGTAGCCAACCATCTTTCAGTTCATGTATAATTAAACATGTACCTTCATCCAGATAAGAATCTGTTAAACTTCCTCCCAGCTTCTTAATGACATGAATTGCTTCCAAATTGCCAGAGCCTTTAAGTCTCAAAACAGCTTCCACAGCCAGTTTAGCAAAGTGGTCCTTGTGGTGTGTGAGCAGCTTAGAAGACAGGGTTGTCCTGGAAATGTTCAAAAGATCGGCCCGAAACTTCTCTTCATCATTTCTATGAAAGACAATCAAACCAGAATGACTTATTACAAAATTAGATGTGTATACTGCAAAAATTAAAGGCCACATTCACCTTTAGGATCATGTTACACCCATTGAGGGTGCAACATGCTCTTAGTGACCCACCTCCCAACTTTGTGACAGTAGGCTGGGATCTCCTTCCTGCAACCACTGTCAATTTAAAAACAGCATAGCCACATAATTCAGTTTCCTGTAAATTAAACTCTCAGCTCTCAATGAACTGTAAGGGTGCATGGATTCTGCCATTCAGTAACTGCCTACCAGTATCAGAGGTACAGGCAGACAGCTTTCCGAGTGTGTGCAGCATCCACGCATTTCACATATCCGATCGTAGAAAAGGTTAAACTTATCCTTTACAGTAGATTGAAAGACAAATGCGGTTAACATCACTGCCACCAAGGCAAGGAATTTGAGCGAAGGATGCTATTTTTTTAGGAGAAGGTCTGTTTTATGTTGATTACCAAATGCATTTGTAGTTTCGTAAAAAGTCACTTCACAAAGAAAGACAGCCACTTAGGTTTCTGCCATTTAAAAAAAAAAAGGCCATTACAATTAGAGGGAAAATTACCACACAAGAAATTAATGAGAAAACAGAGCTTTTCTTTAAAACAGAACTTCACCCCAAAAGGGGAAGTTCCGCTTAAAGGCCTCCTCACCCACTATTTTTTGAGCCAGGAGGAGTGAGCTGGCTTTAACAGTTCTCCCCGCAGTCTTCTAAAACATGTCACAGAAGACTAAAGGACCATTCCCAATGAGCAGCGCGGCTCACGCAGGTGCTCAGGGTTAAGATGCCGACACCGTGGAACAAAGGTGGTCCCTGGTGCCCCCTTGGGTGAGCACAGCGCTGGATTCTGGGACAGGTAAGTGTCCGTTTATTAAAAATCAGCAGCTACAGTTTTTGTAGCTGCTGACTTTTTATTTTCAGAGAAACGATTAGAGCTAATCTAAGTGCAGATTAATGATATCACCATTTGCCTTTGTGAATGAATATTTAGAGCCGAGCATACTCCAAAAATAAGAAACACGTTTAAAATAAATGACTCCAAAATATTTAAAATCATTTTATACTGAAGGGGTTTCTACTCCCACTAAAGAAGTGGAAACCATCTCTGTGCACAACGAAAGGATGGTCAGGGAAGCTACCCCTCAGTTTTAATTAACAGTCATTTAGTCAATCTTAGTTATAAGAAAAGAGGCCACAATGGCATTAAAAAGTGCAAGAACTTTACCACTTGTTAGACCACAGTGATATTTCTTTGCTGTAAGAAATATAAAGCATCTTATCCTATTGCCTACATGCATACAAATCTTAAAACATACAGTATGGTATAAATATTAAGCAAATGCAAACTAACCCATGATCTATTGTTGCTTTCAAAAGGGCTTCTCTGGCAACCTGTGTAGCTTGTCTCCATCCTGATATAATAGTCTGAGGGTGAAGCTTCCTGGCAACCAACAATTCAGCTTCCTTAAAAAATAAAATAAAAATAAAAGTTTAGTTGAAAGCCTTATTTTTACCACCTGCAATGTATGAGAAAGCTTACACAACCAAGTGTTTTCCTTTTAATTATTTTGCTGTGTGCCAGAAACTAACAACTAATGGATAAAGACAGTCCATAGGTTTCCTAAAATATCTTTGGACAAGATGTTTGCAGTATCAATAGAACCGTTGGAGGGTGTAAAGAACGCATTACGCATTGTATATCAAACACTCAATTGTTAGCAAAGCTGTCCTTTACACAGTAACTAAAATGATACCAATGTATTTTTATCCTGTCACGTGAAATTAAAACATACTGATGGATCGCCATGACTAGAGAAAACCATAAAGGACAAATGCACAGCAAGTCAGTGGAGCAGCCAGTGCAGCATTTAACTCTTTCGCTGCCAGGCCCTGCACTCCACTTATAAAGTTCCGGTTGGGGCTGGGGGTTAGGTGGCCAGACCATTTTTTCTATTTTTTCCATCGGTTCCTTACGTTTGTAAAATACCCCCCAAACCATACATTTTCTGAAAGCACATGACCAGTAAAAAAAAAAAAAAAAAATGCTACTGATTTTTAGGGACCCATGATTTTTTATTTATTTTTTGGGGAAAATATAACACCCCACACTAAAATCACTAGCAGCAGATTGCATATTTTACAAAAGTCCTGCTAAACGCCTACTCAATTTAAAAACAATCTGTATTGAGTTTAAGAAAAACAAAAGTTTAAGAATACACTAAAATCATTAATAGCTGATAAACACAGCAAGTTTTACAAAATTACTGCTAAATATAAAAACGTTTAAACTGTATCGACTTACTAAATAAAATTTGCACATTTCAAGTTGTGCTTTTTTGCGAAATGGTATAAACTGAACATACGCAAAAATTCCACAAAAAAATCTGAGAGGTTTTCATGTTTCACAGCAGGGTGGATTTGATTTAAAATCAAGTCCATTTAAATCACTAGTAAAAATAATAATATTTAAAATCCAAATTTTTAAAGAGCAACTGTCGTGTCTGTCTCGCAACGGCTCTCTCGGACCCGCTATTGACTTGCCAACCATTCCCTTTAACCATGTCCCTCCCACCAGCCGTCATATGACATTTTTGACTGAGCAGGGATATCTGAATGATGCCTACAGCCCCGATTGATATGGATGTGACTTACTGCACAGGAATGCAGGGAACACCAGTGCATTGTCATGCAGCCACTGTGTCCCAACTGACATAAATGGAACTGCCTGCAAGGGGATGCACAGAATAAATGTGCATCTCTTTGCAGCTAAACTTGGCCCCACTGTATTATGCCCCACGTGAACGAGGTTTAGGCTTTTTTAGATTTGCGGCTGGGGCAGAAAAAAATTGCTATTCAGCTATATTTTTTCTGCCTGCCAAATGCCCCTCCTTAAGCTGCAATAGGCAGTGGACAGGGTGCTGATGCTGCGATGCTTCACGCTCCTGCCAAACTTAACTCATATCACGTCTTCCCGGCAAAGTAAGCCTGCACTGTAGTCATTCGGCTATAGCAAGGGCGAAAAGTGGCTAAACTCATGTGCAAAAATTATGTATAAAATAAGTCCACAATGTAACAAATTTTAATGCAGAATAGTTCATATAATTAGATCCTCGAAAAGCTCGGAAAAGTGTTTAATGTGACTTCTTCCCCAAAATTTTCAAGTCCTAAATCAGGGGTGCTTAACCAGTGGCCTGCGGCTTCCTGCTCTGGGTTAGCAGATTGCAGAAAGACAGGATCTCAGTGTAATCTCCTGTCAGAACAGAGATCTGCCTTATTTACACAGAAAGATACCCGTTCTTTCCCTGCAGGGAACGATTACGGGAGGCCGGTGGTCATATAGTCCGCCGGGCTCGCCGATTGGCTCCACATGCCCATAGAATGCTGTGTACGAGCTGGATGCACACCTATGACGATTTGCACAGCCAACCTGCCGCAGTGTAACTGCGGTGATTGGTCGGCATGCGGTTAAATACATTTTAACACTATGGAAGCTTCCTTTGTTCTCGTTTCCTTCATCATCAAGCTTCCAATGCTGCCCATTCACATCAATGCAGTGCAGTTGGAATGTAACATTGGGGAAGGCTCCCGTGCTTTTTTGGTGCGATCCTGTGGTCAAAAGACATCCTAATTGCATCTACATGTGTTTTTTGATGAGTTTTTGTGTGCAATTTGTGCTGGTTGTTAGGATCAGGCACATGCTAGCATCCTAACCACCAGTAATTAATCCCTGCCGTCAGCAGCAGGGATGACTCATTGGTTGTTAAGGACTGGGCACCCACCAGCATCCTTACAACAAGGAGTCATTCCTGCCGTCAGCCGGGGGAATTTTTCTGCCGACACCAGAATGTAAAAACAAGAGTCTTTTTTTTTTTTATGTTACAATGTAGAGTATAAGATTTCCTATCTGTGCCCAGTCTTGCCACACAGCGTTAATCCAGCGCTAAGCAATCCTCTTGTTCAGTGAGAATTAACAGAATTCCAGATAAAAACTTGCCAAATTATAAAGTCCGTTTCTGTCTTCTTGCTTTGAGTGACAGGTTATTTACATATCTAGCTTGGACATGTTTATCTTATGTTACTTATTACAGGAGGTGGTTCACAGTATAAAAAGTGAGACATCCACCCCTCCCCCTCATAACACATCCTGGTAATATACAATGAACTTTGGATCACCTCATGTTATGATAAACATAACATATGATAAACATGTCCAAGCTAGATATGTAAATAACCTGTAACTCAAAGCAAGGACTTTATAATTTGGGAAGTTATCTGGAATTCTGTTAATTCTCACTGAACATTAAAAGAGGATTGATCAGCGCTGGATTAACTCTGTGTGGCAAGACTGGGCACAGATGAGAGGAAATCTTATACTCTACATCCACTTTAACATAAATTGTGTTAAAAACATTGTGCGGGTCCCCCCCACTAATCCATAAAAAAGGTCCTTCAAGTCTCGTATGGCTTTTGAAGGGGATTCCACAGCGAGAGAAAAAAACACAAACACACACACAAGCATGCCCTCCTTCCCCCAAATCCATGCCAGACCCATATCCAAGCATGCAGCCAGCAGGCCAGGAAAGAAGGGGTGGCAAAGCACCTTGTCCCAAAGTTAGCTCGCCCTGTGGTTGCGATAGTGTGAGGGCAGTTTATGTAAATCCAATCAATCAATCATGAGAACGCCTGTTGCTGACCCGCACAAAAATAAATAAATAAAAAAAAATAAAAAAAAACACAACTTGCTGCCCACCAAACGCGGCCGATCCGAGTGACATTGCGCCTTTGTTTACTTATCGGCGGGAGGAATCGGCTCTTTCATTCGGCAAGCAATAAGAGCGATCGCATTCAGCGGATTTGTTTTTTCAGGCGGGTCAGCAGCTGGAGTTCTCACGATTGACAATGGATTTACGTTTTTGTGGTGAATGAGTAGACAAACTATCACTCTTTTACACGAGGGGCAGGGTTGTGGGGGGGGAAAGAGGCCCCTTGTCCTCATGTATGGTTCAGGAGGAAGGGAGGGGGGTCAATAGGTACCTGCTGTTCCACATCCTCTCTTGGCCTGCATGCTCAGATAAGAGTTTGGTATAGATTTGGGGGAACCCCCATGCCAATATTTAGGTGTAGGGTTCCCTTAAAAATTAAGGTCAGACCTGAAGTGCCAGGGTAGGGGATTAGAGGCAGTTCCTGCACACCATTTATTTACCAAAAAATTGTCGGCTTGTTTGTTTACATTATGCCGTTAGCAGGAATCTGCTTGACAGCAGGGATGACTCGTTAGGACACTAGCGGGTGCAGACTGCTTAACTCATGACTCAACCCTGCTGGCTGACATTGGGAACAGAGTCAGAGTAGTAAAAAACGCAAAAAATCACAAATGCACTACAAAAATCGAATTGAAGACACCTCTACTTCTAAGGTTCACTATAACTATTAAACTGCTATCATTCTATCATCACTGGGGGTCAAGTCCAGGGGAAAAAAAAAAAAAAAAAAAAAGTGGGGGAACTTCCAAGATCCACCCCCCCCCCCCCACCAATATATATATGCGCTCATATGCATAATTACTAAACCGCATGTTTTTTTAGAGTTAATGCGGGATTTAGAAAGAAGTTCTTTCTAAATCCTGCGATAACACACGGCAGACCTCCGCAATGTCTCCTGGGAACAAAGACAAAAGCTCCCCAGGAGACATTGCGGCATCGAGGAAGTGACAGAATACCCGCACACTACCCGATGAATCCATATACAGGCTTAGTGAAGGATTGGCTAAGGTGGCTCGGCTGCTCTAGTCCTGCTGTGAAAAAAAGTGCAGGAACTCCGTTCCCACAGGACTTGAGCCCTGATTTAAACCCATATTCACAAGTGGGTTTGTCACCCAATGTATCCCTAGAATTTTGGAAGAGCACATAGGTGCCATATGCACTAAAAGCAAAACAATCTTATCCTCTTACTCTAAGAAGTTCAGCAGCCAACACGGTCACTGATGTTGTTCCATCACCTACTTCATCATCCTGGACTTTAGACATGTCTGAAATAAAATGGAGTAAAAGTGAATCAAAAGTAGAGAGACTGTTTCAGTAAGAATTTGCATTAAAACCAATAAAATGTATCTTACCAACCAACACCTGGGCTGCAGGATTGTCAATTCCAATAGACTTCAGAATGGTTGCCCCATCATTGGTTACAGTAACAATGCTGTCCCTACCACCACCAAGAAGAATCTTGTCCTGGAATGAAGATTGTAATGATGGGCACATGAAATCAATATTGTATGATCTACAGAAAGGTCTAACGTTTGACACAAAAAAGCACCCATGAGCTGTATGACAATTATCCTATTGCATTAGAAAGTTAAGCATAATCCCTCAATGTAGTCACACACTGCATGGCACAATTTTTTTTTTTTAATATACATTTTATATATTATATAGGGATGGGCAGCACTTGGAGAGAGCGTAGCTCCACCCACTTCCCAAGAAACACTGCAGCCAAAGGCCTTCAAATTCAGCCCCTTCCACTATGCCATCAGTTGTAACCGAGAACCCCACCAACATGCTGGATAACAGAAAACCCAACAATTATAATAAACAAAACCAGCAATGATCAACAGTGTAATAGCTTCTGTCCTGAAAGGCACCTAGAAAGGCCGTTACCAGTAAACCTAAGGTTTTCTCCCCTCGCCTTCCAGGACAGCACCTGGAGATACCGAGAACTTACCCTAGTGCTAGACTACAGCCTGCAGGACCTTCCTGCCAAAAAATTGATTAGAGGCAAACAAAAGAACCTGTAATGCATGATGAATTTAAAGAAAACTAGACCAAGTGGCTGCTTTACAGATTTGCTCTGGAGATGTTGCAGCCTTCTCTGCCCAAGATGCCGACACTGCTTTTGTAAAATGGGGCCTTATTCCCTCCAGAAGTTCTTTGTCCATGGCTACATAAGCTACTAAAAAAACAACAACAAAAACTGGTTTAGCCACTTCTCCAAAGTGCCTTTGCAAGCTTCAGAAGAGATTTCCCGATTTCTCTTCTGGGAGAAAATGTATCCGTTGCACTAAATCTAAAGGTGTAGCCCAGAAATCTCACCCGTTCAGTTGAGACCAGGTTTGATTTCTCCCGATTTAAGAGTCAACCTTCCCACATAAAAGTTCCACCTGGTGCTCAGACCTTGAGGCTGCCAACACCTCCAATATACCAGAACAAGGAAAGGGATGGTCATCCAAAAATGGTATTTCTTTAATAAATACATGTACAAAGCAGTAAAACCGCCTACGCGACATCATGGGCTCCCTGGACAGGCGAGTATCCATATTTTAAGTCAGCAGCTGCACTATTTGTAACTGCGGTCTTAATTTTTCTTCTTTGAAGTGTTATTAACCCAGGGCCTTGCATTCACTATATCTGGTCCCCCACAGTACATAAAAATACAATTATTTTAGAAAATATAAACTGCTAAAAACCTTTTCTCATCAGCAATATATAGCAGTTTTGTAACTTCTATCAGAGCCTGGTTAAAGCTTGTAGAAGCAGGAGTTTACATGCTGCCCTATAAGGATGCCGGACCTCTGAACCCCCATCTTGACAGTGCTGATTGGTCCTGTGCTGATCACATGCACTCTCCTAAGAAAAAAAAAACTCCCTTGCAATGCACACTAAAACTGAGCATGTGCAGCCTGACTAGTAACTTTAGTTTGAGACCATGCAAGAAGGGGGGCGGACCTGTGCATACAGGAACAGACAGCCTTTTACATAATGCAGAGGATTAGACCAAGGATTAAGAAGCATGCTTTACTGCATATACAGACTGATTTTACTGTTGTGGGTTTACTAACACTTTAAAACAAAGTTGATAATGACATGATTATCAATACTAGGTGTTGAGCAATCATATCCAAATGCCGTTTCCAATTTCCTACTACTAGAAAATAAAACAGGTCAGCTGTACTACCAACTGTGACTAATGTGTGCCTACTGAACCAAACCAATTAACTGTATGAGGAGCATAGCAAGGTATAATATTAAACAAAGTAGAAACTTGAGCTAGCCATACACCCAAAGATTTCCTTCATTCAGCCTGCGCTGTACACCTGCTGTCAAAATACTCAAACAGCGACTGCATCCGACTGGATGCAAGCACTGTTTGGTCAACAAATTTGCACCCGACTCATTTTTTCAAATCCAAGGATGTTGGGCCGAGTGGTGCCAATAGGATCACTCATTGATTGAAATTCACTCAGCGTATGACCAGCTTAACGCCAACTACCAATAAAGCTAAAAGTGTATAGGCACATATTTTTTGCATTTAGTGAGCAAAACAAAGTATAAGAATGTGAGGGCAGACGGGAGGGGTCACCAAATATAGTCAAAGATGCAGTTTAACATTATTTGGATTTTGCTTGGCATAACAACTTGCTCATACATTTTGTTCAGTGTCTACTTTCAGTTTAATATTTTGTTCTATGGTATCTATTAAAGTGTAAGTAACCCCCCCCCCCCCCCCCCCCCCCCCCTATCGTTTTCAGCCAAGGAAGCTGGCATCTTTACCTCTGTTTAATCTACAATTGCCAAGACGCTGCCACATTGGCAAAAAGGAAAAAATTGCTACTGCTTCCATGTAACAAGAAATTATTTAGAATCCTTGTTAGGTGCTCAAAGATGCAAAGCCATGTTTCTTAGGGTGCTAGTGAACCCACAACAAGGTAACAACATGCAACTGGTATTATAAAATGTTTGAGCTAAAAACACTTACCATGCCTTTTGGTCCCAGTGTGCTCTTTACCAAATCTCCAATAGCAATAGCTCCAACAAAAGAAGACTAAAAATACAAAACATGTTCAGTTAACTTTGCAATCTAACCAACAAAGAGAGAGAGAAAAAAAAAAATCATGCATGTGAAGGAAAAATTAACTGCTTTTGAATACAGAAAAGGCAGCTATCCACGTAAAAGTATTTTTTTGTATAGTAAAGCTTAATAAAACAAATATAGGTACTAGGGTTGTCCCGATACCAGTATCGGTACCGATACCGAGTATTTGCAGGAGTACTTGTACTCCCGCAAATACCCCCGAGAATAGAATAACTTTTTAATTCACCAAGACCTCGATAGTGATGACTCAGAAAACTACATCTGGCATGAGCAATCCTAATCGCTTCATTCAGCGACAGTGATATCAACACATGAGTTCCATAATGTGGTTTCACACTTGGTTTTGTGTTTTGAAGATTTGTTTAGATATATATTTTTTGTGTTTTATGGATTCTATGGGATGTATTTACATCCGTCATTGTGCATATTTATAGATTATTAAAAATCGTTTTATACTGTCAAGTGGTGCCTGCAAAGCCCATTATTTTTTATCTTTCCACAATCCTCCAAATACTTATCAGGATGTGCCACCATATATACTCGGTGTTGATTGCCACCCAAGGGCATATCAATTGAATATTTCTGAGTTACAATATAAGAGTATCAGGCAAAAAATTAAAAAAAGTGCAGAAGGACAACAAAAGCAATCTGATCAACTGCTGACAGAGTGACAGAATAGTTTCTCTAGAATATCTTTTTAGTCTCACCAGCTCAGATAAAAAGCCCATGCAGTTCCCCGCTTTGTTTGCGGGTTCGGCTGGGACAGCCTTGTTTGGACTGAGTGGACAGCTTGCGAGATATCTAACCTGAGGCCAATTGGTCATTTGTGTCCTCTTGTGAATTACACTGTCCCCCAGGGAGACAGTGTCCCTCACAGGGTATGTACTGCTCCCTTTTAGCTTCAGGACATGCATGATGTATTCCACCTCTCCCCAGGGAGGCTAGGGGCGGGTTATGGGTACCTCCATCACCCTCTGCTACTCTGTGCTGTGTCTGCTGTGGTATTAACTGACTGATGCTACAGACTTCATGTCACTTCTACACTAGAGGTCAGACTTTTTCCCTTGGTCCGCTTTTGTGTTGTTGCACTTGCAACTACAGTACTGTACTTCAGGTGGGAGCTTTGGTGGCCTTTAAAGCTGCAATGACCAACACCACACCCAGTGTTATTCTCCGACAGTATGGGCACTCTGAATTGCAGCGTGGAGGGAACAACCACGTTCTTTCACCTCTCCGGCAGCATATGGCAAATGGCCAGTTTTGGCAAGTCTGCTGGGGCTCATTTCCCCCCTTTTGTGGCAGCACTCTTTGTTGCCATTTTCTGCATAGTGCTGAGGAACCAAGTGACTCAAGACAGTCAACTCCACCTTTGAGTAGTCTCTAGGGACTGACACTTTAAACCAATGTTCCTTCTGCAGTATGACCCTAGCTAATTCACTTTCTGATACTAAGGCAGGCGAGTCCCTGAAATGATATTAGTTTTAGACCCCTTTATATTTTAAGAGCTTGTTCAAACTGCCTGCACACTAAACGCTCCAGCTTTATCCTGCTGAGAGGTAGTGAGGGATTCCTTTTTTATTTCCTAACTTTATTTGAAGTATCACAGTGTGAGCAGGGCCGTCTTTAGCGCAGGGGAAACGGGGCACTTGCCCTGGGCCCAATCTTTGTAGGGGACCCTGCGCTACCCGTGAATTGGGGCCACGACGCCAGCTTTGCAGAGTGCACAGAGGACACGGGAGGCTGTATTCCCGATCTAGCCAGCAGTAAGGGGGTGGGACCCGGAGCTCCACAGACGTGCTGACCCCGCCCCATGTAGCCTGTATGCTCGGAACAGAGCGGCTGTAGTTAGAGCAGTGATCAGAGTGGGCGTGTCAGTGGAGCTCACGAGCCGCCCCCTCTCTGCTGGCTAGCACGCAAATACAGCCTCCTGTGTCCTCTGCACTTCACGGCAACCTCGTGCAGTGCGCGTCACAGTCTCTGGCAACCTCGTGCAGTGCGCGTCACAGTCTCTGGCAACCTCGTGCAGTGCGCGTCACAGTCTCTGGCAACCTCGTGCAGTGCGCGTCACAGTCTCTGGCAACCTCGTGCAGTGCGCGTCACAGTCTCTGGCAACCTCGTGCAGTGCGCGTCACAGTCTCTGGCAACCTCGTGCAGTGCGCGTCACAGTCTCTGGCAACCTCGTGCAGTGTGCCTGCACTCTCTGACCCTCTCCTGTAGTATGTGTATTAATGTGCCAATTTACTTGCTCAATTATTTGTGACTGCTCAGTGAGTGGTAATGATGTGCATTAACCTATAGCAACCAATCAGTGAGCACTAATGTGCAGTGAGCACTAATGTGCAGTAACCTCTAGCAACCAGTCGGCAAGCAGAAATTATGTGTTGTAACCTCTGGCAACCAGCAAGTGAGCAGCAAGGATAGGCTGTAACCTCTGGCAAACAATTGCAATCGCCACGTGATCTGCTGCAGTAAACTGTTTTTTGGTCCATCTGCTTTTTTTTATATGTCTCAGAATGGAGAGGGACCCCAAAGAAATGTTTGCCCAGGGCCCAATCAAAATTAAAGACGGCCCTGAGTGTGAGACTTCATTCATGTCTCTGCACAGAAAGCTTGGTGTGCTGCACTGCTATGAGGTGACCTGCAATGCCTCCCTGTGCACTGCAAAAAAAAATGTCTACATTTTACTGCAGCTCACTGCACCTCTAAGCTGCCTTGCAGTGTGAACAGGGCACATAGAAAACAATAGTTTTCCATTAACCCTAGTGGTCATTGGTGTTTTCGCCAAAAGGTGCATTTTGCAAAATTTGTGGAATTCCCAATTCTTTAACTAAAAGATAACATGCTATAAAAGTGAAAAATCACTTTAAATACAGCATAGTTATCTAAAATGGACCAAAAGAAAACATACATCATTTTCAATAAAAGCCAACAAGGTGTTTGTGTGGTGTATTGGAATACTTACTAAACGGGCCGTTTCTGCCCTTTCTTCATCAGCTCCAGCTCTAAAAATGTTCATCGGTGCTAGCGAGAGGGAAGCCTGCATTTGCAAAGTATTAAAAGAAATACAAACTTTAAGGAAAAGGTTCTCACTGTCAGAAAGACACATAAGTGAATATATCAATATAATTAAAGTATACCAACATCTAAAATGTAACAACTCTCACATTATAATATAAATATATAC
Organism: Rana kukunoris; assembly: GCA_029574335.1. Taxonomy (NCBI): domain Eukaryota; kingdom Metazoa; phylum Chordata; class Amphibia; order Anura; family Ranidae; genus Rana; species Rana kukunoris. The sequence continues at coordinate 212,460,165 of CM056051.1, forward strand.
ACCAAGTGGTTCAAAAATGTTATAAAACTTATATTTTGATTTGCTACTTCAAATAAACCTTTAAAGGCCCAAAAAGTCTAAGTTAATAGTGCTAAACATTGTGGTTTCTGTATGTTCACATTTTACTATTTAAAACCTATTTCTGTGTAGTTATGGTGCCCAAGTTAAAACTAAACCCCTCCCTTAAGCTGGCCCCACATGGATAAAATTCGGCCTGTGCAGGAGTGACCAAAATTAATTCCAATCCATGTATGGACAGGGAGGCTGTACAGAAGTGAGGTTAAAGCGGGGAGGTTCACCCTAAATTTTGACTTTGGCTGAAGTAAACTACCAGCCATAGAAAATAACTAATCCGTTGTTTGTTTTTTATCGCGATCCTTAACTTTGTACTGCAGCAGTTTCTCTCCTGTCGATCACTATTCCCCACGGGCAGTGGGCATGTATCATCCTTTTCCCCCAACCAGCGCTAGGTCTCCTGGGAGTGAGTCATGAGAAGCCCAGGAGACGCTCTGTGCAGAAAAGGTAGAAGTCTTCACAACTGGGCATGAGCTTATGCTGGCCGTTGTTATGGCAACCGTGTAGTGTTGACAGCGACGCTCGCCGTCAACACTGCACATGCGCGAGATAGGGCAGTGAATGCTGGGACGTCAGCATTCACCGCATCCTGGAAGGACAAGCTGCTGGGCTTCACAGTGCCCACAGTAAAGATGGGAACGTCCATCTCGGATTTTAAAACATATCCTTTTCAGGAGAAATTAAATGCTGCGGGCTGAAAGACTGGGAGACACGAGTGCTTCTTTGAAGAAGGTAAAAGCGGCAGAAGCATTAAAAAAAAAAAAAAACCTGCGGAACCCCCCGCTTTAACTGCATGTAAACAGCAAAGTGTGAATATGCCCCAAAACTCTATTCACACCTCTTAGGCCTCTTTCACACGGGGCAGTGAAGATGGGGTGACGGTATAGCGGCGCGACTTTTAGCGCCGCTATATCGTCATATTTACCATGATATTCAGCTGCTGTTAAGTTTTAACCCCCGCAAGCAGCCGAAAAAGGGTTAATACCGCCCGCAATGCGCCTCTGTAGAGGTTTCCCCAATGATTTCAATGGGAAGGAGGGGTATAGGAGCAGTAAACACACCGCTCCAAAGTTGCGGCAAGCAGGACTTTTGGAGCCGTCCTGCTAGCGCACCGCTTCAGTGTGAAAGCCTTTGGGCTTACACATTGAAGCCTACACGGCACGATTTTTTCAGGCAGTATAGCAGCGCTATTTTTAGTGTTTAACCACCTAAAAAGAAAAAAAATAAGTCAGTGTGAAAGGGGCCTAGGCTCCATGCACACTGGGCCTAAAAAATTGCCAGTTCATATAGAGTGTTTTTTGTACATAGTTTAAACAAGTTATTTTTTTTTTATGGCTCCAAATGTTGAGCTTAAAATATGCCTGTAATTGTCCTAATGTGTATGGACACATAGGATAACATTAAGCTGCTTCAACAGGCAGAACACAAAACTCCTGTATAGCAGTGATTTTTAAGCCAGTGGGCATGGAGCCTAAATCTTTCAATTGTAGTGGTGCATTTTTTTGCAGTACAATGTATTTCTATAGAAACTGCATACAAACACACACACACACACACACACAGCAAGATTTTTTTTTCTTTCAAAAAACATGCTGCAGGATAATGATTATGAAGTACTTAAAATGTACTTAAATGTGTCCACTGCCTGCGAGTCAAGTCAACTCTATTTCACTACACTCTTACAATTCTACCAAATGTGATCGTATGACTTGGCCCAATGTCTCCATCCTGGTGGCTGGAGAAGGTGGCGTTTGGCAGACAATGGAAGCACACACCAACAATCCATACGTAGAAGTCCAAAAGCAAATTTCACAGGGTGCCTGAATTTTAGCAGTACTGTTCATTTGGATACTTTAAAGATTTTGTTTTTATTATGTACAGCAAGTTACTACAAAACAAAATTTGTAAGAGAAATCTAGCTGTATATATTACATACTACTAAATAGCAAGAGTATAATGATTATGGCTGAAAAATGAAACATGTTGTGTAATCTGCAATTAAGTAAAAAGAAAAATGGTGTTTAATTCTACTTCAAAGGCCTAGGGCTTGTGCTTATCCTGTGTCCACTGGTGTATATTGTGCACCCATGCAGCACTGAAACAATGCATTGCAAGGTTTATGTTTTTACCTTTTTGAAAGTTACCAAACACGATATTCAACTCTATGCACAGCAACACAACACTATGCTGCCATGCACAATAATACACTGTGGAAAAATGCACCCCATATATATGGTGTAAACAGGGCACATAGAAAACAATCATTTTATATGTTTTATTGCATGAAGTGAGTGTTGATCAAAGGACCTGGTGTGTCCGAGCCTTTAGGGACATCAGAAAAGTGCTAAAACAAAGTAAAAGTTCAGCCCAAAACAAATCTCTAAATCTACTTGCAGCCACAATCCAATCCTGGTTTATGTAGCCCCGTAAAGCAAAAAAAAAAAAAAAGCCCCAGAGTGTCACTTCCCAGCCATTGTCGACTGTCTCCTGCACACAGCTTCCGCTGATGGTTGGAAAGATTAGTCTTAGATTGTGGCTGCAAGTAGATTTATGGTCCGATTTTAGGGAATGTCTGTAAACTTGAGGTCTATGGACCTCAACTCCCATGAAAGTCGGACCAAAGTAGTACAGGGACTACTTTGGAGTCGTACAGATAAGAATGGTACTCATTGGAAATCATGGGGTATGACTGGTAATGCAACTTTGCAGTCCCAAGTCTCAGGAGTGTGAGTCTCAAGTGTGAAAGGGACCTTAGAGATTTTAGTTTTAGGCTGAACTTCCACTTAAAAATAATGCACATCAGAAACTGCTAAAACACGTGTCAAAGGCAAAGTTCTGGATAGAGCCTGTTGCCTTCTGGGGCCTGCAACGCATTTTTTTTTTTTTAAAGAAAGCAGGTCTGGGTTTTTTACCCCAAAAAAAAAAAAAAAAGGCAAGTTTTTACACAGTCGAACTTCAGTTGCTATCCGCTTGCTTAGCAGGAGACCTATCCGCTGATCCCCACAGAGCAGGATGACAGGATTGTATCTAAACCGATTATGCAGAGCAGACATAAACACAGCCCACTCTCCTCTATGGGGGTCGTCAGATGTAAACAGAGTGAACCCTTTTTTAGGCTCTGTTTACACTTATGCAGACGCTTTAATGCGTACTTTACACATGACATGCTACAATAGGGAGCACATTCATTTGAACTGGATGCTTAGCATACAAAAAAAAAAAATCACACCAAACTCATGCTTACATATTTTGTTGCCATGCATTCCAGTGCACAAACCTGCATGTGCTATTAAAGTGATTCTACAGGTTGTATTTTTTTTTCTTTTTTTAAACAAACATGTTTTACTTACCTGCTCTGTGCAACGGTTTTGCACAGGGCAGCTCTAATCCTCTTCTTTTTGGGTCCCCCACCAGTGGTCCTGGTCCCTTCCCCTGCTGAGTGCCCCCACAGCAAAACTCTCCCCTGAGCCATGCTCCTGTGAATGGACATTGTCAGTTCACACACAGGGCATTGCTCGGACCCGACACCCACTCTCTCATCAGCTGCGATTGATAGCAGCAGGAGCCAAACAGGAGAGAGAGACCCACATGCACATAGTTGGATCAAGATGGGGTTCAGGTAAGTAAAAGGGGGCTGCAAAAGAGCAGTACCCAAGTGTTTATTTTTTAACAACTTAAAAGAAAGTGCCAAACTTCTCTTAAGACCAGGCCCCTTTTTGGGATTCGGCACTGCGCTGCTTTAACTGACAATTGCGCGGTTGTGCGATGTGGCTCCCAAACAAAATTGACAATTTTGAAAAAAAAAATGCAATATTTTTTACTATAATAAATAAATATATATATATATATATCCTCAGTTTAGGCCAATACATATTTTAGGTAAAAATCGCAAAAGCATTTATTGATTGGTTTGCGGAAAAGTTATAGCGTTTACAAAATAGTGGATAGTTTAACAACATTTTTTATTAATAATTATTTATTACTAGTAATGGTGGCGATCAGCGATTTTTATCCTGACTGCGACATTATGGTGGACACATCGGACACTTGACACCATTGTAATTTTTACAGAGAACGGTGCTATAAAAATGCACCGATTACTGTAAAAATGTCAATGGCAGTGAAGGGGTTAACCTGTAGGGGGCACTGAAGGGGTTAAGTGTGACCTAAAGAGTGATTCTTACTGTTAGGAGGCGTGGCTTGGCGTGACAAGTCACTGATCGTTGTTCCCTATGACAGGGAACAGACGATCACTGACAGTGACACTAGGAAGAACAGGGAAAGGTTTGTTCACACTAACATCTCCCAGTTCCTCAGCTCTGTGACCCGAACGTGGGACACTGGCGACAATCTGGTCCACGGTCACGGCATTCCCGACAGGGTAGTGAGCGAGCGACCCACGTCTTGCACATTAAAAGGGACGCACCTGTACGCAGCCGTGCCATTCTGCCGACGTACATTAGTGTGCGGTGGTTGGCAAGTGGTTAAAGCATCAAACTTACCTAGGTGAATGCAGCATCGGTCCAGGCTTCCATTTGTCCCCCACTGGCTCTAAAACTGAGAACTAAGCAAAGACCGCTGATGGCTCAGTACATAGTGCTCTGTGAGCAGAGAGCTGATGACTGTCAGTCACCAGCTTTCTACTCCCTGGGCTCATTGGAGCACCAGGCTGTGGAGGGGGTGGGAGCGGCTGACTTAGGCTCCCAGGGGAACCTTAAGCATATGGTAGCGATCTTTCCCCAGCCTGGAGCTGCTCTGCGACTTTAGCCTGCTATCTGCTAAAAAAAAAGTCACAGTAGTGGAGAACAAACTGCACACTTCTGTAATCCATAAAAGAAGTACAGCCAAACAAGCTTGTGGTCACACCGAAGACAATGCTTCTCGGCAAAATGTATCCTCCACGTTGCCTTGAGCAGGTGGCAGTGCGAGCAAACATGACCCATTCAAGCAAACTTAGGGCCCTTTCACACCTCTATGTAGCAAAAACGCTGTAAAAAGGCACAAGTGTTTCACATGAGTTTCTTGTATGTTTCTGGGGGGCCCGCACCTGTGAAAAATGGTCAAGTGACAAAAAACACCAAAACCGGTGTGTTTTTACTGTGATTTACATAAAAAGGACAATAGTCTATCTAGTTCAACCAATGTGTGCGTGTGTCAGTGTCTATAATGATTTCCCATATCCCTGTATGTTGTGTTCTTTAAGATGTATATCTAAAGTACACACAATTGGAGTGTCTCATCTCCAGCAAAAATACATTTAGTGTTTGCAGTCGTTCCTCGTAATTGAGGTCCTCCAGTCCCCTTATTAATTTAGTTGCCCTTCTTTGGACTCTCTCCAGCTCAAGCATATCACTTCTGAGGACTGGTGACCAGAACTGGACAGAATACTCCAGATTTGGTGTAACCAGAGCTTTATAAAGTGCTAGGATTATAGTTTTATCTCTGGAGTATATCCCTTTTTTATGCATGCTAATATTCTGCAGCTTGGCACTGCATGCTATTGCATGGTCCGTCATTAGATCCTCCATCCTTGATTCCCCCAGGAGGTTCTCCACCTAGTGAGTAGTTTGCGTTTATGTTTTTTGCCCCCAAGTGCATTACTTTAGCTTTCTCCAAAATAAACCTCATTTACCTGCCCATCTCCTTTATCTTAGGTCATTCTGCAAAATTTCTATTTCCCGATTTCAATGGGAAGCTGCAATTTTCAAAACCACACCAAAGACGCAGAACTTTTCAAAAAACACACAGCACAGTGGTGTGAAAAAGCCCATAGGAATTAAAGGGAAACATTTTGATTGCAAGGTAAAAACATCGGTGTGAAAAGAGACTAAAGTGATACTATAGATCGGGGATAAGCAATTAGCGGACTGTTGCAGAACTACAAATCCCATGAGGCATTGCAAGACTCTTAAAGCCACGAGCATGACACCCAGAGGCATGATGGGACTTGTAGTTTTGCAACAACTGGAGGTCCGCTAAGTGCATATCTCTGCTATAGATTCTGGGGTCCTACGGCAGCTCACTCGGCTCCTCCCCCTCTGGGAAGCTCTCTCCCAAGGGGGTTACCTTGCGGGCACACTCCCCTGTCAAGCATTTGGCGTTAAATAGCCACTGAATGCAGAACTCAGCACCGACCCCGTCATTGGATTTGATTGACAGCAGCAGGAGCCAATGGCTGCACTGCTATCAATCTATCCAATGAAGAACTGAGAACCTGTGGAGAGAGTGACTGTGGGATTGCGCCCACAGAAATTCAGGGCTCAGGTAAGTAAAACATGGGGGGGGGGGGGGGGGGGGGACACTGCATTAAAGTGAAAAAACACAAAAAGGTCTACAACTCCTTAAGTTTGTTAAAACATTGGAGTGTTCCAACACCTCTGAAAAGCTATCAGAATGTGGATCCCTTTTCAGAGGCACATCTAAACTGAGCCTTAGGGTAAAAGGCCAGAGGTTCGGCATGCCAGCCTCTCAACTTGTATTTAGAGATGGAAGCTCAGCAATGGCCGTCTCTATATTCCTTTTATGAGAAGGCTTACATTAGGACACAGTAGTAAATTCCCGGCCTTGTGTATTAGTTGTGTCAGAAGGAAGACACATTAGTTGCAGTCTCAGCGCTGGGCCTGGGAAGGTGCATGGCTCTGCAGCCCTGTAATAGAAGTGACATGTGTACGCCTCATGGCCGTCCCTCACACACAATACAATGTACGAGAGAGCCCCGAGCCGCCCGCCAGCCCTCCGCTGAGACACACAGGTAACACCTCAGTATAACAAACGAGCCCACTCACCATGATAGAGCTATTAGACACACAATGGAGGAGAACACGCCGCTACTTCACACACCGGCCTGACACGGGAAGTGACGCAGTAAACGGCCGAGGGGAGGGCACAGAAAACACGAGAATGGGCTGTGGCTCGCTTTGGCGTCCATGTTTGATGTGGGAAAACCAATATAAGAAAACCGAAAATGTACACAGTAATGCAGGGAACGGAAAACTGACTATCTACATTACGTTAACAGTATAAAGAAAAGAAAGCTCAGCGTGACTTTTTAATCGATATAAGTGTGAGGATTGTGCAATTGCCAATTTCCAATATGGTTGACGAGCGCGCTTCTATGAACTACGCAGGAGAGAAGTAAGGAGGTGTTCCGTCAGAATAGGCGACCCATCAAAGTTTAAGCGGCTGTGATAGAAGTTCAAAAGTAAAAAAGAAAAAAAATGAGCTTGTTTGTTTGCAGATTAGTTTAACCACATCAATACAGGGCACTTTCACCCCCTTACTGCCCAGGCCATTTTCAGCTTTCAGCGCTGTTACACTTTGAATGACAATTGTGCAGTCATGCAACACTGTACCCATATGAAATTTTTTTCACACAAATAGAGCTTTCTTTTGGTGGTAATCACTGCTGTTTTTTTCCCCCTAAGTTTTTCTTAGTTTCTGTCAGTAAATTTTTTAAATAACACATTTTTTCTCCTTCACTGATGGGCGCTGATGAGGCGGCACTGATGGGTTCTGATAGGCTGCACTGATGAGGTGGCACTAATGGGCACTGATTAGGTGGCACTAATGAGGAGGCAATAATATGCCGCACTGATGGGCATCACTGATAGCCAGCACTGACAGGCATCACTAATGGCCACTGATTGCTGGCACTTGTGGGCACTAATTTCTGGCACTTGTGGGCAAAGGTGGGCACTGATTGCTGGCAGTGGTGGGCACACTGGTGGCACTTTATTGTAATCAGGGCACTGATGATCAGTGCCCTGATTACATCCCTAGATATCCTCTGTGAGGAGATGCCGTTGATCAGCTCTCCTCTCCTCACACTCTGTCAGTGTGAGGCGAGGAGCACCGATTACCTGTGCACCGTCATACTCTGCTCCCCATCGCAGAATGCTGCGGAAGTGCTGTGGCGCCCAACTGTGCATGCGCGATGCGTTCCAAACGCATCTGCGATGCGTTTCAAAGGATTTACGACAGTGCACACCAGCGAAACCTAATTCGGCATCCAGGCTCTTTCCTTAACATCCCCGTTGATTGGAGGATGTTAAAAAAAGAGCCAGGAGGCCGTCCGAGCGAAGCGAGGATGTGAGGCCGACTGGCCACTTTCCCCTAAGTCCATGTCGCCCTAATTGACGGCTTCGCTGGTGTGTACTGTCGTAAATCCATTGGAACGCATCACAATTGCGTTTGGAACGCATCGCGCATGCACAGTTGGCCGCTACGGCACTTACAGAGCATTGTGTGATGGGGAGCCGAATATGACGCGTCACCGGCATCTCCATGTTTACATGTGACCGGCTGTGATTGGACACAGCCGATCACATGGTTAAAGAGCTGCGGGCACGGCTCGTTACAGAGAAATAGGGTCGCTCCGTGTCCTAGCAATGAGGGCCGCATCACCCAGCTGTATTTCTGTTCCTGCACTTAGCATGGTCAGAAAGCTAAAGCAAAGAGACCTGACATTCGCATTGCTTGATGAACATCGGACGCCCCTCACCCCCTGGGTGGGATTCCTTATTCCCATTTTCACATAACCCCCCCCTCCTTTTTTTTTTATCTCTCTCGCTTTCTTTTTTGTCCTCCCTTTTATTTATTACACTTCCCCCACGTACTAATAACTGTTTTTTAAGAATAACGGGACTTACCTCTATTGACCTGAGACTGATTACATAATCTGCCTATATGGATTACTAGTCTTACACATCCTAGGTACCTGGGTACCAGGGGTGGACTGACCATTGAGGAACTCGGGCACTGCCCGAGGGCCCCATGCAACTAGGGGGCCCCATGCAACTAGGGGGCCCCATCAGGGTTGCCAGGCTCATTAAAACCAGGGACAATATGTAAAAATCTGTGTTTTTTTTACATCTGTCCCTGATATGTCCAAAACCTACATGCTTTTGATGTGAAAATCCAGAGATTTTAGCTGTCCCGCCTCTGTACTGCCACCTGGCTTGGTGGCCATCTGTAAGCCCAGGGGCCCCATAATCTTCTATTGCCCGGGGGCCCCATGAGTTGTCAGTCCACCCCTGCTGGGTACCCTGCACACCTACAACTTTATTCTCTGGTAACCCTATATTTGGTAGGATGTGATTAGATCCATTTATATATTTCATTGTTTGTCGCATACCACTAAATAAAAAATGTAAAAAATAAAGAAAGCTAAAGGAAAGTATGTTAATATTACCATGCATCAGCCCCCCATACCCACCCGAGTTGTTATTGCATGTATTTTTTTTTTCACCAAAGCTCACATGCAACAATGCCCAGCAATGAGAATCTCATCCTTTTCATCACAGGCTGTTCATATCGAAGCTTCTTTTGAAGATTCGTCATTTTTTGCCCCGTAGACTTCAATAGAAGTGCCTGTAAACATATTACACACAAGCGATTTTACTTCATAAACATGCACAAACTCTTTTAACCACTTGCTTACTGGGCACTTAAAGGGGTTGTAAAGGTAAATGTTTTTTCACCCTAATGCATCCTATGCATTAAGGTGAAAAAACATCCGATGGTACCGCCCCCCCCCCCCCGAACCCCCGTTTTACTTACCTGACCCCTCGAAAGTCCCACGCGCGTCCATGTGATGGTCTTCAGTTCCCAGCCTGGCCGTTGATTGGCTAGGTTGGATGGATTGATAGCAGTGCAGCCATTGGCTGGCGCTGCTGTCAATCCCAGCGGATGATGTGGCGTGCTGGGGGGTGGGGCCGAGTGATACAGTTGGCGGCTATGCCCTCCGCTATATCACAGAAGCGCGCTCACAAAAGCTTTCCACCATGCAAGCTCGCTCGCATGAAGGTAGAAAGCTTTTGCGAGGAGGAGCCGAGATAGACGCCGAGGGACCCCAGAAGACAGGATTCGGGGACACTCTGTGCAAAATGAGCTGCACAGTGGAGTATAACATGTTTGTTATTTAAAAAAAATTCTGCCTTTAGTGACCTTTTAAACCCCCTTCCTGCCCAGGCCAATTTTCAGCTTTCAGCGCTGTCATTTTTTGAATGACAATTGCGCGGTCATGCTACACTGTAACCATATGAATTTTTTATATATTTTTTTCACATAAATAGAGCTTTCTTTTGGTGGTATTTAATCACTACTGGGGTTTTGATTGTTTGCGACATAAACAAAAAAAAGCCTGAAAATTTAGAACAAATTAAGTTTTCATAGTTTATTATAAAATTTTGCAAACAGGTAATTTTTCTCCTTTATTGATCTGTGCTGATGAGGTTGCACTGATGGCCACTGATAAGGCAGCACTGATGGGCAGTGATAGGCGGCACTGGTGGGTACTGATCAGGAGGCACTGATGAGGCTGCTCTGATAGTTGGCACTGATGGGTACTGGTAGGTGACACTGATAGGCAGCACTGGTGGGCACTGATAGGTGGCACTACTTAGCAAGACTTGTGGGCACTGGTGAGGCGGTAGTGACTCTCTGTGTGAGGGACCGATGTCCCGTTTACACAAGCCAGTAATCAGCTTTTTTTTTTCTACTCACGCTGTCACCAGTAGGGGAAGAAAAATCAGATTACTGGCTTCTGTTTACATCACATGATAACCTGTCATTGGCTGACAGCTGATTACTTAAAAAGTAAAGGGTTGGGATCGGCCCCTAACTCTGATCTGTGATCAGCCAAATCTCATAGACTCGCTGATAACAGAGCACACAGCCCGCACACCGCAGAGAGCGTGCAAGCACGGGAGTACGTACATGGATGCTCTCCTGGCAATTTAGGCCCACGCTGTAATCGTCTTTCGGCTATAGCGCGGGCGCAAAGAGGTTAATACACTTAAAAACTATGCATTTAGATGTGCAAAAATGCACAAAAAACTCTGCCTGTATAAGCAATTCCATAAGCACTTACTAGGTGTGAATGGAGGATTAGGGCTTGCAAAGATGGTGGTGCCAGAGACCTGCAATGATGAGAAGAACTGGCTGTGCAAACACATCGCTGGACTCCAGAGACTGGTAGATAGCTGATTTTTAAAAGTCAGCAGTTACAGTCAGGCCCAACCATGGGACCCAGTGGGACCATTGTCCCAGGTGGCACTTTAAGAGGGGCGGCAGCCGTGGGCCATCAGGTGTGTGAGTGGGCGTGTTCAGTGGGTGAGTGAGCAGGGGGGTGGGCGGCCTGGCGGGTGAGTAAGCGGGTGAGCCGGTGAACAGGACAATTGGCAGGTGAGCGGACGGGCTCGCCAATCAGTGGGCCAGTGGGTAGGGAGCAGAGAGATGACATCATCTCTCACCGCCACCCGACATCACTGCAGTCCCACCCTCAATGTGCAGCTGCGGGCAGCAGGGAGATTACATCATCTCTCTGCTGCCCCACTTCACTTTGGGACACAGCAAGTGACAATCCGCACCTTAGCAGGCAAATGACACAGCAAGAGGCAAATGACACAGCAAGAGACAAATGTAGACATTCACGGTATTCAGACTTTTGTCCCAGTCTGTCCATGTCTCAGGAAAAATCACGGGAAGTTGGCTTTTTCCCAGCTACCCCTCACCGGACCGGCCACATCTCCCGGTTGTGAAAACATGGCCACGGGAATCTCCATGCGGCTTCTAGCCGCTAGCAGGTCTCTTCTGTGTGTACAATGGAGAGGGGAGGGGCCTCTGACCCGGGCAGCTATTCGGCTTCTCTCTTCTGTACAAGCAGAGCAATTTGCCTGCACCCTCTCATCTGCCATGTCTGGACCCTCTCACCCGCCATGTCTGGACCCTCTCACCCTCTCCTGTACCATGCCTGCACCCAGTGCCAATCCTGACCTCCCTGGGGCCCTAAGCATGACATGTCACATTAAAGTTGAAAAGAGGGGGCTGCAGAAAATGACATGTCACATTAACCACTTGCATACACCCCCCTCCTGCCCAGGTAAAATTTCAGCTTCCGGCACTGCGTCGTTTTAACTGACAATTGCGCGGTCGTGCGACGTGGCTCCCAAACAAAATTTACGTCCTTTTTTCCCCACAAGTAGAGCTTTCTTTTGGTGGTATTTGATCGCCTGTGCGATTTTTATTTTTTGCGCTATAAACAAAAAAGAGCGACAATTTTGAAGAAAAATACAATATTTTTTACTTGTTGCTATAATAAATATCCCAATTAAAAAAAAAACACATTTTTTTTTCTCAGCTTAGGGCGATACGTATTCTTCTACATATTTTTAGTAAAAAAAAAAAAAAAAACGCAATAAGCGACTGGTTTGCGCAAAAGTTATAGCGCTTACAAAATAGGAGAATTATTATTTTTTATTATTTTTTTTTTACTAGAAATGGCGGCGATCTGCGATTTTTATTGGTACTGCGACGTTATGGCGGACACATCGGACACTTTTGACACATTTTTGGCACCATTCACATTTATTCTGCGATCAGTGCTATAAATATGCACTAATTACAGTATAAATGTGACTGGCATTGAAGGGGTTAACACTAGGGGGTGAGGAAGGGGTTAAATGTGTATGCTAGGTGTGTTCTAACTGTGGGGGGAGGGGGGGGGGTGACTGGGGGGGTGACCGATCTGTGTCCCTATGTAGGAAGGAACACAGATCGGGCTCCTCCCCTCCAGAGACAGGACATTGTCTCTGTGTGAGCCGGCAATGAGAGATGATCTATGAGAGATCATCTCTCATTCGCCCACAGATCGCATCACAAACGGCCGCTCTGATTGGCCGTTTGCCGCGATCTGTGATTGGCCGTGTCCAAGGGACACGGACAACACAGGGCTTCCCCGCAGCGCGCTCTACAGCGCGCGCTGGGAACGCCAGAATGACATGCCGTCAAATGACGGCATGTTGGCTATTCAGGCCCGCGCTGTTGCCGTCATCCGACGGTAGCGCGGGCCTCAAGTGGTTAAAGATGAGAAGCAGGGGGGGGGGGGTTTGGGCTCTGCCGACATGTCACATTGTTCTGCTGTCGGAAATTACATCTTACATTACATTACCTCTTCTCCCTCCCATGCAGCCAGCGAGTTGAGAAGCGGGGTGAGGGGCTGAATGACTTTTCACCAGGCGGGCCTCTAGTAATTTGGGGGGCCCTCTGCAGCTTTGCGGGGCCCTAAGCGGCTTGCATAGTGAGCCTATAGGGCGGATCGGCCCTGCCTGCACCCTCTCAACTTCTCCTGTACCATGTCTGCACCCTCTCAACCTCTCCTGTACCATGCGTACAGTATTTAGCCCTTAACAAAAAATAAATGTATGAAAAGTGAAATAAATAGTGGCGCTGTGTATAGAAACACTGTAAATGATTAAGTGCTCACACCTGAACCTTACAGGTGTATATACAATTTGAAAATGAATATACATATACACCCAGGGACAAGTGAAATATCAAAAAATCACACAAAAATGTAAAATATAAAATATAAACAGTCCATAAAATATTCTGATGAAGTGTTTGTAGTGTAATTTCTTTGTAATCCTTCCACCACACCAAAGTGCAAGTGATTCCACTCCCCTCAGAAAACGCACTCACCAGATATATCTGGTCTTTGACCAGTAAAATGGTGCAGGGGTTAAGTGGTTTAATGTGTATTTTGGTCCTTTTTTATTGCTCATTTGGGCATTATTTACATGCATTTTGCCGGTTTTTAACATGCCATATTTTTTTTTATGTCCATCGGGCCGTGTCTTTTTTCTATTGTGCATTTTGGCACTTTTTTAAACACACATTTTGGCACAGGTTACTTTAGCACGCATTTTGGTGTAGTTTGTAATGCACATGTTGCCACTTCTTTTTAGCATGTAGTTTGACTTTTTTTTTAACGTGCATTATGATTTGGTTTTTATGCGTAATGCTCTCAAAAATGCACGTAAAAAAATAGCCAAAATACATGTTAAAATAAGCACCAAAATGCAAGACAAAATGTGTGCTGAAAAAAAGCAGCAAAAAGTGTATTAAAAAATGTATCAAAATGCGCACAAAAAAAGCCAAATTTAATTTTTTTGGGCATAGAGCGTTAGGCATTTTTCCAATGCGCATTTTGGCACGTTGGTAGTGTATTTGTCAAATGACAAAATGTGTGGCAAAATGCATGTCTGCTAACTGCATTTGGGGTCCCATTAACAATGAATGGCACCCAAAAGTGCATTGCGTATTTTGACACATTTTTACAGCAATTTGGAATCGCAGCAGGAATTGCGCAATTCTGCCAACAATTCTGCATCATTCAGATGTGTGAATGGACCCTAAAATAAAATACATTATAACTATACTGTGTGTGTGTGTGTATATTTATACCGTGTATATGTATATATATATATATATATATATATATATATATATATACACAAACTGTAAATATATTTACTGTATATATAAAACACATATCTACACACATAAACATTAATAGTTATCTACAAATCTTCAGGCTTGCTGTTGCTGATATTAGCTGACATTATGATGTGAGGAAGAAGCCTTCTTCCTCACATCACAGCAGCTTCTCACCCAGATTCTCCACCTCCGAGCTGGAGAATCTGGGACGGAGATATTTTACAGAGATGGCCAGTGAGATCTTCAGATCCCACCTTCATGAAAAGCCCTTCTGTGTAAAAGGGAATGACAGAAGGGTGTTTCCTGTGATGAGAAGTGAAGAATATGTTCTCTGCTCCTCATCTCAGCTTCATAAACTGGCACACCTGAGATATCAGCCGTGATCATCAGGATCTCGGCTCTTCTCTTGATAAATGTACACCTATGTGTCACAATTGTTTTGAAAATTAAGAAATTGAATAATAAAAACAATCTCAATTGTTTTTTTTTTTACATACTGTCACTAGTACAGCGTCATTATATGACTGATGTGGCAGTGACCAGGGACACTGACTGATGACAGTATGTTAAAAAAAATAAAAATTAAATAATTTTTTATTCATTTTACTTTTTTATTCATTTTTTTTTTTTTTTTTTACATCCTGTCATGAGAGTAGTTTAATGTAACCGTAGTAATACTATACTACTCTGGGGGGGTGATTAGGGAACTTTTTTTTTTTTTAGATGAAGATCATTGAAGATCAACAGCAAAGTTTTTATCTCTCATGAATGGTTTAACCATTCGTGACAGCTGTGATCATTAGTGATCTGTGATGTACCATGTGATAGCTGTGGGCCATCACAGCAAAGGTGCCACACAGCTGTTATGAATTAATTCATTAACAACAGCTTTGTTGACATTGTAATCATGTGATCGAATGGCGATTGCATGATCGCTGAGCCCCGAGTACTGAGATCCACAATCCACTGTGTTTAGCAGACACAGCAGTGGGGGAGGCATGCAGCATGCTCCTAAACTTGGTGCAGACACATGATGTACATAAACTTGATTATGTCTACACACGCCAACCTGCCACAGTATATGTACTGTGGTGGGTCTTCAAGTGGTTAAAGAAAAAGATAAAAACACTTTTTTTTTTGTATGTTTCTTTTTACAGTATTTATGTTGCCTAGCAAAATTTGTTTTGCATTGTTTTAGTACCGATAATTATGGACAAAGATAAGCCCCTGTTCATAACATGACCCAAGCCATTTCAAAGAATGAAACAAAATGGCTATTTGAGCTGAATACTTTAAATCCTGCTGGTATCTATGTAGATATAAATCTGAATTGTTTTATATTTATTAATTATATCTATAGTCTGTGTGGTTCAATCTAATTGGTATACCAAATAAAAATAATTTTCTGTATAGTTTTGGTACACTAAATATAAATAATTGTATGTTAAGATGTTCATACGGTTGGACATTTTATGATTTTTAATTTATTTTAATTTATTAATTCACACCGTTAATATCTTTATCAAAGAGCCAATTTGCTCTCATTCAGTACATAATATATACATTTATGCACATCATTTTGTATAAATAATTATATATATTTTTTTTAACCTAAATTAAATCTACATTCACATATTAATAGGAATACAATTCATATATTTTTTTAGAGGCACATATAAAGTAATTTGATGCACATTTTAATTTCACCACTAGATGTCCTTACATACTGTTAAAGCCTTTGTTACTTATTGATTTACACACATAGATTTAGTTTGATTTCATCTATATTTGCCAAACTTAACCACTTGCTTACTGGGCACTTAAACCCCCCTCCTGCCCAGACCAATTTTAAGCTTTCAGCACTGATGCACTTTGAATGACAATTGCGCGGTCATACAACTCTGTACCCAAATTACATTTTAATCATTTTTTTTTCACACAAATAGAGCATTCTTTTGGTGGTATTTAATCACCGCGGGGGTTTTTATTTTTTGCTAAACAGATAAAAAAAAAAAGATGGAAAATGTTGCTAACAGGTAATTTTTTCTCCTTCATTGATATGCACTGATGAGGTGGCACTGTTGGACACTGATGGGCAGCATTGTTTATTAGGCACTTGATGGGTGACACTGTGGGCACTGGTGGGTGGCGCTGGTGGGCACTGGTAGGCGGCACTGTTGTGCATTAGTTGGTGGCACTGACAGGTGGCACTTTTGGGCACAGATGAGCTGTCCACAGCTCTCCCTAATCGGGACCGATATCCCTCTGATTTCCGCGAGTGACCGGCTTTTTTTGTCTCCTCGCGATATCAGAGGAGAGTAAATAGCCAATTACCGGTTTTGTTTACATCACATGAACAGCTGTCATTGGCTGACAACTGATCACGTGGTAAGGGGTAGGGACTGACCCCTTACTCCGATCTGTGATCCAGACAATCTTATAGACTCACTGATCACAGAGCAAGACGCTCGTGCCCTGCAGGGGGCACACAGGCCGCTCGAGCATGGGAGGGCGTCTATTGATGGCCTCCCGGCAATACAGGTCCACACTGTAGCCGTCATTCGGCTATAGCGCGGACAACAAGAGGTTAAGTAATACAATAAGCAATCGATTTCGATAATTTGGATATAATTGAAGAGGTATATGGTTAATTTGCATATAGGATGTCTGGGATTCCAACTGGATTGAAAAATGCAAAATGGCAGGCGAGGTGCATATTATATATTTATATATATATATATATATATATATATATATATATATATATATATATATATATATATAGGAAGTGATGTGTCCAGACAAGTGACTACTCATGACATCAGACGCAACTGACAAAACAATTAGGGAGGAGCTGATGAGACCAGAGATTCACAGCATTTGAAGCGCAGGCGAAGCGCTTGGCATCTATAGCAAAAAATCAAGGGAGTTAGGGACTTTGAATGAGGCCATGAACAATGTGGGGGTATAGGGTAAAAATTACATATTTATTAATCATAGTAGGGTATACAGCACATATCAATGACACGAACTACTGGTAGAAAAAACATTGTAATAAATATAATTTCATAAGATTTACAACCACATGGTTCTGTGTATAAGTATAAATTGGCAACAAGGGTACATCAAGTATATGGTAACCTAGCGCCACGTAGTGGTCACAGTAGATACATATATACATTTCCAGAGATTATTATATGTACATAGATTGTAAAAAATAGCAAAATAAGACAGCACTTGCAGAGGGAAAAAATATGGAACAGTGAAACCATGATTGGTAGGTACTATAGTTCTGAGTTGTTGGTGTGATATTGTCACATGTCTGTATCTTAAATTGCCCGACGCGTTTTGTGTAAACCACTCATCAGGGGCAGATAATCAGAGATGTCTAAGATAAAAGAAGAATAGAATAGGTATAATAGTAACGAATCATAATAGGAAAGGGCGGATGAGTCCCACCTAAATTACTTACATGGAACAACTGCAGTGGGATGTGACAGGTAAAGAGCCTGGACCATAAGATTACCTGTCCTGGGAGCTGAGGTACAAAAGAGCAGCGTGCTGGCAGGGTGCATAGCCTCACCCCCTACAAAACGCAAGCCCAGAGTGCCAATATTCAAGGTTGGATACAGTGTTTCGCCAGTCATGGATGCCTGAAGGGAGTCTAAAAATGGTGGGCCAGATTCAGATACACTTAATAATGCGCTGCGTAATCAAAATACTCTACACTGCCGTATTTTACCAGGCTCTACACCGAATTCTGGTAGATTTTTGCCCGTACGCTACGGCGGCGTAGTCTATTTCTCGCCGCGTAATCGAAATACGCGTTTGGGGGCGTGAAGCATTTAAATTAAGCGCGTCCCCGCGGCGATCGAACTGCGCATGCTCCGTTCAGAAATTTCCCGCCGTGCATTGTGCGAAATCACGTCGTTACGTCATTCGTTGTTTGAGTAGCGTCGTTTACGAACATTCCTATTCCCGGACGACTTACGTCAAAAATAATAAAAGACGTCGGAAAACGTAGAAATTCTACGTGGGAACGACGGCCATACTTAACATGGGCTGTCTAATATTGGAGCAGCAAAAAGCTGGTATAGTGTTACGCAAAAAAAAGATGACTAAAGGTGCCGTAAGAGATTGCGATAGACGTTCGTAATTTCGGGGATCGCCGGCAAAAGCTCATTTGCATTCCCCGACGCGGAAAACGACGGGAAGTCCACCCAGTGGCCGCAATTTTATTGCAGCGTAGATCCGAAGGCGTACGAACACGTAATCCAGTCGAATTTAAGCCCGCAGCCGTCTATTCATGGTTTGAGGTTTCCGACTAGCTAAAAAACGTGCGTAATTTGAAAGTACTCCAGTCTAACACCAGTTAGACAGGAGTAAGGGCTCTGTGAATCTGGCCCGGAGAGTACATAATAAGTATATCATAGTATCCTAACAGAGTATGAAGGATACAGATGAATATTGGATGAGCAAATATAGAGATAATATATCTAAAGGGGTATCTGAGTAATAGAATAAAGTAGATGACCATGTATGTAATATCCAAATGGCCAGGGGGTATAGCTAATGGAAAAAGTAAACAAATAGCAGGGACAATCCTCAATTGCTCAAAACCAATGGATTAGAGTAAAGAGTAACTAGTAGAGGGGAAAATTAGGGGGCCTGATATGGCTTACCTGCATCCCAAACTGGTAAGGACTGGACTGTTAAGGCAGGGTATACCTGTCCTGGAAGTTGTAACACTCGAACTGCGTGGGAGAAGGCAGGATACAGCTGACCTGCACGTGTGCACGCTGATATGTACCAGCGTCACACAGGCGTGGCCACGGTGGGGAGAGACTCTGACACACGGGAAATCCGCGTGTGGGGAGCACCCATATTCCCCAACTGGACCAGCTGAGATAGAGGAACACGTGACCCACGTCATGACGCCACAAGTGACGTCACATGTGAGTCAGGAGGTGTGGCGCCGATGCGTAGGGGGCGCCCACCCACCCCCCATTCCTGAGGTGATTCCTCACCGCCCCTGAAAGGAAACAGGGGAAAAGGAGGTGAGGGAGCACACGGTAAGCATCGCAGCTCCCGGATTGCAGGCAAGGACCGGACCTGGATATACAAGGACAACAAACCAAACCCATATCGTGACACAAAGCAAATGTGCTGCTAAACATCATAGGACACAAAGTGATTACGTCCATGGTGCAAAGGACCCAGGACATGTAATATTGTCCTTAGGGTCATCAATACCTTCCACGTGGGTGGCAGGGGAACACTGCCAACCATGTCCATTGGCCTCCATCCCTAAAGCAAGATAAAAAATGGGGGAAAGGTTGGGACTTTAAATGAGACACTTGTATTGTGACTCCATCCCGGGTTCAATAACAAAAAATCAAGGGAGTTTGGGACTTTGAATGAGGCCATGAACAAGGTGGGGGTATAGGGTAAAAATTACATATTTATTAATCATAGTATGGTATACAGCACATATCAATGACAAGAACTACTGGTAGAAAAAACATTGTAATAAATATAATTTTATAAGATTTACAACCACATGGTTCTGTGCATAAGTAAAAATCGGCAACAAGGGTACATCAAGTATATGGTAACCTAGCGTCACAGAAGATACATATATACATTTCCAGAGATTATTATATGTACATAGATTGTAAAAAATAGCAAAATAAGACAGCACTTGCAGAGGGAAAAAATATGGAACCGTGAAACCATGATTGGTAGGTACGATAGTTCTGAGTTGTTGGTGTGATATTGTCACATGTCTGTATCTTAAATTGCCCGACGCATTAGGGGCAGATAATCAGAGATGTCTAAGATAAAAGTATAATAGAATAAGTATAATGGTAACGAATCATAATAGGAAAGGGCGGATGAGCCCCACCTAAATTACTTACATGGAACAACTGCAGTGGGATGTGACAGGTAAAGAGCCTGGACCATAAGATTACCTGTCCCGGGAGCTGAGGTACAAAAGAGCAGCGTGCTGGCAGGGCGCATAGCCTCACCCCCTACAAAACGCAAGCCCAGAGTGCCAATATTCAAGGTTGGATACAGTGGCATCTATAGCAGTTTCGGTTTCCACTTCCACATCATTTCATCTAGAGATGCCTGTTTTTATCATGTAAATGTAATTGCAATTTTAAATGTTTTAATAAAGTAACATAAATTTGATATACTACATTACGAGAAGTCTTTTCGTCCTCATCCCTGGCGAGGGACTTTGTTGCAGAAAGACCTAGAGGGCAGGAGCTCAGTTAGCCATACAGAGAGCAATAACTATCCTGGACACCATTAAGGAATGACGACAGACAGTGGACACACCAGGGGATTTATATATAAGCAATTTTTGACCTTTAAAAAAAAAAAAAGAGGGTAAAATCTTTCTGGTGAGTGCAGTGCGAATTTGGTGGTGGAGAGGAGTTACTATCCTTCTTTGGTGACACGTTTTTTTCAATAATCGTTATTCAACATAGTCGTTATGGTTTTCAACTGACTCTTTATGAATGAATGAATGAATGAATGAATGAAAAACTTGTATAGCGCAACACATGCGAATTTAATCGCCTCTGGGCGCTTGTTGTTCCTTTCTCTTTTGAAATCAAAAGAGATGAGTCTTGATCTTTCTCCTGAATGCGAGGTGGTTCTCCTCCAACCGAATACTGGTCGGTAAAGCGTTCCATAGTCTGGGACCTTGGAACGCGAATCTTCTTTCTCCTTTGGACTTAAAGTTGGCTTTCGGAATCTGGAGCAGATTTTGATTGGTGGATCGCAGAACGCGATTGGGATTGTGAGCTTTTATTTTTTTCACATAGATAATGGGGGGCATTCCCATGAATACATCTATGCGTTAGGCAGAGAGTTTTAAAAACAATTCTGTCTTTTACTGGCAACCAGTGAAGGGATCTCAGAGAAGGTGAGATTGATTCCCATGGTTTTTTTCCAGTCACAAGTCTAGCGGCCGTATTTTGCACGACTTGAAGACGAGCGATTTGGTACTTGGGGAGTCCGAGGTAAAGAGCATTTGCATAGTCTAATCTTGAATTCACAATTGCTCCCACCACGACTGGTAAGTCTTCTTTGGGGATGAAAGGAGTAAGTCTGCGTAGTAGGCGTAGCAGATGGTGAGATCCGCTGACTACAGACCCTATTTGTGCATCCATTGTCATGTAGGAGTCAAAGATGACCCCAAGACTTTTGACTTTGGTGCTAGGGGTGATGATTTTGCCCAAAATGGGCGGGGGTATCCAAGTTGTCCCCGGGTGATTCGTGCGCTTGGCGTGAAACAGTAGAAGTTCTGTTTTTGCTCCGTTGAGTTTTAGGTAACTCTTTGTCATCCAGTTCTCTATCAAAGAGAGGCATGTCTCTAGATTGAGGTGATGATCCTTTTTATTGCATATGCGGAAATACAGTTGCGTATCGTCTGCATATGAGTGATAAAGCAGTTTTTGGCTGCTAATTATTTCAAAAAGGGGACGAAGATAGATGTTGAATAACACCGGCGACAGAGGCGATCCTTGGGGGACTCCGCACGATACTGTGCGTTTCTCGGAAGTGAAAGATCCCAACTTCACAGTTTGCGATCGGTTTTCCAAAAAAGAGGAGAACCAAGATAAGTCGCTTTCTGCGACTCTGGCTACTTCGACTAGTCGAGTCAGTAATAGCTTATGGTCTACAGTATCGAAGGCTGCGCTTAGGTCCAACAGGACCAGGAGACAGGATTCGCCTTCGTCTGCGGCCTCGAGGGCGTCGTCCCATATTTTGAGCAATGCTGTTTCCGTCCCGTGTCCAGGACGGAAGCCAGATTGGTATGGATCTAGTAGGTTGTGGGTCTCTAGATGCTGTTGCAGCTGTTGTACCACTACTTTCTCCATTACCTTTGAGAGGACATTTAGGCCTGTTATGGGACGGCGGTGAGTTGGGTCCTTGGGGTCAAGGGTATGTTTTTTCAGAATGGGTTGAATTATGCCCTCTTTTAACTGGGAGGGCACTATGCCTTCCTTGAAGGATTGATTTATAAGCTGCGTGATCGGAGGTGCCAGGATGTCGGCGCATTCCTTCAGCAGTTTAGTGGGGATGATATCATTTGGCGCTGTGCCGTTACGCAAAGAATCAATGATAATCTTTGTGGCCTGTATAGTAATGGGTTCCAGGGTGAACTTACCTGATTGTGGCGAAATATTGATGGTGCTGTGTGAAAGATTACGGGAGGGATTGGGGGGGGTTTGGTTCTGCTGAATGCTTTCCCGGATTGCCTCAATTTTATTAATGAAGTAATCCGACAATTCATCGCAAAATTCTTGGGTGTCAGAGTTGGGGGCTTCTAGACATCTTGGATTCATTGTCTGATTGACCAATCTGAAGAGCTCGCGGGGGCGATTTAGGGCGCTGTTGATAGCCTCGGAAAAATAATTTTTCTTGGCTTTGAAAATTTCTTTGTGGTATTTCCTGGTTGATGCCTTGTAGATGGAGAGGTTCGCCTCTGAAGAGCTTCTCTTCCAGGCGGCTTCCGCCCTTCTACGCTCTTGTTTTAATAACGCCAATTGGTTGTTGAACCAGCTGGAGGTATTTTTTCGGATGCAGGTTTTATGTTTCGGCGCTATTAAGTCAGCTGACTGTAATAGGGCTGTGTTTATGGCATCCAGTGTTTCTACAGCCGTTTGGTTCGGCTGAATTGTTTTTATTTTATTCCTTAACGTGGTTTTGAAGAGTTCCGAATGGAGCTTCTTCTGACATCTAGTCCAGTGTGTTGTCACTGGTTTTGATGTTTTTGTTAAGGGAGGGAAATCGGAAATAATGAATTTAATTGCATGGTGGTCTGTCCATGGCAATAGTTCCTTTTCCAAGATTTTTATTTCCAGATTTTGCCTGAAAATAAGATCGAGGGTGTGACCTGAAGTATGTGTGGGCCCACATATTAATTGCTGTAGCCCTAATCCTCCTAGATGTTCAATGCAGGCGTCGGCAATGGGGTCTTGTGATGAGTTGGCCCAAAGATTAAAATCCCCGAGCAGCAAAAGGTGTTTGCTGTTAAGGGTATAGGTAGAGATGAAGTCCGTCAATGATAGTAGAAGCTGCGATTTTGGGCCGGGTGGTCTATAGCAGAGTAAAATCTGTACGGTCTCCTGGGAGTTTATTTCCAGCTTCAGCGTAAGGGTTTCCATGAATGGAAGAGGGTTTTGAAGGACTGGTTTAATGATCGTAAGATGGGACTTCTGGATCACCGCCAGTCCTCCTCCTCTTTGCCCTAGTCTGTTTTCCGTTATAATACGGTAGGTTTCTGGCACCATTTCTCCTAGAATGGTGTTACAGTCGGCTGTGAGCCAGCTCTCTGTAATAAAGAGGCAGTCTAAATCGTATTGTAGAATGAAATCATGGATTTCTAATCGATGTTTTACTGCCGATCTGGTGTTGATCAACGCACATGATATGTGCTTAGGCTGGGGTAGGCGGCTGTGATGTTTGATAGTCGATCTTCGATCGTTTCTCAAAAGGCGCAGATTGACCATGGTTGCCATATACCGGGGGGGGGGGGGAGTGGAGGATTTTCAAGAAGTGATTGAATCCTCCACCCAGGCTTGGTCCAGAGGAAGGCAAAAAACCCTGGCCTTGCAATGCCAATGTGCTACGGCGGGGAAAAAATTCCTTCCTGACCCCTTAAGAGGCGATCGGCGAACCCTGGATCAAGTCCTAATAGTGTTAAGGAAAGGGGATTGGGGCTGGGTGTACCAAGATGGCCACCGACCAGGCAGCAGGATCCAGGCTGGGGTCCACCTAATTAAGTGGATCGGTGCTGCCTGGGGGGCCGGGAAGAATAGCTGGGAGGAGAGGGGGGGGTTTGCTGGGGTAGGAGGAGGCTTTCTGGGCCGTTGAGGTGATTTGCTGCCGATTGCCGGGCGTGAGGAGCGGTGCGCCGCTAGGCCGCAGGTGAAGCCGCGGCCTTTCCTAAATCGCGGCTGCCGCGAATCCTCACAGGCCGGCGCGGAAGTGTAAAAAACGCCCAAATGGCGTGGAATTGCGGGGATAGCACTGGGGGGGTAGCACTGAGTGGGGGGGGTAGTATGGGGGTACGGATGAAAGAGGGAGAGCTGTGGGAGAGCTGTGGGGGGGTTGGAAAAGTTGGAAAAGCTGCCTCAGCTTGTCCTGAAAAGGACAGCTGTGTGTGGCTTACCTGCTTGGCTCCCTGGCGAAGGGATGAAGGAGGGAGCCAGCGGGGATCAAGCAAGTCAGGGGAAGCCTAATGAGTCCCTGGAGGGGTGGAGGGAGCCTGCCTGACTGTCTGGCTGACTGGTCCCTGGCGAGAGCGACTCGTGCGGGAGGCCGGAGCGTCCTACTCTCCCACTGTCACTGACTGACTGACTGAGCAGTCTCTAGCTAGGGGGGAGGAGCAAGACTGTGTGTTCCTAGAAAGACAGGAATCGTTATGCTAACTACTCAAGAGTTATTTTAACGTCCCAAATCGTAATAATGTCTAAGATCGTTAAATAATGCTGGAGAGATGCATTCTGGGAGCAGAAGGGGAGGAGAACAGCTGCATGTGGAAAAAAGCAGATGCAGAGAGAGAGAGAGAGAGAGAGAGACAAGCAAGACACACGTGGAGATTGAGCATGTGATGTGCAAAACTTTCCACATTTGACATGTTACAACCAAAAATGTAAATATATATCATTGGGATTTTATGTGATAGACCAACACACAGTGGCACATAATTGTGAAGTGGAAAGAAAATTATAAATGGTTTTCATTTTTTTTTTACAAATAAATTTGTGAAAAGTGTGGTATGCATTTGTAATCATCCCGCCTTAATCAATACTTTGTGGGAACCCCCTTTCGCTGCAATTATACAGTGGGGCAAAAAAGTATTTAGTCAGCCACCAATTGTGCAAGTTCTCCCACTTAAAAAGGTGAGAGAGGCCTGTTATTGTCATCATAGGTATACCTCAACTATGAGAGACAAAATGTGGAAACAAATCTAGACAATCACATTGTCTTTTTTGGAAATAATTTATTTGCAAATTATGGTGGAAAATAAGTATTTGGTCAATATCAAAAGTTATCTCAATACTTTGTTATATATCCTTTGTTGGCAATGACAGAGGTTAAACATTTTTTCACAAGGTTGTCACACACTGTTGCTGGTATGTTGGCCCATTCCTCCATGCAGATCTCCTCTAGAGCAGTGATGTTTTGGGGCTGTCGCTGGGCAACACAGAATTTCAACTCCCTCCAAAAGGTTTTCTATGGGGTTGAGATCTGGAGACTGGCTAGGCCACTCCAGGACCTTGAAATGCTTTTTACGAAGCCACTCCTTAGTTGCCTGGGTGGTGTGTTTGGGATCATTGTCATGCTGAAAGACCCAGCCACGTTTCTTCAATGCCCTTGCTTATGGGAGGAGGTTTGCACTCAAAATCTCACGATAGATGGGCCCATTCATTCTTTCATGTACACGGATCAGTCGTCCTATTCCCTTTGCAGAGAAACAGCCCCAAAGCATGATGTTGCCACCCCCATGCTTCACAGTAGGTATGGTGATCTTTGGTTGCAACTCAGCACTCTCTCCTCCAAACACGACGAGTTGTGTTTCTACCAAACAGTTCTACGTTGGTTTCATCTGACCATATGACATTCTCCCAACCCTCTTCTGGATCATCCAAATGCTCTCTAGCAAACCTCAGATGGGCCCAGACATGTACTGGCTTAAGCAGGGGGACACGTCTGGCACTGCAGGATCTGAGTCCCTGGTGCCGTAGTGTGTTACTGATGGTAGCCTTTGTTACGTTGGTCCCAGCTCTCTGCAGGTCATTCACTAAGTCTCCCCGTGTGGTTCTGGGATTTTTGCTCACCGTTCTTGTGATCATTTTGACCCCACGGGGTGAAATTTTGTGTGGAACCCCAGATCGAGGGAGATTATCAGTGGTCTTGTATGTCTTCCATTTTCAAATTATTGCTCCCATTTAGTCTTCACGACTGGAAAACAGAGGAGCCTCTTAAAGGAGTTGTAAATAACATATATTTTTTTACTGAAATGACTGTTTACAGGGTATAGAGACATAATAGTTAACTGATTCCTTATAAAAACGATTAAAAATAGATATAAATCAATCATATAATGTACCTGTAGTTTCTAGTTTCGTTTTTGCATGTTGTTTCCTGCCTCTCTGCCTTACATAGCATACAGAGCCATAGAGCAGTGATAGTTTGGAAAACGAAACTAGACACACAGTAATCACACCTCCTTGAAGTTAGTGACCACAGAGAGAAAGCTCCCAGTACTGTGGTCATCAGGAAACAGACAACCAGGAAGTGTTGAGATCAGAGAAGAATTACAGCAACTTGAGAGAAAAAAAAAGAACAATGAGGGCATGAAAACAGCACTGCATTAAGGTAAAGGAAGCTATTAAGATAAAAAAATAAATTTCCTTTACAAACCCTTTAAAGAAGAAGATGCAGATCTGTGAGCGCCAGAAATCTTGCTTGTTTGTAGGGGACCAAATACTTATTTTCCACCATAATTTGCAAATAAATTCTTTCCAAATCAGACAATGTGATCGTCTGGATTTGTTTCCACATTTTGTCTCTCATATGTCTCTCCTATGATGATAATTACAGGCCTCTCTCATCTTTTTAAGTGGCAGAACTTGCACAATTAGTGGCTGACTAAATACTTTTTTGCCCCACTGTAGCTGCAAGTCTTTTTTGGGGATGTCTCTACCAGCTTTGCACATCTAGAGAGTGACACTTTTGCCAATTCTTCTTTGCAAAATAGCTCAAGCTCTGTCAGATTGGATGGAGAGCGTCTGTAAACAGCTATTTTCAAGTCTTGCCACAAATTCTCAATTGGATTTAGGTCTGGACTTTGACTGGGCCATTTGAACACATGCATATGCTTTGATCTAAACCATTGTCTTTTGCAGACCAACAGATTTTCTTCTAAGTTTGCCCAGTATTTGGCTCCATCCATCTTCCCATCAACTCTGACCAACTTCCCTGTCCCTGCTGAAAAAAAGTATCTCCACAACATGATGCTGCCGCCACCATGTTTCACGGTGGGGATGGTGTGTTTAGGGTGAAGTGCAATGTTAGTTTTCTGCCACACATAGCGTTTTGCTCCTAGGCCAAAAAGTACAATTTTGGTCTGATCTGACCAGACCACCTTCTACCACATGTTTGCGGTGTCCCCACATGGCTTCTCGCAAACTGCAAATGGGACATCTTATGGCGTTCTTTCAACAGTGGCTTTCTTCTTGCCACTCCTCCATAATAGCCAGATTTGTGGAGTACACAACTAAGGCTTAATTTCCACTGGTGTTTTTACAGCCACTTTTCTGAGCGTTTTTTTTACAGCTTAAAAACGCCTGTCCATGTTTATTCTAGAAAAAAAAAAAAAAAATATATATATATATATATATTTTTTTTTTTGGAGCTGGAGCTTTAAAAACGCAGCGGCCGCGTTTTTGCGCGTTATTTTAATGTCTGGCATTTTTACAGCTCTATTGCTGGAGCTTCAGAACGCACTGGTCCCGCGTTTTTTTTGCAGCTTAAAAACGTCTCAGCCATCTACAGCTCAAAAACGTCATGGTGGACATGAGGCCATAGACTAACATGGACAGGTGTTTTTAAGCTGCAAAAAACGCTCAGAAAAGTGTCTGTAAAAACGCCAGTGGAAATGAGCCCTAATAATTGTCCCAAGGACAGATACTCCCACCTGAGTTGTGGATCTCTGTAGCTTCTACAAAGTTACCATGGGCCTTTAGATATGCAGTTGTGCCATATGCTTTCCATTTTCAGATGACTGATTTAATCAGTACTCCGTGAGAGGTTCAAAGCTTGCGAGATATATATATATATATATATATATATATATATATATATATAAAACCTAACCCTGCTTTAAACGTTTCCACAACTTTATCCCTTACCTTTCTGGTGTGTGCCTTGGCCTTCATGATGCTGTTTGTTCACTAAGGTTTTTCTAACAAACCTCTGAGGGCTTCACACAACATCTATATTTATACTGAGATTAAATTACACACAGGTGTACTCGATTTACTAATTAGCTGAAGGCAATTGTTATCACTAAAATCTAGTGAAACCAGACTAAAGGGGGCTGAATACAAATGCACTCCACACTTTAACATATTTATTATAAAAAAAAAAATTGAAAACCCATTTATAATTTTTCTTCCACTTCACAATTATGTGCCACTTTGTGTTGGTCTGTCACATAAAGTCCCAATGAAATACATTTACGTTTTTGGTTGTAACATGACAAAATGTGGAAAATGTCAACAGGGATGAATACTTTTTTTTAAGGAAAAGAAAGAAAGGAGGGCGCACCGACCTAGTGCATTACCAATTTTTTATTAACCACTTAAGACTCGGACCAAAATGCAGGTAAAGGACCTTGCCCCTTTTTGCGATTCGGCACTGCGTCGTTTTAACTGACAATTGCGCGGTCGTGCGACGTGGCTCCCAAACAAAATTGGCGTCCTTTTTTCCCCACAAATAGAGCTTTCTTTTGGTGGTATTTGATCACCTCTGCGGTTTTTATTTTTTGCGCTATAAACAAAAATAGAGCGACAATTTTAAAAAAAATTCAATATTTTTTACTTTTTGCTATAATAAATATCCCCCAAAAATATATAAAAAAAAAATTTTTTCCTCAGTTTAGGCCGATACGTATTCTTCTACAAATTTTTGGTAAAAAAAATCGCAATAAGCGTTTATCGGTTGGTTTTCGCAAAATTTATAGCGTTTACAAAATAAGGGATAGTTTTATTGAATTGTTTTTAATTTTTTTTTTTACTACTAATAGTGGCGATCTTTTTTGTGACTGCGACATTATGGCGGACACTTCGGACAATTTTGATACATTTTTGGGACAATTGTCATTTTCACAGCAAAAAATGCATTTAAATTGCATTGTTTACTGTGGAAATGACAGTTGCAGTTTGGGAGTTAACCACAGGGGGCGCTGTGAATTTGAGTGTACCCTGTGTGTGTGTTTACAACTGTAGGGGGGTGTGGCTGTAGGTGTGACGTCATCGATCGCGTCCCCCTATTACAGGGATGACGCGATCGATGCTGCGGCCACAGTGAAGCACGGGGAAGCCGTGTTTACACACGGCTCTCCCTGTTCTTCAGCTCCAGGGACGGATCGCCGCACTGCAGCGGCGATCGGGTCCGCGAATCCTGCGGTCCCGTTCCTGGAGCTTCGGACCGGGTCACGGGAGCGCGCCCGTGACCCACGGCTGGGTACTAAAATCAACGTATATATACGTTGATGTGCCCAGCCGTGCCATTCTGCCGACGTAAATGTGCAGTAGGCGGTCCTTAAGCGGTTAAAGATAGAATAAAAAGCAATAGTCCTACTCACAAGGGAAATTCAGTAAGCGCTTTTCAGACAGCTGGACTGGACCTTGCGGCACCTGCCAGTAGAACATCAGACATCTGGACGGCTGACTGCGTGTCGTCCTTAACCCCCCTGCCGGTAAACCCGAGCGCGACTCGGGTTGGATTTTTCATGTAAATAGCGATATCCACGAGTCGCGCTCGGGGTGAATATGCAGAGCCTGCAGCGCGCGCTGGCTTACCTTGGATCCAGGCGGGGTACTGTACTTACCTTGTCCCTGGATCCAGCGATGCATCCACGCTGTGTGAGCGAGTGGCGTCCTCCATTCGACTCACACAGTGCCCGCGCGCCGCCGATCTCCGTTTCCTGCGACGTAACGGCGCACGGGGGCGGAGACCGGCGGCAAATTCAAAAATGTAAACAAACACATTACATACAGAATACTGTAATCTTATAGATTACAGTACTGTATGTAAAAAATACACACCCCCCCCTGTCCCTAGTGGTCTGCCCAGTGCCCTGCATGTTCTTTTACATAATAAAAACATTTTTTTTCTCCCTGCAAACTGTAGATTGTCCATAGCAACCAAAAGTGTCCCTTTATGTCAAAAGTGATTTTAGATTAGCTAGAAAACAGCGATAATAAATTATAATCACTTGCAGAATTGAGCGTTAGCGATTTGTGGGAAAATTCGTCATAAAAAAATAAAAGTAATGACAGCGACAATTCTGCAACTGAGCAAATTTCAGTGATTTTGATTTGATTACATTAGTGAATAATTTTTATTATAATTACATTATTATTTGTTATAATTATTTATAGTTATTTATTATATTATAATTTTATGATTTTGTGTTTCAAACTTTATCATACCCGGGATGTCTACTAGACTCTGGTTTGGACATATTTAAGCGAGTTATTCCTAAAAATTGCAGGGCTACAGTATAAAACGCAGAATTTCCATGCAAAATAATTGTACCGCTTTTGGTACGTAATTCCAGACAGAATCATACCGCCAGGGAGGTTAATATAGGTATATGTGTGTGTGCACATGTGCAAAGACGGCCCCCAGTGCTAATGGTCACTGATTGGCAGGCCCCACCCCTCTCGCAGAGCCCCACCCATCCAAAGTGCCACCCCAGGGTGGGGCCTGCGAGAGGGGTTGGGCCTGCCAATCAGTGGCCATTAGCGCTGGGGGCCGTCTTTGCACATGTGCACACACACTTATACCTATATTAAGTAAGACACGCAGGAGAGAGATATCACGGGCCATTTAGGCTTTGAAGAAGGGGGTATGCCCCAGAAACGCGTCAGCCGTCCAGATGTCTGATGTTCTACTGGCAGGTGCTGTAAGGTCCAGTTCAGCTGTCTGAAAAGCGCTTACTCAATTTCCCTTGTGAGTAGAACTATTGCTTTTTATTCTATCTTTAATAAAAAAATTAAGTGGTAATGCACTAGGTCGGTGCGCCCTCCTTTCTTTTCTTTTTGTTTTAGCCATACGAATACCCTTTTATTCTGTGGAGGGCTGCAAGACTTTAGACTTTGCAGCAAGACTATACTGCTGTACCCGGTTTTGGCGAAACACCAGAGCGCAGGAGGTTTTTTGTGTTACTTTTTTAAGGCAAATAACAACAAGAACCTGGGGAATGCCCAGGGAATAACCAAGCCTACTTACCGACCAGCTAGCAGAACAACCAATTAACCTGTCTAACAATGTGCGTTAAAAACAGGGGTTTTGTCCGCACGCATTTGCAAACGCATGCGTGAGCCACAGAGCCGCGCCAAGGCACCCCATAATTCTGTGGTCCTAACACTAACAGTGAGTGTCCTCACAATGGAGGCACATGCATTTTAATGGATAGATAGGGGCAGGTGGCCTGAAGGGGAGCCACCCCTCCTTAAAGGTACAGAAGCACACCAGGCACCCAGCATATAGCACAATGGCTGCAAAGGTGTTGGTGCACTGCTGGACCAAAATAAACACCACAGGTGAAACAAAACGTATCCACCGCCCCCATCTATGGCTGGCAATCACAGTAAGTAGCAATGGAAGGCTAAAGCAGATAACAACAAGAACCTGGGGAATGCCTTTTTTAAGGCACTGTAGATCTGCGAGATTGCCACTACCCTCATCTCAGATTGACAATGCTGCTGTTCGAAAGAGTCTCTATTGCTTCTACAGTGAACTGCAAGATATATACATTTTCTGGTTTTGGGTTTTATATTCCTCTAAAGCTGAGCTACAAGGATAATATGTTTTGCATCTTATATCTGATCAGCCTCTGCGGAAGCTTTAAATCACTCTAGTAACCCAAAAGCCACTATCTTCCAGGTGCTGTATCAAGCGTCTTTCCCGCTGCACCCTAACCACAAACGACTGCTCGCTTGCTGAGCTTGGCTGCCATTTTTGCTGTCTGTCCTAATTACAATGGCAATAAACACGTGACATGGGGTTTAAACCCTTCCACACAAAAAAAAAAAAAAAAGTTTTGGCGCTAGACACACTTTAACCCCCCCCTCCTGCCCAGGCATATTTTTAGCTTTCAGTGCTCTCACACTTTGAATGACAATTACTCAGTATGCAACACTCTACTCAAATTAAATCTTGACCACAAAAGGAAAAAACGGGAATACACATACAGTGGAACCTTGGTTTATGAGCAACAACAAGCAACTTTTTTTTTTTAAATCCTGACTCGGTTTGCTGTCTCGCAAAACAAGCAGAATTCAAGCTTATGGGGTGTGCAGTACCGCATTTGGACAGAGGTGTGGGGGCGCCAGTGTCAGAAATACTCAGAGTCACTCGGAAATACAAAATTTTTGAGTGTTTCCAAGCGTTTCCGAGATCAGCTGAGCTGTCCCTGAGTATTTCCGAGGCTCTCCGACACCCCCCACCTCTGGCCAGATTTGGTATTGCTTTGAATTACAAGCATTTGTACAAGCATTTTCCTGGAACTGATTATGATGCCAAAAACACCCTCTGTGCAGCAATGCAATGACAGACTTGGCTGATTACATCCGTAATTTTTAGATCCACTGGAATATGTTGGGAAATTTTAAATCTAGGATAGGCCACAGATTCTCAATTGGATTAAGGTGTGGACTTTGACTTGGCCATTTGAACACATAAATATGCTTTGATATAAACCATTGTCTTTTTGCAGACAAACAGATTTTCTTCTAAGATTGCCCAGTATTTGGCTCCATCCATCTTCCCATCAACTCTGTCCGAGATCAGCCGAGCTGTCCCCATTGGGTTTTAAAACTATAAGCAGGTTTGGATAAAACCCTTGAAACTGGAACAATCTCTCCTAAAATGTGAATCTGCAGCAAGGCAGCGTGAAGATCCTCCCAATCTCATTGGAGAAGCAGATTTGTGGGCCCAAATTAAGAAGGAGGCAAGGGCAAATTCCAGCCTGTACCTCCGGGTCATCACATCCCAGACCCAAAGATAGAAAATGAAATAAAAAAATAAAGAGTGGCACTAGACTTGGCTGGCTTAAATGTCCAGGACTTGCAACAAACTTGATAAGAGGACTTGGCCTTAGGCGGCGTACACACGATCGGATATATCCGATGAAAACGGTCCGCGGACCATTTCCATCGGATATGTCCGATCGGGAGTTTGATCCGATGGCGTGTACACACCATCGGATCAAATTCCCCGCCGCCGGACGGCGCGGTGACGTAGTGGTGACGCGGCGGTGACGTTGACGCCGCCGCGTCACCGCCACGTCACCGCACCAGGAAGTAAAACACTTCCGCGCATGCGCCAAATCCATTCGGCAGCGGCGCGGCGGCGGTGGGGGCCGACATGTCTGCTGGTAAGTGTACTAACCAGCAGACATGTCGGGCGGACAGATTCCCACCAGATAGATTTCAAAGCATGCTTTGAAATCTGTCGGGTGGAGAAATCTGTCCGCTAGCATATACACAAGAGCGGAGATGTCTGCTGAAACGGTCCATCGGACCGTTTTCAGCGGACATATCCCCTCGTGTGTACGCGGCCTTAGACGTGGTAGGGATGAAAAGATAACTTCTGAAATCCAGGAACACATTTTGGCTATAGGTACCTTGACTTTCTTTTTACTAGGTGCGCTTGCTGCACTGGACTTTGTTAACAAAGTTGTCTAAAGACTTTCCGATCAGCTTCACAGCCACAGGATCCTGCACACATCTGCATTGCCAGGACTTTGGCGCAGGGAGTCCACCAAATAGTCTACACAATAGCGTCGTCCTACAACCGTGCCAGATTTATCTAGATGAGGAAGGTAATTTACATTAAATCCTAGGAAGAGTAGCTATCAGTATACTGTAAGTTGTTCTGTGGCTCTTAATGTGTAAATGCAGTGTTTCTTAGTGGGTAGGACACATTTCTTGTGTTCCTTATTATAGTAGGCGATATGTGCTGTTTTGTCTACTATTACAGAAGCGTAAAGGGAGTGCAGACGGTTTTTCGTGCAGTGTAATCTGGACTGCAAAACACAAATCGAAAGCAGCACAAGACATAGTATACATGTTAACACAAAATACATAAAAATAGAATGCGATGATTTGCAAATTTCAAACCCATATTTTATACACAATATAAAACAAGATGTTTAAAACTGAGAAAATGTACAATTTAAAAAAAAAATATGGTATTTTTTTTAACCACTTAAGCCCCGGACCAATATGCTGCTAAATGACCAAAGGCATTTTTATAATTCGGCACTGCGTCGCTTTAACAGACAATTGCGCGGTCATGCGACGTGGCTCCCAAACAAAATTGGCGTCCTTTTTTCCCACAAATAGAGCTTTCTTTTGGTGGTATTTGATCACCTCTGCGGTTTTTATTTGTTGCGCTATAAACAAAAATAGAGCTTTTTGCTATAATAAATATCCCCCAAAACATATATAAAAAAAGTTTCCCTCAGTTTAGGCCGATACGTAGTCTTCTACCTATTTTTGGCAAAAAAAAACGCAACAAGCGTTTATCGATTGATTTGCGCAAAATTTAAAGCGTTTACAAAATAGGGGATAGTTTTATTGCATTTTTTTTATTTATTTTTTACTACTAATGGCGTCGATCAGCGATTTTTTTCGTGACTGCGACATTATCGTGGACTCTTCAGACAATTTTGACACATTTTTGGGACCATTGTCATTTCCACAGCAAAAAATGCATTTAAATTGCATTGTTTATTGTGAAAATGACAGTTGCAGTTCGGGAGTTAACCACAGGGGGGCGCTGTAGGATTTAGGGTTCACCTAGTTTGTGTTTACAACTGTAGGGGGGGGTGTGGCTGTAGGTCTGACGTCATCGATCGAGTCTCCCTATAAAAGGGATCACTCGATCGATGCAGCTGCCACAGTGAAGCACGGGGAAGCCGTGTTTACATACGGCTCTCCCCGTTCTTCAGCTCCGGGGAGCGATCGCGAACGGGCGGCTAGAAACAAAATCCCTTGTCCCGGATCGCTCCCCGCGGGTTTCCGACCGCCGCATGTAGCGCGGGGGATCACGATCAGACCGCCGACCCGCGCAAAGGCAGGTACGTGTATATATACGTGCATCTGCCTTAACGTGCCCTTCTGCCGACGTATATCTACATGCGGCAGTCGGGAAGTGGTTAAACGGATGGCAGCAATACCTCTCAAAGTTGACAGCTGGTAAAGCAAGTGGTACTAACAAGGAAGTGCTGGACCGAGACTGCATTTGCTATTGACAGGATATGCCTCTGGAGGGCAAATACCTTTTGTTCTATTTGAAGCCCCTGTGATTTGAGATATGTCACAGTCAAATATATCGGCCAGCCGCACTCCCTTTGAATGCTCATTGTGCCTTATGTGAATCACTGTTGGTTGGTTATACCATGGCCTGTTGTTCATGCATGGCTTTGATGGACCATTTTCTCTCTATTTGTTGAGTTAGGATTCTCTGCTGTTCAGGTGGAGCGCCTACACTTGGGACTTAACCCACAGTTTTGGAAGTTTCAAGCCCTTTAGTCCCGTTTTTGCGAAACATATCGGATGCTCTGTCTGACAGTTTTGGGCTTCCCTTTTAGCTGTTTCCATATCTGTCCTCAACATATGTGCTTGTTTTTATTATCTTTTGAAAAGTGTTTATTGTCATATATATTAATATATTATTAATTTTTTTTTATTTATTTTTTTACGATTACTATTTGTGATCTGTTTAAAATCCCAACATGAGGAACTTGCTTTTTACTAAAGATGGGCAGAAGTTCATTAACCTCTGAAAAGCTGCATCTAAAAACTGTTGAACAATTTCAGAATAATGTTCAATAAAAAATTGCATTGAGTTTAACCACTTGCTTACTGGGCCCCCTTCCTGACCACCCACACTTTGAATGTAACACTTTACCCCAAATTAAATTATATTTTTTACCCACAGAGAGCTTTCTTTTGGTGATATTTATTCACCACTGTGTTTTTATTTTTTCCTAAACTAACAGACCAAATTTACAAAAAAATAAATAAAAAAATTAAGTTTTTCATATTTTGTTATAAACATTTTCAAACAAGTAATTTTTCTCCTTCATTGATGGGCACTGATAGATGGCACAGAGAGGTGGGACAGATGTGCAGCACTGGAGGTCACCGATTAGCAGCATTGGTTGGCACTTTGGGGACCGATGTCCATTTAACAGAAGTTGGTTACCGGCTTTATTTCCTTCAAGCTGACTGCATGTAACCGGTAACGGTATTTCCAGGAAATTTCCCTTCTAGGACAGCTACTTAAGAGATGAATAGCTCCACGCTCTACAGGAAACACAAATTAGATACAATTTACACACACAGATCCATGTCCTTGTCCCTGTAACCGCTGATTGCGAGTGCCTGGAGGACATTGCGGCCGCCAGGCACACGCATCGGCAGCTCAAGAATGCGGCGGGCACGCTCGCACGCCCTCTAGTGGCCTGGAGGATGCATAAAGGCAGCGTCCCAGAGAATTAGAGCCACCGTCGGGAAGTGGTTAAATAAAGTGCCTATCGTGTGTCCCCCTATGTGCCCTCACTCACCAGCTCATAATGGGTTAAACGCCTGTATTGAAAGGGATTTGTTATCCTTCGAGCTGTAGCTTTATCTTTTCTCTTGGTATTCCAGCAGGTAAGTAAAAACTCCTCATATGGGTATAGAACCAGAAGATAAAATATAAAAATAAAATAGAACCGAAGAATTATAAACAAAAGAATTTATTTATTTTTGTACAATGCACCAATTGCACTTTTTTCATCACAGAATCATGCCTGTTTTTTTTTAATGCAGTGATGAAAAAAGTGCAATCAGTGTGTAAACCATAAGTTTATTACAATTCTTCTGGTTCCATTTTCCTTTACCCATATGAGGAGCTTTAACCTAGCTGCTGGAGTGAGGGCACATAAGAGGGGATCACGGCATGGCACTTTTTTGATAACACAGACATTGGAAGACTAATCACATTCTAAATAACTTAGTTTACACAAAGGAATAGGATTTAAATATGTGATTAAAGCGGAGTTCCACCTTTAAAATCACTTTGTTTCATTACATCCAGCATACTGGCGTCTGCGCCAGTATGCATTTTTTTTTTTTTTTTTTAATGCATGTACTTACTTTATATAAAATCATTGAATTCCAGGCGCACCGCGGAATGTCGCCACTATAAAGCGTCACGCCTTCCGGAAACAGCCGATTAGCATCCGGCTTTTCTCGGCGCCTGCGCACAGACCCAGGAGATGACTGCGCAGGCGCCGTATATAGCCGCATCACGCCCTCCGAAAAAACCCGAACTAGGACCGGCTATTTTCGGCGCCTGCGCAGTCAGCTCCTGGGTCTATGCGCAGGCGCCGAGAAAAAGCCGAATGCTAATCGGCTGTTTCCGGAAGGCATGACGCCTTATAGTGGCGACATTCCGCGGTGCTCCTGGAATTCAATGATTTTATATAAAGTAAGTACGTGCATTAAAAAAAAAAAAAACAGCATACTGGCGCTGACGCCAGTATGCTGGATGTAATGAAACAAAGTGATTTTAAGGGTGGAACTCCGCTTTAAGTTATAGAGTTGTATATAAAGTCATAAACAACTTATTGTTGAGACAGCGCTGGTTACATATACTAATATATCTGAAAGGAGCACACACTTTAACGCAGCAAGTGTCTTATACGTTTACTCATTACCACAATACACATTGCAGCGCAGGGATTACTACATTTAAACATGATTCTGTGATGGAGATCACTGCATGGGCTCATAAAAATACTTAAAAAAAAATTCACTGTCTGAACATACCGTGTTTCCCCGAAAATAAGACGTACTCCGAAAATAAGCCGTAGCGGGATTTCGACACAAGATCGAAATATAAGACACCCCTCCGAAAATAAGACGTAGCGATGGCGTGTCGAATCTCCGAAAATAAGACGTAGCGATGGCGTGGCGAATCTCCGAAAATAAGACGTAGCGATGGCGTGGCGAATCTCCGAAAATAAGACGTAGTGATGGGCGTGTCGTATGCGTAACGGCGCGGAGCGGGAAACAACACGTTATAGGCATACGGTACTGTACCGGAGCTGAAGTGAGGAGAAGAACGTAAAGCTGTAAAGCTTCTCCCAGCACTGACCAGCAAACCCCTCTCTCACCCCACACAAACACCAGGGGATAGGGGGAAAAGCTGCTACCGTACTGAGCCCAAAGAGATCACCCCAGCTCCACTGTGCTCCACATCAGCTTTGCTGGCCTATCTTTCTGTACAGCCAGACAAGATGAGTGCAAAGAGAAGAAGTTGGATATCCAAATGGTCCAAAAATGGCGTGCAGAATACGATAATCTCAGTCGACAGGTGGACAGAGGAAATGCTAAGAAGCGCAAGTGTGGTTCAGGTAGGCAACCTTTATTTTCTGTAATAAAAATAAGACACCCCCCGAAAATAAGCCATAGTGTGATTTCTTGAGGGAAAAAAAAATATAAGACGGTGTCTTATTTTCAGGGAAACACGGTAGTTTGCCATGCCACCCAAAAATGCAAGGTAAAGCTCTATCATGCAAAGAAGCAGCCACATCTGAATATGATCAACAAATGCTGCAGTCTTCTTTGCACAAAGCGCATTTAAAATGGTCTGTTGCAAAGTAGAAAACTGTTCTGTTGTCAGACAAATCTGACATTTTTAACTATGGATGCCGCATCCTCTGGACTGAAGAGGAGGGGAACCTTTCATCTCATCAGTGCACAGTTCAAAAGCCTACATCTCTGATGGTATGTGGGTGCATTAAAGCATATTGAACAAGCAGCTTGCACATCTGGAAAGGCAAAATCAGTGCTGAAAGATACATTCAGGTTTAGAAGCAGCATGGTCTCCCCCCATCCAGATTACATCTTTTTCATGGACAAGCTTTCCATATTTCAGCAGGACAATGAAAAAACTGCATACTCCATCTATGACAACAGCATAGCTACTAAGAGTCCGTTTGCTTCACTGGCCTGCCTGCAATCCAGACCTTCCACTGATTGAAAATATTTGGTGCATCCTGAAGATAAGAATACAAACACCCTTGAATGTTAAGCAGTTTGAATCCTATATTTGGCAAGAAAGGGACAAGATTCCTCTCCCAAAACTCCAGCTACTGGACGCCACAGTTCCGAGAGGTACAGAGTGTTAAAAGAGGGGATGTTACACCTTGGAAAACATGGCCTTGTCCCAACTATTTTGAGGTGTTGCTGCCATCAATTTCATTATTACCTTATTTTTCTTCTTAAAATACATAAGTTTAAACATTTGAAATGTTTTTTATTTTATTTCTATTCCAAATCATTGCATTTTATTTTTAGGAAGATTTTATACAGCGACCTAGCTTTTTTGGAATTGTTAACTAGTTGCCGACCGCCCGCCGTCATATTACTGCGGAGCGGTGGCTCTGTCTCGCAGGAGCACGTAGCTCTACGTCCTCCCTTTAGAGACTTGTAGGGTGCGCGGGTACAATTGCCGCCGGGCACCCGCGATTGCTCGTTACAGAGCGGGGAACGGGAGCTGTGTGTAAACACATAGCTCCCGTTCCTGTCAGCGGGGGAAACGCTGATTTTCTGTTCATACAATGTATGAACAGAAGATCAGTGATTTCCCCTAGTGAGGCCACCCCCCATACAGTTAGAACACACCCAGCAACACACTTAACCCCTTCCCTGCCCACTAGTATTAACCCCTTCCCTGCCCCCTAGTGTTAACCCCTTCACTGCCAATGGCATTTTTATAGTAGTCCAATGCATTTTTATAGCATTGATCGCTATAAAAATGCCAATGGTCCCAAAAGTGTGTCAAAAGTGTCCGCCATAATATCGCAGTACCGAAAAAAACCGCCTCCATTACTAGTAAAAAAAAAAAAAATAATAATAAACATGCCATAAAACGACCCCCTTTTTTGTAAACGCTATAAATTTTGCGCAAACCAATCAATAAACGCTAATTGCGATTTTTTTTAACGAAAAATATGTAGAAGAATACGTATCAGCCTAAACTGAGGAAAAAAAAAATGTTTTTATATCTTTTTTGGGGATATTTATTATAGCAAAATGTAAAAAATATTGCATTTTTTTCCAAAATAGTCGCTCTATTTTTGTTTATAGCGCAAAAAATAAAAACCGCAGAGATGATCAAATACCACCAAAAGAAAGCTCTATTTGTGGGGAAAAAAGGACGCCAATTTTGTTCGGGAGCCACGTCGCACGACCGCGCAATTGTCAATTAAAGCGACGCAGTGCCGAATCACAAAAAGTGCTCTGGTCTTTGGACAGCAATATGGTCCGGGGCTAAAGTGGTTAAGTGGGTGTAACTGTAGTGATGTGCTGGATTTTTCAAGTGATCTTGCTCTCCATTTTTAAGATGCAAATCAAATTGTGAAATCCCACTTAAACAGGTTTTACTTTTTGGGAGAACTTGAGATGCAAGAGAAAAAAAAAAATGATGAATCATGCCTTGGATTTCAAGGCAGAATAATAAAGGCTTTTACTCAATCTCAACTATTTTAATACAACAAACGAATATAAATACTAGAAAAAAAGCGAACCTTTATTTTTAGCAACCTCCTTTACTGTAACAATCTCAACCACTTTCTGAAGCTGAAATCGAGGTGGAAAGGCCTTAGTAAGAGAAGCCCAAGATTTCAATGGCCACTCTGAGCTCCAGAGGTCCGGT
This sequence comes from Rana kukunoris, assembly GCA_029574335.1. Taxonomy (NCBI): domain Eukaryota; kingdom Metazoa; phylum Chordata; class Amphibia; order Anura; family Ranidae; genus Rana; species Rana kukunoris. Next base: position 212,501,055 of record CM056051.1, read on the forward strand.
GTAGAGATGAAACCATGTTCCAGAAGCACAACCATCATTGCAGCCCTCCCCTCATCTGGGCTTTATGTCAGAGTGGCTAGGTGGAATCCTCTCAAAACACATGCAAGCCCTATTAGGCCCCTATAACAATGGGGTGGGAGCAGCATTAGCGGTAAATCATCGCTATTTTTTAGCGGCTCTTTACTGCCAATTTCGCAGCGCTTTCAGCCGCTAGCAGGGCGGTTTTACCCCCCGCTAGCAGCCAAGAAAGGATTAAAAACCACTGCAAAGCGCCTCTGCAGAGGCGCATTGGCGGCGGTATAGCCGTGGTGTCCCATTGATATCAATGGGCGGGAGCAGTGGAAAAACGGTATACACACCGCTCCAAAGAAGCGGCTAGCAGGACTTCTTTTTACTGTCCTGCTAGCACACCGCTCCAGTATGAAAGCCCTCAGGCTTTCACACGGGATACACAGCAGCAGCTGTTTAGGGTCGGTTACCAGGCGCTATTTTTAGCACAATATTGCCTGTAAACCGCTTCAGTGTGAAAGGGGTCTGAGTTTACAAAAAAAACACCTGAAGGACTCTCAGACTGAGAAACAAGGATTGTCTGGTCTGAAAAAAAAAAAAAAAAGTCCATGGACGGACACAGCCTTCTCAAGTTTTGACAAGTGGGTTATGTTCCTGTTCACAGGAGAGGACTAGGCAGAAACATGTTAGATATTTAAACACATGTTACTTTAACAGAGTTGAAAAGCCCTGCCCAGGGAGCGGTCCTTCAGGACATAACCCTCCTCCCTGCAGCATGCAGCCTCAGTTCGTAACAAGCAGTACAAACCTAAAAAGGAGGGGTGGGGGCTGTGTCCGTCCATGGACGACAGAGAAGAAGGCTTTTACGGCAAGTACAAAAAATCCTATTTTCTCTTATTGTCCATGGACGGACACAACCTTCTCAAGTCTTGACAAGTGGGATGTCCCCAAGCAGTGTCAAAGAAACAAGGGGTGGGAACAGGATCAGTAAAAAACAACTTAAACCCAAACAAGCAGAGCTCAACGGAGGAGGTGCAATTTTAACCACTTAACCCCTGGACCATATTGCTGCCCAATGACCAGAGCACTTTTTGTGATTCGGCACTGCGTTGCTTTAACAGACAATTGCGGTCATGCGACGTGACTCCCAAACAAAACTGGAGTACTTTTTTTCCCACAAATAGAGCTTTCTTTTGGTGGTATTTGATCATCTCTGCGGTTTTTATTTTTTGCGCTATAAACAAAAAATAGAGCGACTATTGTGAAAAAAAAATGCATTTTTTACATTTTGCTATAATAAATATCCCCAAAAAATATATAAAAAATATTTAAAAAAAAATTATTTTTTCCCTCAGTTTAGGACGACAAGCAGTTAAACAGCCGCCTGCTAAACCTTGTGGACGAAAGAAGGATCAAAAGATGCACTCACATCCACCTTATAAAATGTCAACCAAGTAGCTGCTTTGCACACCTGAGAGACAGACGATTGATGTCGGAAAGCCCAGGAAGCACCAATCGCCCTGGTTGAATGTGCAGTGAGTCAGACCTCCGAAACGGAGCCGTAGCAGACAGGTACACTCGCAAAGCGCGTACCACATCCAACGCATGTAGCGCAACCTCTTTGGGATGCGCCGGCCGAGGACACAAGGACGGAAGTACAATGTCCTCATTCAGGTGAAAGGCCGAACCCACCTTGGGGAGAAAGGAAGGTTGCGGGCGCAACACTGCCTTATCCTTATGGAGGACCAAGTATGGCAACTTGCAGGACAAGGCCACCAACTCAGGAAATCCGTCTGACAGAAGTAATGGGCACCAAAAAGGCCACCTTCTGAGATAGCGTTGAGAGGAATCTCTCTGATGTATTCAAAGGGAGGTTTCTGAAGAACCGAGAGCACCAGATTCAAATCCCAAGGGGGAAGAGGTGGTTTAACCACTTGTCCTTGGGTGGACGTCATACGACGTCCTCGACTTTGTGTGGCGATATCTGAATGATGCCTGCAGCTACAGGCATCATTCAGATATCACCGTCTTCTGCCAGCGATTCTGTGCATGATAAGAATGATCATAGTGGCAGTTCCGTCGCTTGATCGTTCTTCTAGGCAACGGGAGGGGACGTTCACCCTCCCGCTGCCATCCAGTGCTTCTCCAGGCTCTTCCTTGCAATCGGGGGCCCGGAGAACGAATCGGCCGGCGTCGGCTCACAACGATAGAGATTTCCGGTGACCAGTCATCACTATGACCGTCCGAGCAACGGGCACAACGTTGTGACGTCACACCCGGGTACCCAGAAGTAAACAAAGCCCCAATCGCGGCTGTCGGCATAAGATCTGATTTTTTTTCACAATCTCATGCTTTCAAGCCTGGAGGAGAGATGTGGGGTCTTATTGATGCAAGTCGCTGCATCGTTAGACCTCCTCTGTAACTCGAAAATAGTAACCTGTAAAAAAATTGAAAGCATTGCCTATGTTGATTTTTAAGTATCGAAGTTTGGGGTCATTGCATAAGTGTGCACAATTTTAAAGCGTGACATGTTAGGTATCTATTTACTCGGCGTAACATCTTTCACATTATACAAAAAAAATGGGGTAACTTTACTGTGTGTATATATATATATATATATATATATATATATATATATATATATATATATATATATATTTATATTTATTTATTATTTAATGTTTGGGGGTTCTGATTAATTTTCTAGCAAAAAAAATTATGATTTTTACATGGAGAGCAGGGCCAGAATAGGCCCGGTGGAGAAGTGGTTAAGAGGGGGAAAAATATGACGAACCCCCTGCACAAAGGTACCCGCCAGCGAATGGGCCACAAAAGGCTGCTGAAAGAACACAGCCAAAGCTTAAATCTGTCCCTTAATGGTGGCAAGTATTTGATCCACTCCACGCTGTGAAAACAGCAGGATCCTGGACACCGAATACATCTGTGGACGCCACTCCATCTCTTCACACAGAGATGTAGGCCTTCCAGGTGCAATGGTAGATCTTCCTGGAAGAAGACTTCCGTGCCCTCAACATAGTTGAGATGACAGAGTTGGAAAGACCTCGTTTCTTCAATACCTGGCTTTCAATAGCCATGCCATTAAAGCCAGCAACACTAAAGCAGGATGCAGTATGGGACCTTGAGACAGAATGTCCTCCTGCATTGGCAGCCGCCAGGACAAGTCCGCCACCAGGCGCACAAGATCGGCGTACCATTGATGCCGAGGCCAATCTGGAGCGATTAGAATCATCGGGATCCCCTCGGCCTCCACTCTGCGGAGCAGCTGAGGAAGTAACTTCAACGGGGGAAAGGCATAAAGTAGCCGATACTGACCCCACAGGGCTACCAACGCATCTGACGTGTCTGCCCAAGAATCAATGGACCTGGCCACAAACCTCGACACCTTGCGGTTGAGACGAGAGGCCAAAAGATCCACATCCGGTGTGCCCTACTTCCTGCAAAGGAGTTGAAACACCTCCGGATGCAATGACCATTCTCCCTGGTCCAGCATCTGGCGACTCAGGTAATCTGCCTGCCAGACAGTTTTCTACGCCTGGATTGTAGACGGCCAACAAAGCTGGCACGCTTCTTTCCGCCCACCTTAGGATGTGAGCCACTTCGGACGCTGCAGCTGAGCTCCATGTTCCCCCTGATGGTTGACATACACCCACTGCCGTGGCATTGTCCGACTGGATCCTGATTGGGTGACCCTGCAACCTCCTCGACCACGAGTAGAGGCATAGCCTGATCACCCGAAGTTCCAGGACATTGATCGGCAGACGGGATTCTTCTTCCAGCAACCCTGGGACGACTGAACCCCCCCCAGACGTCCCCCCCAGTCCATGAGGCTGGCGTCTGTCATAATCACAGTCCACTGGAAGGGAAGAAACTACTTCCCGGACTAAGGAGCCAGGGATCTCAGCCACCAATTCAGAGAGACCCTGACCAGGTGGCTGACCTGAACCAGACAATCAAGAGACAATGGAGATTTGTGCCATTTGGACAGGATCTCCTTCTGCAACACTCGAGTGTGGAATTGGGCATACGGTACTGCCTTGAAGGACGCTACTATCAAGCCCAGAACTCGCATGCAAAAATGGAGAGACGAACATTTGCGGGATGCCAATACCCTCACTGCAGACTGAAGAGTCTGCAATTTCTCCAGGGGTAGAAAGACCCTCGCTTCTGAGGAGTCCAGAATCAACCCCAGGTATGCCAAATGCCGAGTCGGAACCAGGACCGGCTTCTGAATGTTTAACACCCACCCAAATATTCTGAGGGTCTGGCTGGCTATAAACACATCCTCCTAATTCTGAGCCAGAAACTGCTCTCAGAAGATGGATCGCCTAAGTAGCCCACGATGGCAATGCCTCGCTGTCTCAGCAAAGCTAGGATCGGTGCAAACACCTTGGTGAAAACCCTTGGTGCTGATGCTAGGCCAAAGAGAAGGGCCACAAACTGATCATGGTCCTCCCTGATCGCAAAGCGCAAAAACCTCTGGTGACTTGCGCAAATTAAGACATGCAAGTATGCGTACTTGATGTACAAGGATGCCAGAAAGTGCACCAAACGAATGGATTCCATGCGGAACTTCCTTACCTTCATGAAGGCATTTAGGGCTTTGAGGTCCAGGATCGGACAGACCCCATCCTCATTCGGGACCACAAACAGATTTGAATAAAAACCCTGAAACTTCTCGTCCTGTGGAATGGGTAAAATCACCCCGCAACTCAGCAAGTCCTGCACTGCCCTAACAGGGCAGCCCGACGAGCCGGAAGAAGAGGGAAAGATTCTGTATGGGGGATAGGAAAGAAACTATCTTGTACCCCGAAGAGACCACCTCGCAGACCCATTGGTCAGAGAGCAGGGAGGTCCACCGAGCTGTGAACCTGCGAAGCCGTCCCCCTACCCATGAGTCGGGCGGGGGCAAGACTTCATGCAGTGGCAAGTTTGGACGCCGGCTTGTGCGGCTTACGCACCCAGGGACATTTTTGTCCCCCAGCAGAGCTCTTGTCGACCTGGGAGGGTTTACCCGCAGGCCCTGACTGACGAAAATACCGCTTCTGCGTGGGAAAATAAGGACCTGGCGGGGCTCCTTCCCCTTGGTGGACTGAGGGAGGAGAGTGCTCTTACCCCCAGTGACATCCTTGATAATGTCGTCCAGCGAGAAATCAAAAAGCCTCCCACCTTTGAAGGGTAAATCCTCCAGGGCTTTTTTGGAAGCTTGGTCAGCAGACCAGCACTTCAACCAAGGAGGTGGTGCAAAACTACCGCCGAAACAGAAGCCCTGGCTATCAAGGGTGCTGCATCCAGTGAAGCATCACAGACATATACAAGGCCCTGGACTAGCTGGTCTGCCAGCCTAATAACCTCAGGAGGGAGTTTGGTGCTCCTCCACAGTCTAGTGCAAAATCTTTGCCCATTCAGTGAGTGTCTGAGACACCAGGTTTGTGGCCACAATAAGCCGCAAGGCAGCCCCAGCAATTGTAAACATGATGTGGGTCAGAGCCTCGGACCTCCTATCAGTCTGGTCCCTTCTATGCAGAGAGTGGTCACTTTATTTAACCGTGCAACCGGAGGAGAAGCCCATTTTAAGAGGCTCTTCTTAAAAGGGGTACCGAACCGCCAGGCGGTGAGGGACTACAAAGGCCTTCTGCAGCTTTTGCCATTCCGTATCAATGAATTTGTCAAAGAAGGGTACATTAGGAAAAACCTTCACAGAGCGGTCCGATTTGTGTCACCCAAAAAAGACAGAGCCCTCAGCAGAAGCCTCAGCAGCACTATCGAGCTAAAGGGAGTCCCTTACAGCATTGATAAGCGCACTGACAAGTGCGCTGTCATGTACCGACCCAAGTGAGGGGTCTCTCTCACAAGTAAGGTCCTGGTCCACATCTTCAGACAAAACAGAACCAGGGACCTGAGCCGCAGCCAGGTCCTGGTCTGAGTCAGAGCATTCCCCAGGGGATACCGGGGGGAGGGGGCGCTTTCTACCCCCTTTACACCCGCACGTCGCTTCCACCCTGGCAACAAATGTTTCCAGGAATGCCGACAAAGTGTCCATGGGAACCACAGGTGCAGGAGCACCAGCTGCCACCTCTGGCATGTTTGGGGAAGAACCAACAGATACTGACACCATTACAGACAGCTCTCAGGGCCCTATTCAGACTTGAACTCACGATCCTGCTGGGCGAACCGGGGGGTTACCCAGGGGACTCACCACCACAGGAGGAGACTGTACAGCGCTGCTGCCCGCCCTCAGTACACAGCATGTGTGAGAGGAACAAAAACCGTGAGGTAAAGCTGTGAGGTAATCTGAGGAGAGCTGCGCTGCGTGCTATAGGAACCAGCACTAGAGGCCAAAATCACTTCCAAGATGGCCGGACGCCTCAGATGAAGCAGAACACGGCCACAGTAAAATGGCCGACCACAATAGTAAGCTGCGCCATAGCGCGGTCACAACAAAATGGCCACCAATGGGAGATTACAATACAAATGAAAAACTACATGAAAATGGCACCGCCGGCAAAACGCTGCAACTAAGAGAAAGCCCATTAGGGCCTATACAGTGGCAAAAAGCGCTTTATTTAAACCCCAGCAAATAAGTGCGGGCCAGACACACTACAGTCCCCTGTTAAGTACATGTGATATTTCTGTGTTTTTTTTTTTTTTTATTAAATTTACAGACATTTCCAAAATTCTATTTTCACTTTGTCATTATGGGGTACTGAGTTTAGAATAAACAACTCTAGTATCAGACTAACATAACAAAACTGAAAAAATATGGAAAATACAGAAACTTTGTTAAAGCGAAAATATACTCACTTGTTCTCTAGCACTGCAACGTCCCAGAGCTCCACACCCACTGCTGACAGTCTAGCAGCTTTTATGTATCATTTCCCAGCTGTTCCCATTGGCCAGGCAGAGATGACGTTCGCCCGGAATTTACAAAATTGTTACAAGAAGCTGTGCATGCACAGCTCAGTGTAAAGTACATTTAGTGGAGAAAAGACAGCATATCTCTTCTGCATAAAAAATACTGGCCATTTGCCCTTTTTTTTGTTAACGTTTCACTTTAAAAGAAAGAGCCAACAAGAATTTCATGTGTAATCAGTATTTTATTGCCATGCTACAAAATGATGTTGGCACCAATGAAATGAAGAATGTAGTCAATATCAAAAAAATATATATTTTAATGAACATTTGGTAAGCAATATCAGTACCTGATGCACACCAAAATTAAATTAAAAGCCACTATTCAGAATGGAACACAGTTTTCATCTTAAAAAAAGTTGTCTGCATAGTATAATTTGCTTGAACCCTTCAGTGCAAAAAGCAGAAGCTACTCTGCAAAATGTGGTAGTCCAAGAAAAGACAACCGTCAGCACCCAGTTGGCTCAGCATAACACATGATGTAGAAACAAAAGATTGCCAATTCTCTTGCTGAGCGCTTCCTCGCAGTCGAAGGGTCACATATCAAGACAGTATCATGGAATGTTAAGTCCAGATATAACCCAAAATATTTTTTTAAATGTCATGGAACGTTTGGCAATGCACATCTACATATCTTAAAAATCTAAATGGTCTACACTACCTTTATACAAAAGTTACTGTTTATATACTTTTAAGTATGAAAAAAAAAATTGAATTTATAATGCAAATTAGGAACATACAATAATCTTACAATATCATACAATGTGATAAAAAAGGGGGAATCATTTTTGGCCTTTATACAAAATGTATATATGTCTGCATTATATAAATGCAACCCTGACATACTGTAACTAAAAACACCAAACCTTCACGCATAGAACTAGATTCCTATACACCCAAAGCCTGTTATGAAAATTAAGACACCAACAGCCACTTTGGGAGAATAGTCTGAATAGTGCTTCATGTGCAAAAAAATAAAGTAACACGCTTGAGTGACGTCGCATGTTGGAAGGCTGAAGGCCAGCACTTTTTAACACTCCGTTCGTCAAATTGTAAATATACAGTCGTACCAATGGCCTCAATGCAAAATGCTGGTGCGACAAATTTGGCAAAATTCTGGACTTATAAAAAGTTAGTATAAAAATACATACTTGTATATAATTTCACACATTCATACTGTAAATGACATCCCAAAAAATAAAGTTATCTTTAGCTTTAAATGGCAACAGTCTAGATGCAATAACATAGGCAAATGTCTAGTAAGTTTATAAACTCAAAGTTGGCATGTCACTGCAACCTAACTTAATTAAATAGGTAAAAAAAAGGCAATACAGCTATGCAACTATACAGTACATACTACTACTGTAGAGTGAACCTTATTTAGGAGTACCTGCTCTACATAAATTCCCTTTAGACGAAAGCACATGGAAAAAATAAAACCTATGAAATAGTGTTAGTGTTTAAGACGTGAATGGCAGATTTTTTCCCATTTGTTTATACAAGAATTTGTCTTTTGTAAAAAGTACACAAAGGTGCAAAAGGTGTAACCTGCTCACATGGGTAGGTCAGTACTGTTGTGTCTAGTCTTTCTAGAAGTACCATCATCACGTGGCAGTGCTTTCTGCAGGTTGGACATAGCAGCAGTTCTTTCAATGTCTATCACAGCATAAAGCTCCGTGCGTCTGGTAGGAGTTTGCGGAAGAGGAGTGGTAGGGGTCTTCGGTGTCTGGGGGTTGTCAGAGTCACTGCCACCTTCCAAATCAACCTGTATATAATTAAGCTGCCTATGTTCTAAACTTGGGCGTCTTAGATCAAAATTAAAAACAGTTGGTGAGCAGTCTCGACGCCTAGAAAACTCAACCTTGTGAGCACTTAGTGGGACAGTTACGTTCTCTGTATTTACATAGTTATGCATGGGGTCTAGGCTATTATGAAATCCATTTATAGATGGCGTCTTTGGTCCTAAAAGGTCATCATCTTCCTTACTGGATTTTCGGGCTTCCCAAACAGGAGGAAGAGATGGTAAATTTTCATAGTTTATTAATGCAGTTCTCCTCTGGGCAGAGTTATTAATATTTTGGACGTCAGCCGATAGAGGTGGTGGAATACGTCCCCTCCGAAGCCCAGAAGGCAAAGTTAGTCCATTAACATTTTCATACACCATTTTATTGCCAGAAGGGGTATCTCGGCGTTCATCACTGTCATAACCAGTGTCCCACTCTGTGCTATTAGGGCAACTACTGCGGTTATCCTTTCCGACAGCTTGTTCCTCAAGATTCTCCAGTTTTTTTTTCTCCATTAATTGTCTTTGAACAGGTGTTGGTCCTAAAACAAATTTCACTCCTTCAGGCTCCAGGATAACCTGGGGGTCTCTCTCTGGAATGGAACTGGGCTCTCCTCGGGCTACACTTCCTTCAGCGGTGGAAAGAGGTTGCTCAAGTGGTGTCGGTATACGTTGCCTTTGATCTTCTTGCACGCCAGTCGTGTTAACATATGTATGCACCTTGAGAAAACACAAAAAGTAGATTCAATAAAAACAAGAGCCTTATCCTAGAGGTATTTACATTTATGGTGGAATCAACTAATTACTGACGCCCTTGCCAAATACTAGTTTGGAACGCTGAAGATTTACTACTAGTTTTGGGAACTGTTCACCCTAGTGTTAGTGGAATTAGCCTGTGTCATTTGTGTTTAGGTTTCTATGAGAAGGCATTAACATTTAAAAGAGGTTTAGTAAAAAAAAATAATAATAATACTCTGAAGTCAAGCAGTACCAGAAGCACCCCAGAAATACTGCTGTAACATGGATCGTTCGTACCCCTATATCTGCTCTCCAGTGTCCCACAAAAGAGTTAGCAAGAATCATTTACCGTGAACTGCATTTGAAGATGCATGCAAAATACACTGAATATAGCTATATTATGGAGCTACTTACATGGTCTTCAGGAGCAAGCAGTGGGTGTGTAGACTCCTCTCCCACAGAAGGAAGGCGTGTACTCCCTACTGATGGATGTCTACTAGAGGGATGTGAAGATGCATCACCAATAGATGGGTAACGTGGATATCCATTAGGTATACTTGGACCACTAAAACCAGGAGCTGCAGAAGAAAAAAACAAAACAGATTATATGAGTACTAAGGCTGTACTTTAAACCTGAAAAATTGATTAAAAGGTTTGCTTCCAAATGACCTTAAAATGGATGAACTTGCACATTTATGGTAATCCTATTCTGTAGTGCTGCACATGTGGAAACTGGGTGTCAATGCTAGCCTTGTGCTCTTGTAAAGTGGGAAGTGAATAATATCTGTAGTTCCACATCAAAGGGCTTTTGTATTCTGCACTAAAACCAAGCCCTATGCCAGTTTTCTTTATATTCAGAAAATCTACATTTTATGACTCGACAATATACTGTATGTTGCCTTATTGAGCTACTCCAAGCAACGCATACAGGTATTAGGCAATTCTATCCAGTAAACACAGCAACTGTTCCAAAAGTCAAAAAATGTACTCGCTGCAATAAAAACCAGGAAACAGGGAAGTCAACGCTTCTCTACTTTATTCCACATTATTGCTAACAATTTGTTTTAGATACATTTTACCAGGTGTAGGTAAACACCAAAACAAAAAAGTTTGACAGCTTACCAGTCCTTAGATGAGGTAACTGCAATAGTTTTCCAATTTTCACCTAGAATTCCTGTAAACACCACTTCCGGTCCCTCGTTGTCTACATTTTGTTCAGTGTATCTATGGTGGGACCCATGGAAGTCACACAGGCTGGACTTTAACCTCTAAAAGATTTACCCCCTGCATGACCAGGCCATTTTTGCAGCATGGCATTGCGTTACTTTGACAAATACGCAATCATGCAATGCTGTGCCCATATGAATTTATTTTTTCCCCCCACAATTAGAGTTTTCGTTATATTTGATCACCTCTAGGTTTTATATTTTGTGCGCAATGAATAATGTGGTGTGCTTTGGAAAAAAGTTATAGCATCTACAAATTAATGATACTGGCTGGGAAAAAACATCTAGGGCAATCAAAGGGTTAAATCGGTGCCTAACCAGTGTATTTTTTGTACCATGTGTGGTGCCTTTACTTAGGGATGCTTCGCAGGAAAAGAAAATCCATCACATCCCTGCTGACAAAACAGAGCTCTGTTCTGTCACTTTTCGCAGATAAGCAGATGCTGGTGGACATCCATTGGTCAGCACCCGCTGAATGCTTGTGTCGAATCACAGCCGCACGTGCGCCACCCCCCCCCCCACCCAGATCACTTACTAGGTACGGTCGCTGGATAACCAAGTTATATACAGTATCTCACAAAAGTGAGTACATCCCTCATTTTCAGAAATAAATTAGAACTTTTCATGTGACAACACTGAAGCAATTACACTTTGCTCCAATGTAAAGTAGTGAGTGTACAGCTTGTATAACAGTGTCAATTTTTTTCCTCAAAATAACTCACAGCGCCATTAATGTCTGAAACCGCTGGCAATAAAAGTACACCCTTAAGTGAAAGAAGATTGCCAAGACCCTGAAAATGAGCTGCAGCGCAATGGCCAACACCATACAGTGTTTTAACAGGATAGGTTCCACTTAGAACAGACTTTGCCATGGTTGACCAAAGAGGTTGAGGGCATGTGCTCAGCATCATATCCAGAGGTTGTCTTTGGGAAATTGACGTATGAGTGCTGCCAGCATTGCTGCAGAGGTTGAGGTTGAAAGGATGGGGAAGTTAGCCTGTCAGTGCTCAGATCATACACCACACATTGCATCAAATTGGTCTACATGGCTGTCCCAAAAGAAAGCCTCTTCTAAAAGATGACGCACAAGAAAGCCTGCAAACAATTTACAGAAGACAAGCAGAATAAAGACATGGATTACTTGAACCATGTCCTGTGGTCTGATGAGACCAAGATAAACTTATATGGTTCAGGTGGTGTCAAGTGTGTGTGGTGGCAACCAGGTGAGAAGTACAAAGACAAGTGTCTTGCCTACAGTCAAGCATAGTGGTGGGAGTGTCATGGTCTGGAGCTGCATAAGTGCTACCGGCACTGAGGAGATACAGTTCATTGAGGGAGCGATGAATGCCAATTATTGTACTGTGACATACTGAAGCAGAGCATGATCCCTTCCCTTCAGGGACTGGGCCACAGGGCAGTATGCCAACATAACAATCCTAAACACACCTCCGAGACGACCACTGCCTTGCTAAAGAAGCGGAGGGTAAAAGATGGACTGGCCAAGCATGTCTCCAGACCTAAACTCTATTGCTCTATCTTCAAACGGAAAGGTGGAGGAGCGCAAAGTCTCCAACTTCCACCAGCATCGTGATGTCGCCATGAAGAAGAGGACTCCAGTGGCAACTTGTAAAGCTCTGGTGGTGAACGTCATGCCCAAAGAAGGATTAAAGCAGTGCTGGAAAATGATGGCCACACAAAATATTGACCCTTTGGGCCCAATTTAAATATTTTTACATAGGGGTGTACTCAAATTTGTTGCCAGCGGTAATTGTAGCAAAGTGTCCTTTCTTCAGTGTTGTCACATGAAAAAAGATATGCTAAAATATTGACAAAAATGTGAAAGGCATACTCACTTTTGTGAGATATACTAGTTGGCAAGAGGTAAAACATGTCTGCCTTTGTTCATCACCAATACATGGTTGGCCTTGACTCTGAGCAAGTGGGCCATGCTTACTGTGAGCATCTGAACGTTTAATGTTGAGTCTTGACAGGAGTATATTTATGGAGGAAGTCAAGAATTCCTTTTCTTTCCAAAGCAATGCTCTGTAGCCAGCATTCTGGATATGGGTTGTAGTACCACAATAAGCTGGAACTTCTTGTTCCACCATGTCTCAGGGTACTGAGGACCTAACCCTGATACATCAGTAACTGTTTGGTGTGGGTAGTTATTGCATGTATTTACATCAACATTCTTTATGCATCCATCAACAGAGGAAAAGCTGAAAGAGAACTGGTACCTTAGAATTTGAGTATATGTTTAGTGCTTACTTGTGGGAGTACGTGGAGTTCTTGGGACATCAAGCTCTGTCTGAGGACTTCTTTCCACCACTGGTTCTTCTACAACACTTATACTATTATTCTGCATGATTTCTTGCAGCATATTAAAAAGCTCTTCTGCACGAGCACATTTAAAGGCAAATATTCCTGAAAACAAAAAAGAAAAAAAATGAATGAGAACTTCCATCACAAAACTCGGCGGTAAAAACCTAGTTACACACAATCTGGGATAATCACAACACTACTGATCATTCACTGACAAGAAGAAAACACAACATACCAAGATAGCCTGCATAAGGAAAGCAATAACACGAGGTAAAGATTGTATGCTTGGTACATGAGGATGCAAATACTAGGAGACATTGGGGCCCTTAAAAGGTCTAAAGAGACTTGGCAATTATGTAGCTATGTAGTCATGATAAGCAATGCACTATTTTATTCCTTAGTGTGGTGAAAAAAATAACTGCTCCCCTTTTTGTAGGCCTCTGGGAGAGATGGGAGAGGGAAAGAAGACAGACAGTACAAAGGAGGCATTGATATTGATGTACCGTGCTTCTTTGGACAGCAGAGGGAGCCCAACTTACCAGTACCAGCAAAGACAACCCAGTGAGGTCCCAGCTTTGGATTGCTCTTCCTTTTGCAAGCATTAAGTTAAAATTAATAATCTCGTTACAAAAGGATCTTTACTATAGAATTTGATTTGCGATCCTTGAGTGCTTATTCAAAACATGCAGCATGTTATTTATGACATCATCATGGCTAACCGATGCTCACTTGATAGGACAACTGTACATTAACACTAAAAGCCTCCAATTCACCATCCTACTTTAGAGCTAAAACTACGGTAACTGCCCCCTATAGCAAAGCTGAATCCTGCAGTACTGTGTATCGCTCAATGACAGAAATCATCTCCGGTACCGGTATTACCTGTGCAATGAGGAAGTAGGCTTGAATGGGCCATCATGGATGTTAAAAAAAACGTATATACCCTTACAACCATTTTACCTCAATGCATTCTCGCGGTTGTAAAAGAAAATTATATATCAGACAGGAGGCTCATATCTATGCATTATCTTTCTTTATTAATGCTCACAGCAGAATATATTTCTAATAACTCAATAAAACAAAAACTTTTAAAACAGACTTCCACTCTCAGCAGTCCATATAGCCTCCGGCCACGCCCCTAACAGTGACCTCCATAAAAGGGGCTGTCTGTGAAGGATCCTCCTCTTTCTTTCTGCTCACAGGACAGATAAGTACCTTGTTTGTGGTGTCTGTACAGTTGGGGAATACAGGGGGCTTTTTTCTGCCCTCTGTTGTTACCCTTATTGGTTGTTTTATTTACTCTTACTTATTTCCGCATTTTTTCCCATTTTCTCTGCATTACTATACAATGTTTTTCCCCCCAGCCCTCCAGTTGTTTTGGGCGTCACTGCGGTCCTTTATAATACTGCTATCTCTCGTTGCACCGCGCGGAGGTCGGGGGGTTTACTTTCCCCGTTGGCTTTAGGCACCAGGCTTTCCCACCTCTCCGCTGTGCGCTTTGCCGAGCGCTCTGCCCTGTCACCGCCATTTTCCTCTCCTTCCTTCTCCCTCAGACATTCGCTCGAGTGCAGGGGGCGGAGCTTCCGAAGCTCACCCGCTCAGCCTATCAGCGCCCAGCGGCCGTAGTCTCGCGAGACTTCGTTCCCGGGCCGCTGTAGATCTCAGGCTCTTCCCCTCTCCGCCACCATTCGGCGCTGACGGAGGGGTGGATAGGATCGGAGCCTGCTGATTCCTATTAGTCTTCTTTTTGTCTGGTTAGGTAATCTGAGGCACAATCTATTTAAATAGAGCTGCACACACATTAAACCCGTTCTGCCCTGTAGTCAATACATCCACTGTTAGACTGCATAGACTTTGCTGTCATCTCCTCATCACTTGCCATGACTGACCTTAACCAAGTGTCCCCCAGTGGGGACATTCCCTCAGCAGGCATCTCCCACACCCTAAGTGCCACACAACTTCAGGACATCATTCACATGTCCATTCAAACTGCCCTGGCTTCTGCTGCCCCATCTGCCTGGTCCCAGCAACCCGTAAATACCCCACTATTACCGCCCCAGAGCGGCGAACCGCCTATTAAAAAGGGTAAAGCCTCGCACATGAGGAAACACACCATGGCGGTGCATGACTCCCCGGCAGGGGAAGTAAACAATTTGCTACAGGTAGCTCCCACCACGGTCTACCACCCCCAGCATCAACCTGATATGTCTCGACCCCTGGACCCCAGGGAGATTCCACAAAAGGGGTATAAAGCCATTAGAAGGGCTAAACCGGACTCATACAATGAGTCTTCAGAAGAGGACTCGGCCGACCCTTCCGATGAGTCGGTTGTATCTGAGTCCGGGTCATACATTGAAGATGCTGGGGCTACGGCGCTCAACACAGCCGCCACTCCTGCCACGCAGGACGAGGTCCTCATAGACGCCCTTGGAGAACCCTTTTTCCACCCAGACGCAATTATCCACCCGCGTTCTGGAGAATGGACACCTCTGCCACACGTTTCACAGTTCGTGGAACTTTGGGCCAGGAAGTCCCTGGATAAAAATGGCCGTAACAAATTACGGGCTGAATGCCCCAGACCCTCCATACCTAAGAAGGTTGTGGCCACCCCAGAGGTGGACCCGGTCCTAACCAAATATCTCCTAAAGACGGGAAAATTTCAAAAGAAGGGCATCGAACGATCCTGCAGCCTCCGGGCAACCAGTTGATCTCCCGCAGCTTAGAGGTTGGGCACAAAGAGCCCTGTGTCTAGCTGGCACCGCCAACACGGCATGTTCGGTGGAAAGACGCAGGTCAATCCTCATGCGATTAGACCCCCAGTTATCTCACCTGGCGGAATCTGAACCCGGCCCATTGGCCGAAGGTATGCTCTTTGGCGACATGGTCATCAGGGACATAAACAAATTCGTAGGACTGTTCACCAATCTAGACAAGGCCCAAAGCTCGTTAAGGAGAACCGGGACCAACAAGGTTTTTAACAGGGCCGGCAGAAATAGAGGCCGTTCTGCCGGCCGTTCCACTTCCTACAGGCCACAGGGCAGACCCTTTGCTCAGTACCAATACCAGGCTCCATCCTATGCCACCTCGCTGGCGCAACCTGCACCCTTCTTTCCTCCCCGAGGCAGACCCTGGCGCGGACGTGGTGGACGCGGTTACCCACGATCCCGGCCTCCTACTGGTGAGTATGCCTTACACCACACTCAATCACATTCCTGTGGGGGGACGTCTGAGGTATTTTACCCTAGCCTGGTCTGCGATTACGGCAGACGCATGGATCTTACAATCCGTAGCGGGTTGGTTATAGACATACAATCCCCACCGCTTCTCAACATACTTCCTCCTCCCATTCGGTTTGCAAGATAAAACGCTCTTCTCATAGACAGGGAGATACGAGACCTGCTGATCAAACAGGCAATTGTAGAAGTAGACCCCCTTTCCCCAGGATTCATAAGCAACCTGTTTCTGGTACGCAAGAAAGGGGGAGGTTACCGCCCGGTGATAAATCTCAGGGACCTCAACCAATATGTCGAGTATCGACATTTCAAGATGGAGGGGATTCACTTCCTCCGAGACCTTCTCCAGCCTGGAGACTGGCTCGTGAAGGTGGATCTACAAGACGCATACCTTACGGTCCCTATACACCCGGAATCGCAGCACCTTCTTCGTTTCCCTTGGAAAGGCAGGATGTGGCAATTCACTTGCCTTCCGTTCGGCCTGTCGTCCGCCCCATGGTGTTTCACCAAACTCATGAAACCAGTGGTGGCTGCACTCAGAAGCAGAGGAGTACGTCTGATTATCCACCTAGACGACATCCTCATCATGGCTTATTCCAAGACTCAAGCCCTCCTCCACATGTCTTGGGCTATATCCCTAATTCAAAAGCTGGGCTTTATTATCAATCACGAAAAGTCCATTTTGGTCCCATCCCAACAGATGGAGTTCTTGGGCTTTACGGTAAACACCGTTCAATCCACCCTCAGCCTCCCCAAAACCAAACTTGCCCTCATCCGCAAGGAGATTCGGGCAGCCCTACACAGGGGCTACCTATCCCTCCGTACACTAGCTCAACTAGTGGGCTTGCTTGCGGCCTCCATCCAGGCCATCTTTCCGGCCCCACTGCATTACAGGGCCCTTCAGAGGCTCAAAATTATGCACTTGAGACAGGGCCTCAAATACTCAGACGAGATTCCTCTTTGCCAGGAGACTACCGAAGAACTGAGATGGTGGCTTCACCACGCCGTCGAATGGAACGGCAGAACCATCTTCAACTCGGACGCCAGTCGACAGGGCTGGGGTGCCCGGTGCGGTACGGCCTCCACAGGAGGGACTTGGTCCGCAACGGAAACCTCTCTTCATATCAATGCACTGGAACTTTTGGCAGCCCTATTCGCTGTCAAGAGTTTTATGCCTCATACTTCCACATGCTGTATTCTATTTCGCATGGACAATGTGGCGGCGGTACAATATGTCAACTGTCTAGGAGGTACCAGATCCAGAATTCTGGCGCATATCGCGAAGGATTTCTGGCATTTCTGCCTAGCCCACGGCATTACCCCGATAGCGTAATACATCCCGGGAGTCTCCAACTCCGTAGCCGACTGGAACTCTCGATACCTTCGCGACTCCAGCGACTGGAGACTGAATCGGTCGATATTTCTTTGCTTGCAACGGCTTTGGGGACCGCTGTCTACAGATCTCTTCGCCTCTCGTCTCAACCACCAACTGCCTCGCTTCTTCAGCTGGAGGCCGGATCCAGAGGCATATGCGGTGGACGCTCTTCGCCAACCTTGGCCAGAGGGGACACATTACGTGTTTCCTCCTTTCCAATTGATCCCCAGACTCCTCCTGCGAATAACCAACCTGAGGGCGACTGTGGTGTTGCTTACGCCATGGTGGCCGACCCAACCATGGTTCCCTCTTTTACTAGGGATGACGGTAGACCTCCCCAGACTGATTCCCCATTTCCCTCACCAGTCCGAGCGGGGATCTTCACCCCCTGGTTCTGGAGAACAACCTTCCACTTCTGGCGTGGTTGGTTTCGGGATCCCAGCCTCAGATAGAGACCTTTCGGAATCAGCTCAGAACCTCCTTACCATGGCCTGGGCCCCCGGGACTAGATCGGCATATCGATCAGCCAGGAAACTCTGGGTTCGTTGGTGTAATCAACGACAGGTTGATCCCGTACAGGCCCCTGTATCACTAGTAGCTAATTACCTGGCAGATTCTTATGAATCCGGTAAATCATACAGCTCTATTAACATCTATCGATCAGCTATTTCAGCCTATCACTGCCCCGTGGATTCTTTGCCAGTTGGCAAGCATCCACTGGTATGTAGACTTCTAAGTGGCGTGAAGTTTCAACGTCCCCCTAGGCCTAGATACCAAGCGACCTGGGATGTATCCAGGGTGCTTGATATGTTCGCCAGTTGGGGGGACAACGCGGACCTGTCTCTGAGACTTTTATCTATGAAACTAACGGTCCTCACATGTCTAATTTCCATCAAGAGAGTGTCAGACGTTAGGGCTCTAGACATCTCCAGGCGACAATTCTCGCCGCTAGGTGTGGAATTTTCCATTGTACGCAGGACAAAGACCGGTATTCATTCTGTCTTCTACCCTTCCTTCCCTGCTCATCCACTCCTCTGTGTCGTTCGTTGCCTCCAGGCATACGAATCTCAAACCGCTACCTTGCGTTCCGCAGACTCTTCTCAACTTCTTGTGTCCTACGTCAAACCTCACCTTCCCGTCTCATCGGCCTCACTGGCACGCTGGGTGAGGGCCGCCATGGAAATGGCGGGGATCGACGTTACCCTTTTCGGGGCTCACTCCACCAGGGGTGCTATGGCTACCAAAGTAGTCGTATCAGGAGGCTCTCTTGTAGATCTCTTGAGAGCGGCGGATTGGTCTTCTGAGACCACGTTCCGTCGGTTTTACTTCAGACCACAGGATCACATCTCCTTGTCAGTCCTTTCTTAGGGTTACTGTGTATTGTGTTTAAACATATCTACATGCCTATAAAATTTTAGCTTTGAACTTGCATAGATATGAGCCTCCTGTCTGATATATAATTCGAGATTTTCCTAGCTTGTGACGGAAAATATTGATTATATGATGACAGGAGGCGAGTATCTTCCCTCCCGACCCTCCCTATTAAGATTGTTTTCATTCTTCGCAGGTTACTGAGTGTCGACCTGGGTCCTTCAGACGGATAGTCCTGTTTGGAGAATAATTGAATCCTGCCTTCACGTTGGAACGCAGCTCACTTGAGAACCCTCGTTGGGAATCAGTTCGTTCCGGAAACCCCTGTTGGGTCATGGTTGGTGGTTAACTTCCCGTCGGAAATCGACTGGTCGGTCTGAACTCCGGTGACACGCTTCGATCCTCCGTTTGGGACTACTTCTATCTTAAGGAACCATCGCATCAAGAAAGAGAAGGATCCTTCACAGACAGCCCCTTTTATGGAGGTCACTGTTAGGGGCGTGGCCGGAGGCTATATGGACTGCTGAGAGTGGAAGTCTGTTTTAAAAGTTTTTGTTTTATTGAGTTATTAGAAATATATTCTGCTGTGAGCATTCATAAAGAAAGATAATGCATAGATACTCGCCTCCTGTCATCATATAATCAATATTTTCCGTCACAAGCTAGGAAAATCTCGAATTATTATTTTTTTTTTTTAATAAACCACATATGGCTATACTAACCTGCTCTGTGCAATAGAATTGCACAGAGCGATCCTCTTCTCAGGTGCCCTGACTGTGCTGGCTCCTCCTATCTTGTTGGTCCCCTAAAAAGGAAACCAATGCCTATGTGGGCACCAGTGCTCCCGAGACCCGCTATCCGTCAATAGATGCAAACCCACCCCCCACTCTCTCATCATTGGCGCCGATCGTCAGGAGTGGGAGCCAATGGCTTCTGCCACTATAAATCTGCCCAACGAGCAGGGAGATATCAGCGAGAGCCGCTGTTCTCATGCATGGCGTTGGATTGGATCGGGCTCAGGTAAGAAGACTGGCCCATTTTGCAGGTGTAGCTACATATAACATTAAAAATAAGCGTCCATACATTTTCTTTTACGTTTATTGATGGACACAGCTCTTCCTTATTCTTGACTGTAGAGACATCCCAACGCAGTGCCACGGTGAGGGGTGAATAACCAAAAAATAAATAAAAAATGCAACAGCACCTGAGAATCAACAAACCTCCAATGGCCGCATGCAAATGTCACAGCCGAAACATGTATGACCCCAAACAACCACTTTATGAAAACTTGGTAAAGATGTGGACAGACAACCAGGTAGCTATCTTGCAATCATGAGACACAGATGCCTGATGTCCGAACACCCAGGAGGCACCAAGTGCCCTGTCAAGTGTTCCGCAACAGGGAAGGGAAGGACCCGCCTCTTAAATGGCATAAGCCTGCACAACCGTCTGCCTGATCTATGGAGAAATAGTAGCAGAGTATTTAGTTAGGCCTTTTTTAGGGCCATCGTAGTCACAAAAAAGAATCCAACCTCCAGTAGGCAGTAGCAGACAGGTACATACAAATCGCCCAGACCACATCAAAGTGCAGGGCAACACCCACAGGGAAGGACAATGTTCTCATTCAGGTGAAAGTCAGATACCATCTCCAGAAGGAAGGAGGGATGCAGATAGAGAACCACCCGATTCCTGTATAAAACCAAATAGAAAGAGACTTACAGGACGAGGTCATCAGCTCTGACACATGGCGTGTGAATGTGACAGCAACCAAAAGGTGACCACCGGAGAAGGGCGTAAGGGAAGATCCCCAATATTCTCGAAGGGAAGCTTCTGAAGAACTATAAAGAAACAGGTTCTGGCCCCAGGGCAGCGGAAAGAAAAATCGCAAGACAGAAAAGCCCAGCCCCTTAAT
This sequence comes from Rana kukunoris, assembly GCA_029574335.1. Taxonomy (NCBI): domain Eukaryota; kingdom Metazoa; phylum Chordata; class Amphibia; order Anura; family Ranidae; genus Rana; species Rana kukunoris. The sequence goes on from CM056051.1 coordinate 212,521,954, forward strand.
GGTACTTAAGGCTAGCTTCTAATCAAAACAACATATTGGATAAAGGCCAACATTCAAGACACCAAGAAGAAAGTGGTCAAATCTGCAGCCTCATACCACGAAATAAAAGTCTTCCAAAATACATCTAGTGTGCTCTACCAAAGATAGAGTTGTTGTAGTGACCACTCACCTTGACAACACAGGTAGTGTGCCTGTCCGTTTACTTTACCTGGAACGTAAATGGCAGGGAAAGCTGGCACGTGACGTTCAATACACTAAAAAAGCCTGCGAGACCTCCAGTGCCACTGTCAAGCTCCTTGTTCTGACCCGGCGATATGTCACCATTGTGGCATTGTCTGCCTGGATCCAGACTAGAGGTCCTCCAAGAAGCTCTGTTCAAAGAATCAGACAAAGTCTGATCACGTACAGCTATAAGACATTGATAGGTAGCTGAAACGGCATTGAACAGCCCTGGGCCAAGAACCCCTGTCCCAGACAGGCTGGCATCTATCATAACCACTCTCCCAAGGAGAGGAAAAAGCAACTTGCTGGCCCAAAGACAGGGAGACCCAAGTCATTCAGAGAAAGGAAGTCATGGCTAATCATCCCACATAGATCTGGTTGTCTAAGAACATACAAACTTGTCCCGCTTACATAAGATCTTTCTGAAGAACACTTCTATAGAACTGCTAATATAGGACTGCCTTGGAGATGGACCCCATTAGGGCTAAAACTTGAATGCCAAAAACACAAAGACAACCTGTAGGACAGCAGCAATCAAATTGCAATCCAGAGTTTCTGAAGCTTGTCTGGCAGAAGGAACACCTTGACCCATGACAGAGCAGACTTGGAGGTTCAGAAAAAGTATCATGGGTGCCTTTAAACCTAGAGATGGGAAGGTCCACTACAGGAGGAGGAGGAGTTCACTGCCACAGGAGGGCCTTCTCAAAAGGAGTAATGTACCGAAAGGCATTTTACAGCAAAAAAAAAAAAAAAAGGATGGCATGGGCATTCCTAATCCTTGTAAAAAAAAAATTACAAAAAAATGATTAAGGTTAAGAAAAAAAACGTAGTTGACTGTACCAGAGGGACAGCCACCAACATTGGCGGCCCCAAAAGTAACCTCAATATTTAAAAAGTGTCCCACATTAAGGCAATGGATACAGCAATATATTCCTGTACTTGCACAGCAATGATGGTAGAGGATACAGCAGGGCCATAGTTTGCCCCAGCAACATATAATAGCTGTAAGTGAACTACAAGGTAGTAGGGCAAGCAGCATGGGCCAGAACCATTGCAGTGGTAGGAGAAAACGGAAAATCTCCACAGGGAAAAAAAAAAAAAAAAAAAGTATGGAACTACAGAACTCAGCAGGGAGCTAGATTCTTTCTCCTTACACTAGGCAGGGAAGAATAAAAAAAACCTGGAGCTACCTATAGCAGAGAGGGGGTTAACCACCAATTAGGATGGCCCATTGGTGGCTGTGTGTTCTTTTTTGTGCCTAGTGTCCTACTCTTGAAGTTATAGCTATAACTGGTATCAGTGTCAAGAATAAGGAAGAGCGGTATCCGTCAAAGAACTTAAGACAACAAAAATGGTTTACAGTAACTGCTTATAAAGTATTAGCTCGAGTTTGGCTTTAATGTATCAGCATATCTATATCTGCTAGTACATCTAACACTACCCTCCCCTAAGATTAGGATGCTGCTGTCCAAAGGTGCCCATGTGCTCCTTCATCCAGAGTGGTGGCACTCTAAGGAGGTGCGTTACTGGCCAAATCACTAAAAAAGGAAAACAAAAGCCCAAATAAAAATGAATGCAGCCACCACATAATTACTTTTTTAAGCTGCAATAATTACATTTCTGGTTTTGGGTTTAACACCACTTTAAAAGACAATCTAGCAGAGCTTTCTGAAAAGCAAGAGAAGATCTTAGCTTGCTTCTCTTCAAAAACTAAAAGCAGTTTATTAGCGAAGCTGAATTGCTACAAGCCATGGGGTGTCCAAACTTTTTTCAAAGAGGGCCAGATTTGATGAAGTGAACATGCGCGAGGGCCGATCCATTTGGCCCGACATTCTTTGAACCAATAAAATGAAATGCAAATTGGTGAAGAGTCTAAGGACTACATCAGGCATGTTATTTGTATATACTGTATTTATCAGCGTATGGGTACGATTTAGTTCGATTTGAGATGCGATTTCACATGTGAAATCGCATCTCAAATCGGTGGCAATTGCCGGCAATGACACCGTCCTAATCGGTGCAGCGCCGCCACCGATTTCAAAAAGTAGTTCCTGTGCTACTTTTTGCGATTTCAGGACGCGATTTACATTGACATCTGTGCAGAACCCTGCACAGATGTCTCCTAAATCGCACCAAAATCGGGACTGCCAGAGGGAGTGAAATCGCACGAGTTCAGCTGAAATCGTGCGATTTCACTCCCGCAGCCCAGTGTGAACCAGGGCTTAAGGTGGAAGTTTCAAGAACATTTTTTTTTTTTTAAATAAAAAAACTGTAAAGCAAAATAAGGGTCAGTGTCCATCTGCAGCCTCACAAGTGCCATGAATTCAACTGCACCAAACAAATTAAAAGCCAGCAGCTAAAAATACTGTAGCTGCCGACTTATTAAATCGGACACAATGTCCCAGGGTCCAGCAATGCAGGGGAATGAAGCCCTGCTCGCCCCCCCACCAAAACTCCAAAACCTATGTTTTGCGCAAAAACAACACTGCACATCACCAAAAGAACACCATACCCACATTGAAGCATGGTGGTGGCAGCTTCATGCTTTGGGGCCATTTTTCTTCAACTGGAACAGGGGCCTTAAGTCAAGGTAGAGGAAATTATGAACAGTTCAGCATGACAACTACCAAAAGCATACATCCAAATCAACAAAGGAATGGCTTCACCAGAAGATTAAAAGTTTGGGAACGCCCCAGCCAGAGCTCAGACCTGAAGCCGATTAACAATCTGTAGGGTTATCTGAGGGCTGTGCACAAGAGATGCCCTCGCAAACTGACATATTTGGAGTGTTTTTGCAAAGAAGAGTGGGCAATTATTGCCAAGCCAAAATGTGCCATGCTGATAGACTCATACCCACCGCCTCCTGCACATAAAAAGTCAGCAAAATGGCATGGCTGGGCACAAACACGTACAGGTACGTCCTCTTTAAGTGCCCAGCCGTGGGTCGCCGGCGCGCTCCCCGGTCCGAAGCTACGTGACCGTGGGATTCGCGGACCCGATCGCCGCTGGAATCCCGTGATCGGTCTCCGGAGCTGAAGAACGGGAAGAGCTGTGTGTAAACACAGCTTCCCCGTTGTTCACTGTGGCGCCGTGATTGTGTTTCCCTATAAAAGGGAACACACAATCAATCAATGACGTCACACCTACAGCCACACCCCCCCTACAGTTAGAAACACACAAATTAGGTCACACTTAACCCCTTCAGCGCCCTCTTTGTTAAACTCCTAAACTGCAATTGACATTTTCACAGTAAACAATGCACTTTTAATGGTCCCAAAAATATGTCAAAATTGTCCGAAGTGTCCGCCATAATGTCGCAGTCACGGGAAAAAAAAAAAAACACTGATCGCCGCCATTACTAGTAAAAAAAATGTTTTATATAAAAATGCAATAAAACTATCCTTTATTTTGTAAACGCTATACATTTTGCGCAAACCAATCAAATACTTACTGCGATTTTTTTTACCAAAAATAGGTAGAAGAATACGTATCGGCCTAAACTGAGGATTTTTTTTTATTATTATTATTATTATTATTATAGCAAAAAGTAAAAAATATAGAATTTTCTTTAAAATTGTCGCTCTATTTTTGTTTAATAGCGCAAAAAATAAAAGGTGATCAAATACCACCAAAAGAAAGCTCTATTTGTGGGGGGGGGGGGGGGGGGGGGGGGGAGGACACCGATTTTGTTGCCGAATCGCAAAAATTGGCCATGTCCTTTAGCTGCCTAAAGGTCCGGGTCTTAAGTGGTCAAGGGTGTGCACACTAATGTAACCATATTTTTACTTCCAGACACCTAAACTATTTCAGTTTGTTGTTCAACTGAGTTGTACAGCTTTATAGGTCACATTAAAGGTGTAAAGTTATGAATTTTTTACATCACAGAAACCTGACATCTTAACAGAGATGTGTAAACTTTTTAGATCCAGCATTAAATTTAAATTCTCCTCCTGCGATTACCAAATCCAGCACAGACTACTATACTACCGAAATTTCTTAAAAAGGTGAAACTTTCTTACACATACCATTATTTGTCCTTTTAAATGATAGCTCCCAAGCTTTCCCCTCGACTTCTGTTGTGGTGCTCCATCCATCACAATCCCATGTACCACTCTGCTCAAAGTATATTTCTCAACTATCAATGCACTTTAGAGATGGGCAGGTCTTAATGACGTCTATGTGATGAACCGCATAGGGAAGAGCTTAAAGCGGCATTACATCATTTCTGAGATTCTTGACCGTACAATGCAAGGCATCCTGATTTTATTGTACTGAACCCCTTAGCACTTCTGCAAGTGCTTTTTTTAACATTTTAATAAATATACATTTACACTATGAGATGCCTTTCTGCCCATCCATCCCTATGTGAGTGTACCCAGACCTGAAAAGGAGGAGATACTGGATAAGGATCAGAAGCAGCTTTAGTGTGGTTTCTTCTACCCCTGCAGGGGCTTAGTTTTCTGGTCAATGCGGATCTGAGGGGGGAGCACATGTGGAGTTCACCCATCTTTCACCAGTGATTTACATTGCACCATTTGCCCAGGCACAAGTCACTTTGGATTATGATCACCTATATGGATTCATGAACTGTGTTTTTGTTACATCGATTTCCTTTTTAATATATGGATATTTTTGCACATCAAGCAATATATTTTTGCACATCAAGCAATATATTTTTGCACATCAAGCAATTTATTCATACGTTTAATACAGTATATTGTGGACTATTACTATTAATATTTTTATGCAGGTTTTTTTTACGATATTGGCCTTATATACGTTTGTGCATTTAAGCACAATTCATTACTGTGCACCTCAGAGTTGCACGCACTAAAATATTTTTATATGCACATTGTAGCATTTAAAGAGACTACACACAAAAAAAAAAATTGTGTGCGCATTAGAAGGGTCACATATAACCAATAAAAGGCAAGGTATATGATTTTTTTTTTCTTGGCTTTAGTATCACCTTAAATGTGGAAAATTATAGGGTGCTTTATTGTAGCAGAATACGAGTATATGCCTCTACTTCTATTATGTTCTTCATGACATATAAAAAAAAAAAAAAAAAAAAGAAGTCTTTAAACTCACCTTGCCCAGTCTGGCACCGCCGCCCACTTTCAAAAGAGAAAAGGTTTGAATCATATCCATAGCGGCGTAAGCAGAGGTAAGGCCATTTGACCGAGTCGCGTTTGCGTGTGTACAGGATGAGTTCATTTTCTGTCAGCTCCATCACGCCAGAGCCCAACTCATTACCATCATCATCCACATTAATAACCTTTAAAAAATACAGGAAAAAAAAACACATCCCATCACACAACTTTAAAAGTTTGCAGTAAAACTGCACTTTGTTCAACAAGTTCTCTGAAGCATACATTAACATTATAAAAATCAAGATCCACACTCAAAATTAACTTCAAGCTGAATTCTAGTTCCCATAGCAAGTTGCTGCCATGCTACTGAGTAACCCCAGAGGGTCCCTCGCTCGACATGGTTGCCATTCAAAGAACACTTTATTTTTTCTTAAGGCTTTCTCTGAATGGATCAAGTGGAGATCATGCCCTCACCAACCCACCCAGCCCAAGCAGAGAACAATTTGCATTAATCAAGAAAAGGTAAAGTTCGGTCAACAGTGCCCATGCCAAGTGGGTGACCTGAAGTTACTTTGTAGGAGGGCAGCCTCCCAGCATTGGACCTGGAAGACAGCTAAAATAACTGCAGTAGCTACTATAAAGATTCTCTTCCACGGGATCGGTCAGGTATCAAATATGCACACTTACATTGGTTTAAGCTGGACCAATGAAATTATGCACCAATTTTTTTTTTAATGAAATTAACATTTAATCCAGTTTATCCATTTTCAATGTAGCTAGAATACATGACATCACAAGTTCACCAAGTAGACTCCCAGAAGTCTGTTGTGGTGGTTAACTTCCTCTCTCTATGCTTGTCACACAAGTTTCCAAAGTAGTCGTTCATAAGTCGTGGCTGGGAGGAACTTCATGGTACAGGCAATTTTGTTTCATTTGCATTACCTTTGTTTGATTGGCTTTTTTTTTTATAGAGCAACTTACACCAGACCATCTCTAAGCAGGTGGCACAACATTATGTCCAGGTATTATAGCATACAAACCCAGTTACGCCCACTGAAGGCTTCAGATCTAAAGCAATTTACTGGCAAAATGAGTCCTTGGTTACTAGAAATAGAGATTTTTTAATACAGCTTACCTGTAAAATCTTTTTCTTGGAGTACATCACGGGACACAGAGCAGCATATTCATTACTATATGGGTTATATGGAGTACCTTCAGGTGTGGACACTGGCAATCTCAAACAGGAAGTCCCCTCCCTATATAACCCCCTCCCATAGAGGAAGTACCTCAGTTTTGTAGCAAGCAGTATGCCTCCCAAAAATGTTCCCCAAAAGAGGGGTGGGAGCTCTGTGTCCCGTGATGTACTCCAAGAAAAAGATTTTACAGGTAAGCTGTATTAAAAAATCTTTTTCTTTCTCGTACATCACGGGACACAGAGCAGCATATTCATTACTATATGGGATGTCCGAAAGCAGTGCTTTGAGGGGAGGGAGACATCTTCCAAAAAAGGATTTAATTTAGAGGTATACTCAAATACTAATAAATCCAACTTAGACAAGAAATGTAAATCTCAAATCTAAATCAAGGGAGCCCCCTCAGATCCTGAGGAGCTTGAATCGCGGCCTGTAGTACTGCCTGCCCAAAGGCTGTATCCGCATTCCTTCTTAAGTCCAATTGATAAAAAATTTGTAAACATGTGGACTGACGACCACGTTGCTGCCTTGCATATTCGAGCCATAGAGATCTGATGATGTGCTGCCCAGGAGGTGCCCATGGCCCTGGTAGAATGGGCCCTTACCGACAAAGGAGGAGGCAACCTCTTCAAACCGCAGGCCTGAACGATTAATTGTTTAATCCATCTTGCGATGGTGGATCAAGCAGCTGCCTGACCCATCTTGGGCCCTTCCGGTAAAACGAACACCACATCTGTTTTCCGAACCTTCTCTGTAGCTTTAAGATAGGCCTTTATGGCCCTGACAATATCCAACGTATGCAGCAACCCCTCCTTTCTAGAGGTGGGTTTTGGAAAGAAGGATGGAAGTACCACATCCTGGTTCAGGTGGAAACTGGATATAACCTTTGGTAGAAAGGAAGGATGAGGACGGAAACCCGCCCTATCCTTATGTAAAATGAGATATGCTTCCTTACAAGATAAGGCTGCCAATTCCGATACTCTCCTGGCCGAAACTATGGCGATCAGAAATACCGACTTTCTAGTCAGTAAAACCAAAGGTACCTCAGCCAACGGCTCAAAGGGTTGTTTCTGTAGAGTTGACAGAACAAGATTTAAGTCCCATGGACAAAGTGGTGATTTGACCGGAGGATTAACACGCAAGACTCCCTGTACGAAGATCTTAACCAGCGAGTGGGCGGCCAGCGGCCTCTGAAACCACACTGATAAGGCTGAAATCTGTCCCTAGATCGTGCTTAATGCCAGGCCTTTATCCACTCCTAGCTGGAGAAAACGTAATACTCTATCAATGGTATACTTGCGGGAAAACCATCTCTTAGACTCACACCAGCCTACGTAGGCCCTCCAAACCCTGTAATAAATTACCCTGGAGGCCGGCTTTCTAGCCTTAATGAGGGTAGGGATTACCTGCCTAGACAGACCTCTACCCCTGAGAATCAGGGATTCAGCCGCCAGGCCGTCAATTTTAGACGCCGTAATGCAGGGTGGAGGATCGGGCCTTGTGAGAGTAGGTCTGGCCATAGAGGAAGAGTCCAAGGGCCTCCCGCTGCCAATTTTAGGACTAGTGAGTACCATGCCCTCCGGTACCAAGCTGGGGCTACCAGGATAACCGGCCTGTGCTATGATCCTGCGCAACAGGCGGGGTAACTGCAGCGGGGGAAATGCATATAGAAGTTATGATTGATGCCAAGGGCAAACCAACGCATCGGTTCCGCAGGCCATAGGTTCCCTCGTTCGAGACATGAACCTGTCTAGCTTCTTGTTGAATCCTGATGCCATGACGTCCACCTCTGGCACTCCCCACTTCTGGGAGATTGTCTGAAAGACCTGTGGATGCAGAGACCACTCTCCCGGCGACAGGGTTTGGCGACTTTAGGAAGTCCGCCTGCAGGTTGTCCACCCCGGGAATGAATATCGCCGATATGCAGGGTACATAAACCTCTGCCCACCGAAAAACCAAGCTCATCTCTCTCTGAGTGGCTTGACTCTTGGTTCCCCCTTGGTGGTTCACATATATGCCACTGCTGTGGCATTGTCTGAATGAATTTTCACCGAGGACCCCTGTAATCTGGATGTCTATGCCAGGAGGGCTAGCCGAGCCGCTCTGACCTCCCAGACATTGACGGGCAGCTGCCTCTCCGCCTCTGCCCAAGTTCCTTGGCGAGTGAACCCGTTCAAGACCGCTCTCCAGCCTTCCAGACCACTGGGCAGAAAGACTCCCCTTCAGAAAGTTCTGAGGGTTTAACCATCAGCATAGACTTCTGCCGGACCCTTAATGACGGCGTCAAAGGAAACTCCAAGGCCTTTGCTCCCTTGCTCCAAGCTGCTAGAATTGCTGTCTGTAGGACGCGAGTGTGGAAGCGTGCGGTACCGCCTCGAACATGGCCATTTAGTTTGCCTAGTAATCGCATACATAGGCGAATAGTTGGTTCTCCTTTGCTTAGAACCAACTGAATCAATTTTTTGATAGCCTCGACCTTTACCAGGGGCAGGAACACCTTTTATGGTGTCAGAAGTGGGATCTGAACCCATGCCTCCAGCCGAGACTGCGACCTGAACGCAGCGCCTTAGACCGCTCGGCCATCCTGACCATGTTCTGTGTCTAATCTCATGCCAAGATATTCCAACTGCTTTGTAGGTTGAAATGCTGATTTTTCCCCGGTTTAGGACCCAGCCGAACCTCTCGAGGTACTGAACCATGAGGGCTACTGCGCATTCCAGCCAAGGAAGCGAGTGATCTATGATTAAGAGGTCGTCCAGGTATGCTAGGACCGAGACCCCTTGGATCCTTAGATTAACTAGAATTGGAGCTAGGACCTTCGTGAATACCCGGGGGCCGTAGCCAGCCCGAAGGGGAGCGCCATGAATTGGAAGTGACGCTGTATCACTGTGAAGCGTAAAAAATCTTTGATGTGGCTGAAAGATTGGTACATGAAGGTAACCATCCTTTATGTCTATAGAAGCCAGAAAGTCGTCCTTCTGGAGTGTGGCGGCTGCTGACCGAACGGATTCCATCCGGAAAGAGCGAACCCTTAGGTAAGCATTTAAACCTTTAGGTCCAAAATTGGTCTGACATCGCCGATGGGCTTTGGTATGACAAACAGATTGGAATAGAAACCTAGCCCCTGTTCTTGGGCTGGTACCTCTACCATTATGCCCTGGTAAGCAGATGTCCAATGCCGCCCGCATTGAGGCCTTCCTTGTGGAGGAACCCTAGAAATTCTAATCTGTAGCCTGTGGCCACAGATGATCGGACCCCCTCTGTCGGGGATCGATACCATGGCCTCTTGCCCCCAGAGGCCTGTCCTTGCGATCCATTGTTAAAAGTTTGATCGCGCAGGAGGCCCGATACTGCCTGGAATTTGAGGGCCCCGGAACAGGGAGGAGCTGCCTTTTAAACGCAGGACCTCGGAACTTCTTTTGACTGGTAAAAGGGGTACTTTTGCCACTTGAAACAGTCTGAATGTATTTATCCAGATCTTTCCATGGAAGGGAAAACCTGCCAGTGGTCTTTTGCATGGGGCTCGGCCGCCCAGTTCTTCACCATAAGAGCCTTCTCATATGCACTAAAAATAGTGACAAACGAGCCGCCTGCTGGATGGAGTCTTTTATAGCCTCTACCGCAAAGCACAGAGCTCTGGGAATATCCAATAACTCCTCTGCCTATTGGGCAGGGATGTCTTTAAGCATCTGTTTTGTCTGGTCCTTTAACGCCTGACAAACTCCAATTGCAGCCACTGCTGGCTGTACCACTGCTCCTGCCGTAGCAAAGGATGCTTGGAAAAGTGTCTCTAAACGTTTATCGACCGGGACCTTAAACATTTGTATGTTTTCCCCCCGGGCCAGTTAATGATTTATTCACACATGAGATGGCTGCGTCCACAGTTGGGAGCGCCCATTTCTTAGAAAAATTTCTCTTCCATAGGGTAAATAACAGAAAACCTTCCAGGCGGTCTCCCATCCAGGCACTAACCAGGCCCGACCCTGCTTAGCCTCCGAGATCAGACGAGATCGGGCGCTTTCAGGGTGATGTGGCCGTAGGCTTTAGGCGGCAGAAAAAGTTCTGTCCGGTCGTCCCAATCCTGGAAAAACCAATTCCTCTAACAGAGGATGGACCGGAATAGCTGCGTTGCTTAAAGGCGCTTTAAAAGAACCCAAAGAGGATACCGCAGGAACCTGAGGCTCTGGAAATGGCAAATTAAATGCCGGGCGGACCATGTCTGTCAAAGACTGGACCCACAGACTCTCCGTCTGGGAGGCTGAAAACGATTCTTCAGTGGTAGATCCTTCCTCTAGGTTCTGGTCCAACCGATCCTCCTGAAATTCTAATTCCTCCGGAGAGAGAATCTCAGCATCCGAGGATACACCTTTTGGCGATGGGGATCTAGTCCGCTTCTTGCCAGAAAAAGAGCCAGCGATCATAGCTGTTAACCTTTTTTCTCTAGCCCCCCCTAGGGTGACGGCTAGCATCTCCTCTGTGATAACACAGGGTTGGGCCGATCTGGGCCAGCCTCAGCACCAGACCCCCTTAATGGCTTATCCAAGGTGACCCCTATAGGAATAACCTGTGGGGAAAGTATTGGCATATCATCAGAACCAGAGGAGGAACCCCTTTGTCTTTTCTTTTTTTTTTTGTGTTTTGATCCTGAACCTTTGGAAGCCATAATACAAAACCAAGGGACTCCGCCTACAACAACAGACTGTTATAGCCAGGAGTACAAAAAAATAAGGTTTAGGGGACAATAGGATCACTAATGCCCAAAAACGGTGGGGCTCAGTATGTTTTCCTTTATAATATTATTGTTTTTCACAACATACAGCCCCACCCCCAACATGTTTGCCAGCATTCAACCTGTTGCCAAGGGGATTTTTGGCTTAACAAAAAGTATTGGAGCTGACTCCAGCATGTAGTACCCCTTCTCGCCACCGGGAGTCACTGTGCTGCCAGCTCTGCGTCCTCTCTCTTCCAGCTCAGCTTTGAACTGAGCTAAGATCGCGCCTGCTGTGTATAACAGCAATTGAAGGCACGCCCACTCTACACTGCAGTCATGCTCCCCCCCCCCCCCCCGAACGGCGCGAAAATTTTTCTATATGCATGCGCGCGACTGTCGGGGGAGGAGAGCCCAGGAGGAGACGCACTCTGGAGCCCAGGAATGCAGGCTGGAAGACGCATCAGGCGGCAGATTTGAATCCCGGCTAGGTAAGGCTTAAAACAGGCCCCTAAGGAGTCCCTTTAGCCTAGAGACAGATCTCTCTTTTTTTTTTTTTTTTTTTAAAGACCTTCAACCAGCGAGCAGCAGGTAGCTAGCAAACATACATAGATAGGTAGGGGGATCAAGTGATGGGGGGGGGGGGAACATTTCAGGCCATCCTGTCCATCAGACATAGTGACCATGGTGCCAATGCAGAGCATACTCAGGCTACCCCCCTTAAGATCTCCCCTGGAGAGCCTGCTGTCGAACCAAGTCCCGCAGGCTCCCCTCTTACCTGCTCCATGCCGCAGGACGTTTGCAAAACGGTCCAATCTTCTCCCATCTCCGTGGGTAGCATAGTAGACCTTCAGGCACTGGGGTCCTGGAAGGAATAGACTGTCCTGGACCTATACAGCACCCTGGCAAACAGGATCTTTTGGTTTAGAAAACTCCAAGTCCTGGGCCCAGGGTCCAGCCCTCTAGAGAGGAGCATTATAGGCAAAACCCCACGGTTTGGGGCCTGTCCACTTTGGCACTGAGGCTCCTTGGACAGATCCGGTTAGCCCGCCTTAATCCCAAGGATGTGGAGGCAAAGCTATTCCGTGACCAACACCTAAGACACTGGCGAAAAAACTGAGGTACTTCCTCTATGGGAGGGGGTTATATAGGGAGGGGACTTCCTGTTTGAAATTGCCAGTGTCCACACCTGAAGGTACTCCATATAACCCATATAGTAATGAATATGCTGCTCTGTGTCCCGTGATGTACGAGAAAGAAATATATGTGCTTTTACAAAAAGTATTTTATAAATAAGAGATTTTAAAGTGCGCCAACTTATAGACATAGTTTAGCTTTCTATATATTCTCTTTTAACATGAACACCATCGCATAAGTGACCTGAAGTTTTAAAGGAGCCAGAACCCAAGTATTTTGGTGGTATTACAAACGACACCAGGAGAGTTCCTAGGACAGGAGGTTTGGGTATCTCCTTAATTTATCAACTATATTGTTGATGGATGACGACAACTAGGCACAGTTTCTGCTTTATGAAGGCGAGAGTTTGGAGAGCACACAGAGGTGGCACGTGTGGTTTTAATTTAGCACCTAAAAATACCAAGTAGTGTGGGACTTTATGACCACTGAAGAAACATGCTGATGAATTTGTTTTTTCTACTGCAGAATATTCAAGTATGGCATTAAAGTATAAAATATTCTATGACACTTCTGTATTGTCAAATAAAACTGCCCGGGTGGCTGTTCCTTTAAGGGGAAGCAAACTTTCATCTTTTGCTTTTACCTATAGGTAAGACTATAATAAGGCTTACCAAAAAGGTAGTGTAAATATCTACTAGACGAACACCGTTTAGGAGATATTTACATGACATGCAGCCAGTGACATGGGTGCATGCGTTCTGAAGGAACTGCCACCTGTGCCATTCCTTCAAATCCCTGGCAGCTCTGGCCAGTCACAAAGCCAGTGTCCGCAAACCTAGAAGCAAGACAGGTGAAGATGGAGTGCTGACTTCTCGGCACGGGAGGGCTTTGTTTTATGGCAAGTTTAACATAATCTGCTAGTATGAGATGCATACATGCATACTAGCACATTATGCATTTACCTTGCAGGTGCTTTAAAAAAAAAAAAAGATACCGAGTATTTGCGGGAGTACTTGTACTCCCGCAAATACCCCGATACCTAAATAGAATACTTACCCCCCCCCCGCATTCCGCAAAGCCGACGCGTTAATCCCCCTGCATTACAGCGCACAATACAAGCTTTCGTTTGAATACTTGTAATGCGTGCCGCGCCATGTAAAGACACTCCCCTGCTCGGGATTGGATGGATCCTTCCAATCCCGAGCAAGAGGGAGTGTCTATGCACGGATCCGTGTATAGACACTCCCCCTTGCTTGGGATTGGACGGATCCGTCCAATCCCGAGAAGGGGAGTGTCTATACATGGCGCGGCGCGCATTACAAGTATTCAAACGAAAGCTTGTATTGTGCCCTGTAATGCAGGGGGATTGACGCGGCGGTATCATATCTACTACTACAGCTGTGGGGGACAGGGCAAGGCTGCATCTGTGGGGGACAGGGCAAGGCTGCATCTGTGGGGGACAGGGCAAGGCTGCATCTGTGGGGGACAGGGCAAGGCTGCATCTGTGGGGGACAGGGCAAGGCTGCATCTGTGGGGGACAGGGCAAGGCTGCATCTGTGGGGGACAGGGCAAGGCTGCAATATGTGGGGGACATGGCTGTATTTGGGGACACATTAAAAAAAAGTATCGGTATTCGGTATCGGCGAGTACTTGGAAAAAAGTATCGGTACTTGTACTCGGTCCTAAAAAAGTGGTATCGGGACAACCCTAGCTGCATATATAGTAAATATCTCCTAAACCGTGCACATTTAGGAGATGTTTACAGTACCTAAAAGGCTAGCCTTATTATAGGCTTACCTAAAAAGGTACAAGGCAAAGATGAAAGTTTACAACCACTTTAAGCACAAGTGGTTAATGTTGGAAGATAGTTTTACTTAGATTGCGCAACGATAATATTTTCCACGCATTTCAGAAATTGGTAAGTAGCACAGCACCTTTTGCCTTAATTTATAGTGTGTACTTACCCCTCCTCCAGCCTGTGTCACCCAACACCTCTACGTTCATGTGAAACGGCCCTGAAGACAACCGAGGAACCATCACATCTGGAAGTGTTAACCTCAACGGTTGCCTGCAGTGTCCACTGGTTCAAAATTGGTGACCTCCACAAGACACGGTAATGACATGGAGATCAGCAGGAGGAACCAGTGAGAGCTGAATGGTACCCTGGAGATCAACACTCCCAAAAGTTTCACTTTCCCAGGCGACTTTGGGGGGACCACTTCTAATGAATATAGGAACAATAGGCAGCGCAAGCAAGAAAAATATATGCATTTACGTCTTCTTTGACAAGCTATGCTTTTCTGAAAAAGTTGACTATAGTGACAGGGTTACTTTATGCCTTGACAGGTGAAAAGTTAAGACTTACCTTGAACCTGTTTTGCTGGTTATCTGCAAAAGCTTCTTTATCTGGACAGCTACAACAGCTACCCATTGCTTCTTTAGAAGACCATGTGATCACTAGAAATATAATATTTAGGAGACGTTACACATGGGTCAATGTGTCTCCAGAAACAAAATATCTGTGCACATGAAATATTTATAATCAAAGTATCACAATTACAAATTTCAGACAAATGTTTTGACCTTGCAAGCGCTTGGCAGTTTTACCACTTGCCACCCACGCTACAGGCTCAGTGCAGCTCACAGCCATGCCAGTGCAGCCTCTCCAGTGTCCCGATTACCCACGCCAGAGCAGCCCCTTGGGGTCTTGGCTTTCCAAAAGGGGACAGAGTGTGTTTAAGTGCAAGTATGTCAGTGCTGTGTGCAGGAACCTACTTTAGTTCAGCTGCAGTGCATAGAAACGAAGGTAAGGTTGCACTGTGGGAATTAAAGTAAAAAAAAAAAACACAATGCCCTGCACTTCAAAGTGCAAGTCACCAATGGCTCAAAGTGCAAGTCACCAATGGCTCAAACTGACATTTCCTGCATGGTGAATAATGGCATTTTATCATGCAGGCTGCGGGAACTGTCTCTAAACCAGACTTGCCATTTACAAAGGAACAGCTTTACATTTACTAAACAATGTACAACAATTATTTCTCTCCAGCATGTTTTACCAATAGTGCACCTAGACACTTAGATTTTTTTAGACACAGGAAATTCTGAAAATCACAGCAATGAGAACTCACGTAGATCTGGCCATTAATCTCCATATCCTCTGCTGCAGCATTAGGGCGTCAGTCATGTACCATGATAGCATACCGTACCAAATTCTTAAATAGCCTCCAACCTAGAGAGAGAGAAAGGAAAAATATTAGTAACTTCCTTCTGGCAACAATGATTTATATAGTTAGGCACAACAGTCACATATTCCAAGTAATCTACATGGGTCACTTCCCTAGAATTTCACATCCTACACTCAAATTTCCAGGGTCTTTTGTTCTTGTAATAGTTGCAACACAAACCTTTCTGGATTTACTAAAACTGGAGCAGACAGAATCTGCAGTGTAGAAGTTGTACATAATAACCAATCAGATTCAGCTTGATCAGTAAAGGTCATTCTCTATTATCCCTATACTGAGAGAAAAAAAAAGGAAGGTCAGATTTGGGCACAGATGAACTCGTGGCTGCAGGTCTCATTGGGAAAAAGACTAGAAGGTGCCTAGAACAGCGGAGACTGACAGTTCAGTATGAACTATTTTCGGATACTTTCTGGACACTGAAACTGCTGAGATTTTCTCTAAAGAGAAAATTTTAATGTTTAACCCTATTATGTTACTGGGCGATTAATCGATTATGAAAATAGTAATCGATTAATTTCATAATCGATTGATTAGTTGTTTCGGCCCTAGGAGAGATTGATTCCCAGGGTTTTTTCTTCTGTTACAAGTCATGTCGCCGTATTCTGGACGACTTGTAGACGAGCAATTTGGTATTTTGGTAGTCCGAGGTAAAGGGCATTTGCATAGTCGAGTCTGGAGTTGATTATAGTTCCTACCACAACTGCTGTGTCTTCTTTTGGGATGAAGGGAATGAGTCTACGTAGCAGGCGCAGCAGATTGTGGAATCCGCTGACTACTGAAACTATTTGTGCATTGAGTCAAATGTGACTCCAAGACTTGACTTTGGTGCTAGGGGTAATGGTTGTCCCAAAATCCATGTTGTTGTAGCAAGTCTCTTTCGGTTGGCGTGGAACACAAGAAGTTCTGTTTTTGACCCATTGAGTTTAAGGTAACGCTCCGTCATCCAATTCTCTATCAGAGCAAGGCATTTCTCTAGTCCGAGATAATGATCCTTTTTGCTGCCGATACAAAAGTTAGGTATCGTCCACATAGGAATAGTAGGAGTAAATTCTAGTTACTGATGATTGAGGAGAGAGCGGAGATGAATAGTACGGGCGACAAGGGTGACTCCACATGACACGGTACGTTTTTTCAGAAGTTAAAGGACCTAGTTTCACTATCTAATTGGTTTTCCAGATAGGAGAAACAGGGTAGATCCGAGTCTGCCACTCTAGCTACTTCAGCTAGGCGGGTCAGTGACAATTTGTGGTCTACTGTATCAAAAGCTACACTCGGGTACAGCGGTATCAGAAGACAAGGTTCTCCTTTGTCTGCTGCTTCAAGAGCGTCGTCCCATATTTTGAGATGTGCCGTTTCCGTCCCGTGACCTGGACGGAAACCCGATTGAAGTGGGTCCAGTAGTTTGTGGGCGTCTAAATGGTGCTGCAGCTGTTGCACTACGGCTTTCTCCATTACCTTGGAGAAGATGTTTAGGCTTTATGGGTCAACGATGGTTTAGGTCTTTGGGGTCAAGGGCGTTTTTTTTTTTTTTTTTAGAATGGGTTTAATTATGCCTGGTTTCAGGGAGGTCGGCACCATGCCTTCCTTAAAGGATTGGTTTATGAGGTGCGTGATTGCAGGTGGCAAAATATCAGCACATTCAACAGTTCAGTGGTGATAATATTAGGCGATGTACTGTCTCGCAGAGCACCGATGATATTTTTGCAGCATATTTGTATTAATATTGGCTTTTTGATTTAATGGGGAGTGGGTAGAGGTTCTCTTTTGCTGAATAGTTTCACAGATTTTTTCAATTTTGTTAATGAAATAATCTGATAATTCGTTGCAAAAATCTAGCGATTCAAAATTCGGAGCCTTTAGGCAGGCTGGGTTTATGGTCTGAGCGACCAAGTTAAAGAGTACGCGGGGACGGTCACAGGCTTTTGCAAAGGTTGTTAGAAAAATCTTTTTTCTTGCATTAAAGATTTTTTTGTGACACTTCTTGGTAATTAGTTTGTAAATTGTGTGGTTTTCCTTTGTTGAGCTTCTTCTCCAGGCTGCTTCCGCTCTTCTGCGCTCTTGCTTCAACGTGAGCGTCGTTGAACCAACCAGAGTTGTTTTTCCGGATGAGCGCTCTGCGTTTCGGAGCTACTATGTCTGCGGTCTGTAGTAGAGCTTTGTTGATGGGAGTTGAGTGTTTCTGCTGCTGTTTGACTTTGTACTATTGTTTTTATTCTGTTCAATAATGTAGTTTTGAAGAGTTCCGAATGGAGCTTTTTCTGGGATATTGTCCAGTGTGTTAACGGGTTTGTCGTTTTTAAGAGGGCGTTGGTAGTGATTTTGAATTTGATTGCATGGTGATCTGTCTAGGGTAAGGGCCCATTCACCAGTATGTTGATATCCATATCCTGTTTGAAGATAAGATCAAGAGTGTGACCTGAAAACATGCGTGGGCCAGCATACCAGTTGCTGCAGACCTTATCCTGCCAAGTGGTCAATGCAGGCAGCGGCTACGGGGTCTTTTGAGGAGTTGGCCCAGAGGTTGAAGTCCCCAAGTAACAGGAGATGTTTGATGTTTAAGGTATAGGTGGAGATTAATTCTGTCAGCGAGGAGATGCGTTTTTGGTCCGCGTGGTCTATAGCACAGTAGTATGTGAACGGTGTCCTGGGGTGTTTGGAGTTGCAGAGTGAGGGTGTTCATGAATGGCAAGAAGCTCTGTAGATCTGGTTTGGCAAGCGAGAAGTGAGCCTTGTAGATCACTGCTAGGCCGCCTCCTCTTTGCCCCACTTTTTGGTTAAAATACCATAATTCTTTGGCACAAGTTCTCCTAGAATAGTGTTACAATCCAATGTTAGCTGGCTTTCTGAGATGAAGAGGCAGTCGATGTTAGGTTGAATGATGAAGTCGTGGATTTCCTGTCTGTGCTTTACTCCGGATTTTGTGTTGATCAAGTCACAAGATAAATGTTGTAGCTGAAATGTTGGCGTCCTGTTTTTGATAGACGATTGCCGATCGGTTCTTAGCAGTTTTTCCTTTCTGTAGTATTTTTTTGGTGGCCTCTGGTAATGCTGAGGCGGTTGTCTTAGACCCCAAATGGTTTTTGCTGAATATTTCATGTTAACCATGATAGCAGATGCGCCCAAGATCCTGAGAATGGTTAGTGGTAATTGTGCTGTGACTTGTAGATCCAAATAGTCTGTACTGCTTTCAAGACACAAACTATTTTTCTCCCCACCATGTACACCCTTTTCAGTAGGAGCCACTTGCTGCCAAAACCTGGTGTGTTCCCAGAGTCCACCCCACATCCCTCCTCTCTGCACTTTGTACCCAAAGTGCCACATGCCCTCTCTGCCGTGTCCAGAGTTCTCCATGGCTTGCCCAGGTTGTCCTCTCTGATGTGTGCCCAGAGTCCTTCAGGGAGTGCCCTTTCTGGATCCCATCCTCGGTGCCAAGACCACCACACCCACTCCCCAAAACAGACTTTAGCAGCGTTGAGTCTTCGAACCCCTCCACCCCTTATTTCTCCTTCCTGGGCCATATTGCTACCTTGTGGACTAGTTCCCATTGCTGTGAGATATTACTGCCCTGTGGACTTTATCTTCTTCCTGTGTCATATAGCTACCCTGAGGACTATTTCCCCTTGCTGTGCCCTATTGCCACTTTGAACATTACCCCTCCTTACTGCCTCCCTTTCCTGTAGTCCCAAAGTGCCTCAATAAATGTCAGCATGTTGGGTTCTGTATGATCTGCCTCCGGGTGCTCCCTCTCTCTCTGCACACCTAGTTCACCAGTTTTTATTGATTGGGAAATAGTGTGAATGCTTTGTCGGTTTTGATAAATTTAGATATGCTAACTGGTGTTGGTGGCTGCTAACTGGAAGTCAGGCATGCTAAACGTTTATTTGATTTGGATGTGCATACTGTCTATACTAAAGCCAGCCATTGATGGGTCAAATCTGCCAATTCAGCAGGGACTGGCCATCGATCGTCTTAAGAAAAAACAGCCTGTCGATTTTTTGCATGTGATCACTACCAGTGGCTATAGTAGCCAGTGGGAAGGCTCCCCACCAGCAGAACACAATAAGTGCTGCGTTAGGGATTGCCCATCAACACTGTGTTGATGGGGGAAAACAAGCAATTTTCTAACTATGGTCTGCCTAACAAAGGTTTAAAGCAGAGGTTTATCCTGAAAACAACTTTATACCATTAGATCCAGCATACTGTCGTATGCTGTTTTTTTTTTTTCTGTAATTACCGTTTTACCTTGTTTCTTATTCGGCTCCGAGCGGGGATTCCTGCGGGGAATAGGCATTCCTAAGACAGGTCGTACATGATTGACGCGCGGGAAGGCGCGTCACGCCTTCCGAAAATAGACTAAGTGGAACTCGGCAATTTACGGCGCAATACGGCGCCTGCCGTGTAAAGCCAACTGCGGAGGAGCCGTAAAAAACCGAGTCCCACGTTGTGTATTTTCGGAAGGCGTGACGCGCCTTCCCGCACGTCAGTTATGTACGACCTGTCTTAGGAACGCCTACCCCCCGGGGGGGGGGGGGAAATCGAGAACCCGGAAGGAACCCGGAAGCCGGGTGAAAAAAGCTGTAAAACAGCAAGTACAGTGCCAAAAAAAAAAAATCCAGCATCGATGTTAGCAGTATGATGGATCTAACGGTATATAAATGTTTTAGGGTGAACCCCCACTTTAAATATATCAAGAGTTGAGTAGTACATTGTATGTTAATGCACTTTAAAAAAAAAAAAAAACTGGACAGCATAAGGCAGGCCATACACGATTCGAATTTCGAACGAGCCGTCGAGCGATAAACGAACGCGGCGATTATAAAAGCATGCGAGTGTACCATCAATTACGTACGAAAATCGAGCGAGAAAACACAATGTTTTCATACCATAGAGGAAGTGATGTAATCTTCTGTGACCTTTTAAACATACCCCCTACTGTCAAAAGTCGGGTCGCGCCAACTCGGATCATGCGCAGTTATGTTTCTTGGGAAAAATCGTCCAACTCTACCATTAACGATGCGATTTTTGGACGTTTTTCAGAAAAAAAACCAACATGTTGGTTTTTGAAATTTCGCCTGTCGTACGAAAATCGCGTGTCGAACAAGCACACTAATGATACGAAAATCGTCCGATTTCACGCTCGTATGCGATTTTCGATCGAAATTCGAATCGTGTATGGCCTGCTTAAGTGAAAAGAAACACTGCAAATTTGAGTATAATAGCAAATTACAACTCAAAGTGGTTGCGTGTCCCTGTGTTCATGTAACATCCAATGAAGCAATTTAAAATGCGGAATGTGATTAAGTTATTTGTAAATACCATGGACACCAAAACACGCCCATGAAGGGTGAGGCTAGAAAACACACCTTGTATAGGGATTGCTGCTTGTATACACCTTTGTATGATGGGCTAAAACAGAATGATGAGCCGGTCACACCCAAATTAAAGCAATTAGCCCTCGTTCACACTTAACATGACTTTGAAATTGTGCAAGTTCATCTGAACTTAAACGATTTCAAAGACGCATTTCAGTCTGACTTTGGGGTGACTTGAAAGACATCTGTGCGAGCTCATGCACAGGTGTCTATTGAAATTGCACCCAAAGTCGCCAAAAGTAGTGCAGGAACTATTTTTGGAAATCGGTGCAGCGCCCCAAAGTCGGCGTGCCACCTTCTGTCGGCAACAGGCTCAGATTTGGGACCCATCAATCATGCCGAAGTTGAAGAAGTGATAACCTGGTTGAATGCTGCATGTCTAAAACACAACACACACACACTGTTCTTACTCAAGTACTAGTGTCCTAAAAGAAGATGCGTTTTTCAGCTTTTTTAGCAACATTATATTTCCACAAAAGCTTATGGCTTAAAAACGCTGGTAAACATTTTTCTGCGTTTTTAACCTTTTATCAGAGATAAAGCGTTTTTACAACTGAAAAAAACGCCTCTTAAGGCCTCATGCACACTGGACGTTGGAAAATCTGTGAAGCCGGGTGGCCGCTTCGCTGGATCGTGGGACTGGTGAAGAATGTGTATTTATTAAAAGCCAGCAGCTATACTTTTCATAGCTGCTGACTTAACCACTTCCATACTGGGCACTTAAACACCCTCCTGACCAGACCAATTTTCAGCTTTCAGTGCTCTTACACTTTGAATGACAATTACTCAGTCATGCAACACTGTACCCAAATGATTTTTTTGTCCTTTTTTTCCCACAAATAGAGCTTTCTTTTGGTGGTATTTGATTACCTCGGTTATTTTATTTTTATCGCGGTTTTTATTTTTTGCGCTATTAATGAAAAAAGACCAAAAATTTGGGAATTTTTTTTTGCAAATTATTAATATTTCTTCATAAAATTTTGTCCACGATTTATACTGCTACGTCTGATAAAAATAACCCAAAGTTTTTGGAAATTATTTGGTCTGTGTGAACGTTTTAGAGCCTACAAACTATAGTGCAAATCATAAAAAGTGATCACATCTGATCACACCTGATGTACTGAAGGCCTCTCTCATTTCTTGAGACCCTAACAAGTCAGGAACGTACAAATGCCGCACAGATCGCGCTGTAAATAGCCGCTGTGATTGGCTATTTACCGCGATCTGTGTTTGGCTGTGTCCAGGGGACACGGCCAGCACAGCAGGTGCTCGCGAGTGTGCGTGGGGAACGCCAAAAGGGGCGGCCGTAAAAATCTCAGAATACTGTCCAATGTAAAATTACAAATACTTTAAATATAACATCACCTACAGTACATAGTATTAAAAAATAAAAAAAAATAAAAAAAAATCGGGAGGAATCTTTATGTGCAACAATGCCAAAATGCTAAATTTTATGTCCGTGATCTTCAGGCCCTCACATGGCACTATATTAAAAACCGGCATGATTTTGTGATGGACATCACTGAATATTTCCAAATATCACTGTCTGTGAACACAGTTTGCCATCCCATCCAAAAACATAAGGTCTATCGTGCAAAGAGAAATAAATATCTGAACATAATACAGATATGCAGCAGTCTTCTCTGGGCCGAAGCCCATTTAAAATGGTCTGTAGCAAAGTGAAAAACAGTTCTGTGGAAAGATTAATCAAAATTAGACATTTTGCCAACCATAGGCACTGCACCCTCCGGATTAAAGAAAAGAAGGCCCTTCCGGCTTGTTATCAGTGTTCTGTTCAAAAGCCTGCATCTCTGATGGCATGGGGGTGCATTAGCACGCATGAACTGGGCAGCTTGCACATCTGGAAAGGCACCATCAATGCTGAAAAATATATTCAGTTTTTGAAGCAGCATATGCTCCCATCCAGATTTTTTTTTTTTTTTTTTTTTTTAGGGAAGGCCTTGTATATTTGAGGACAAAGCTATACTGCATCTATGACAAAAGCATGGCTTTGTAGTAGTAGTTTCCGAGTGCTTAATTGGCCTGCTTGCAATTCAGATCTTTGACCAACAGAATATTTATGTGTATCTAGAAAAGAAATGTACAACAAAGAAGGCTCAGGACTTTTGAGCAGTTCCAAACCTATATCAGGCAAGAATGGGACAACATTTCTCTCCCAAAACTCCAGCAACTGGTGATAAACATGGCCCTGTCCCAACTTTTTTTTGAGACATGTTGGTGCCATCTATTTCAAAATTATTATTTCTTAAAATGGTGCATTTTTTTCAGTATAAGCATTTGATATATGTTTTTATAGTGAACATATTGGATTATGAGATTTGCAGATCATTGCATTTTATTTTTATGTAGATTTTACACAGCGTTCCAATTTTCTGGAATTGGAGTTGTACACTTTAACTACTTCAGACCCGCGCTACCGTCAAATGACGGCTACAGCGCGGGTCTGAATATCCAACATGCCGTCTTTTGACGGCCGCCCCTTTGGGCGTTCCCAGCGCGCGCTGTAGAGCACACTGCGGGGAAGCCCTGTGTTGTTTGTGTCCCTTGGACACGGCCAATCACAGATCGCGGCGAACAGCCAGTCAGAGTGGCCGTTTGCGATGCGATCTGTGGGCGAATGAGAAATGATCTCATAGATCATCTCTCATTGCCGTTTTACACAGAGACAGCGTCCTGTCTCTGGAGAGGAGCCCGATCTGTGTTCCTTGTACATAGGGACACAGATAGGTCACCCCTCCCTCCCCCCACAGTTAGAACACACCTAGGATACACATTTAACCCCTTCCTCACCCCCTAGTGTTAACCCCTTCAATGTCAGTCTCATTTATACTGTAATTAGTGCATATTTATAGCACTGATCCCAGTATAAATGTGAATGGCGTCAAAAGTGTCCGATGTGTCCACCATAACATCGCAGTACCAATAAAAATCGCAGATCGCCGCCATTTCTAGTAAAAATAAAATAAAAAACTATTCTCTCCCCTATTTTGTAAGCGCTATAATTTTTGCGCAAACCAGTCGCTTATTGCAATTTTTTTTTTTACCAAAAATATGTAGAAGAATGCGTATCGCCCTAAACTGAGAAAAAAAAAGTGTTTTTTTTTTTTTTAAATTGTGATATTATAGCAATAAGTAAAAAATACTGTATTTTTCTTCAAAATTGACGCTCTTTTTTGTTTATAGCGCAAAAAATAAAAACCGCACAGGCGATCAAATACCACCAAAAGAAAACTCTACTTGTGGGGAAAAAAAGGACGTCAATTTTGTTTGCACGACCGCGCAATTGTCAGTTAAGGCGACGCAGTGTCGGAAGCTGAAATTTCACCTGGGCAGGAGGGGGGTGTATGTGCCCAGTAAGCAAGTGGTTATTGGCTGCATTGTTTTAATTGTAATATATTTGTCAGTATACAAAAGGTTTAAAAGTACATGTACACTGAACCACTAGATCAGGTCTCCAAACTACGTACCTGGGGCTTTTGCCTGCTTTTATCCGGCCCTTAGGCATGAGTCCGCAACAGTGGGGCATAGTTCCTGCCACCGACATCGTTGATGGGGCACCATTTCTCCCACCGACATGGATGGAGCACTATTCCTCCCACTGACACCAATCATGGCGCACTATTTCTGACAAATGATGGGGCACTATTTCTACCCCCTAAAATCATCATTGTTTACTTATATACCGACATCGGGCATTTTATACTCCCACAGGCCACACAGTCCAGCCCCTGCAACAAAATGAAGGACAGTAAAGTGGCTCTTTGTTCAGAACATTTGGAGACCCCTGTTCTGGATCAAACTTACATTTAAATATTCCTTTCCCCTTTTCTCCTTATGGGGCTGCACACCCTTTATGGCAAATTACTGTTTAAAACACCTTTTATAACTGACCACAAAGCTCCAAGTCCTTTCTGTAATGGGGAGGGCCGATAACAGGGATGAACTTCATCCACCAACGTTTACTACTCTATCCGTTGCTGCAGCCACACACAAAGGGGGAAGAGAACCCAGAGCTTGGCAGTCACATGACTGCATGTATAAAGCACATTTCTGATAAAGGGCATGCAGGGTCATGAGATGAAAAAAAGGGGGTGGGTGAATATATCAATGTCATTTATAGCCTTTTCTTCTGCTTCAATTTCTGCAACAAAAAATAACTGCCAGCTCTTCTATATAATCATCAGAGCAGGATGGTGCGAGTATTATTTTTTTTCAGTATACGGGTGCTTAAAGATTTAGTGATTTCTAGACAGATCAGAACTGTTATTCTGAAAGATTCCAGAATGTTTACAGAGCTTAAACATAATACAAAAGCTAACTATATTAAAACAAATTTACAAAATGCATTAGATAAATGTGCACTGTCCCTGTAGGGGGGGGGGGGGGGACTACTATCGCCAACTTTACAAGTAGAGCAAATTCCTTCTCTCCTTCATATACTGAGATCTCACCCAGCATTCTTCTCCCAACAGCACAAGTTACCCTAGCAACCTTTTTTTATACAATATGGACAGCAAGTTGGTTTAAGAGGTTCCTTGGCAACAGAAATTTCTGCTGTTTTTAAAGTGGGAAAGGTCTTTCCTTTTCACTCTCACACTACTTATATCAAACTTGAGGAAACATTAGTGCAGGGTGGTAAGAGGCAGACAGAGGATTCAGATCAAAGGCAGAACGACCACTTTTATAATGGATGAAGTGACCAGCCTTCATCTACGAGGGAAAAAAAAAAAAAGTGCTTTTAGATAGAGATGGAACTTAAGTACAGGGGGGCTGAAACTGCACCCAAAAGTTATTTTTACCTTAATGCATTAACGTGGTATTAAAGTCTCTTCCAGTTGTGTTGGTATCGGCTTCCCATAAACTCTCACAACTATTCATCCTGCACAGAACTTATCGTACGCCTGCCAAACTATTTGATTGGGGTCGGGGGACTTTTTTTATGTCCAAAAGGCACAATTAACAGATGAGACTTTATACACATGATCTGGTGATGCCAAAAACGTACACAATATTGGGCGGAGGCTATACAAATTATCTTCGATTTAGCTAAAAACACCTATATAACTCTCACCCAGTTGGTGTGCGATTAATGCTGAAATGTATCCAAAGAAAAGTTATCTACATGAAGAGAACTAGATTATACCTTGATAGGAAGCCAATTGCCCGATTTTGGGTGGCATCTATTGTACCTACCAAGGCTCAGTGCGTGATTTATGTTAATTCTATTCTATTTCTAGAACTGGCTCATCGCCATTATAATGCCGTCAAAAAAGTTCAACCTTGTTTGGCAGAGCAGACTTGACAACCGAATCTCGATGCTCCAGTTAGTGCCGGATAGATTGTTACAATTCTAAACCCACCAAGGTTTTAATGGTATTTACCTGAGCTTGGGAATTTCCTTATGTTTTCTATACCAGCGGAGATCATTTGACATTCTGTGCAGATGTCCATAAACAAGCTCCAGTGGGTTCGATAGTTTTTGTTTTAATGTTTCTGTACAAAACCCTTTATATACAGTATATCTCACAAAAGTGAGTACACCCCTCACAATTTTGTAAATATTTTATTATATCTTTTCATGTGACAACACTGAAGAAATTACACTTTTACTACAATGTAAAGTAGTAAGTGTACAGCTTGTATAAGGCTGCATTCACACCTAAGCATAGGCGATTTTCAGCGTTTTTTACCGCGATTTGCCGTGACAAAATGCAGGGTTTTTTCACCGCAGTTTTGTACAGGTCATTGTCAGTAATGTAAAACGCCCGATACGTGCGACAAAAAAGGGTCCGTGACTTGTTTGAGCCTCAGGCGTTCGGCGTTAGATGTGAACCATCTCCATAGACAATAATGTTATTTTTCCTCTCTAGCGTCTGAGCGTCGCGCTTCAGGCGACAAAACACTCAGGTGTGAATGCAGCCTAACAGTGTACATTTGCTGCCCCCTTAAAACAACAACGCACAGCCACCAATGACTAAACCGCTGGCAACTAAGTGAAAGCATCAAAATTGGGCCCAATTAGCCATTTTCCCTTCGTAGTGTCATGTGACTCGTTAAGAGTTACAAGGTCTCAGGTGTGAATGGGAAGCAGGTCTGTTAAATTTGGTGTCATCGCTCTCTCTCATACTGGTCACTGGAAGTTCAACATGGCACCTCATGGCAAAGAACTCTCTGAGGATCGGAAATACAAATAATTGTTAATCTACGTTAAGATGACCTAGGCTATAAAAAGATTGCCAAGACCCTGCAGCACGGTGGCCAAGATCACACAGCGGTTTACCAGGACAGGTTCCACTCAGAACAGGCCTTGACCTGGTCGAACAAAGAAGTTGAGTGCACATGCTCAGCAACCTATCCAGAGGTCGTCTTTGGGAACTAGAGCATTTCTGCAGAGGTTGAAGGTGGGGGGGGGGGGGGTCAGCCTGTCAGTGTTTAGACCATATGCCGCACACTGCATCAAATTGGTCTGCATGGCTGTTGTCCCAGAAGGAAGCCTCTTCTAAAGATGCACAAGAAAGCCTGCAAATGGTTTGCTGAAAACAAGTAGACTAAGGACATGGATTACTGGAACTGTCCTGGGGTCTAATGAGACCAAGATAACCTTATTTGGTTCAGATGGTGCCTTGCTAAAGAAGCCGAGTGTAAGGCATCATGCACACTGGACGTTAAAATAACATTATAAAAACGCCAGTAGCTTAGCAGTGAGTTTTTCAACTTTTGTTTCACGTATTTATTTTTCAGTTGATCAAAAACGTTAAATGCTGGTGAGTGACGTTTGACGACGTTTATCAGCGTTAGAGCGTTTTTACAGCTGGAAAAAACGTCTCAGAACCCACTAGTTTTTTTTTTTTTACTGCTCAAAAACTGCTGATAATATCCTAGGTGTGCATGGACACAGGATAACGGAGGAGAGTTTATTGTAGAAAAAAACATCTACTGCCAAAAACAGCTGCTGTAAAAAAAAACGTCCAGTGTGCCTGAGGCCTAAAATGTGATGGACTGGCCAAGCATATCTCCAGACCTAAACCCTATTGAGCATCTGTGGGGCATCCTCAAAAATTGTAAGGTGGAGGAGCGCAAGGTCTCTAACATCCACCAGCTCTGTGATGCCGTCATGAAAGAGTGGAAGAGGACTCCAGTGGTGACCTGTGAAGCTCTGGTGCCCAAAAGGTTAAGGCAGTGATAAGCGATTTTGAGGGGACAGCAAAATTTATACTTTAAACAAGCTGTAAACTCGATACCTAAAAGGTTTGCTTTTTATTGTCTAAATAGGTTTCTTTAACCTCCCTGACGGGATGATTATGTCTGGAATTTTGTACCAAAAGTAACTCACTTAAAGCGGATCTCCACCCTAAAGTGAAGATCCGCTGATCGGAAACCCTCCCCCCCCTCCGGTGTCACAATTGACACCTTTCAGGGGGGAGGGGGGTGCAGATACCTGTCTAAAGACAGGTATCTGCAACCACTTCCGGCCCGCAGTCTCGGGCAAAAGTCTGGTTTTTTGGCGACATCCCGTCGCCCCCCCCCCCCGTTGTGTGCTGGGAACTCTCGGCTCCCAGCACACAGCGGGAGCCAATCGGCGGGCGCAGCGCGACTCGCGCATGCGCCGTAGGGAACCGGGCAGTGAAGCCGCAGCGCTTCACTTCCTGGTTCCCTCACCGTGGATGGAGGGGGGAGCAGCAGGGTGACGAGCGACCGCTCGTCCTCTGCTGCGGACGCCGCTGGACTCCAGGACAGGCAAGTGTCCTAATATTAAAAGTCAGCAGCTGCAGTATTTGTTGCTGCTGGCTTTTAATATTTTTTTTTTGCTGAACCATCCGCTTTAAATCTGTCCAAACAAGAGAGTCTAGTAGACATCCCGGGTATGATAAAGTTTAAAACACAAAATTATAATAACAATAATTATAACAAATAATAATGTAATTATAATAAAAATGATTCAATAAACCAGTCTCACCCACCAGATGTCTTGGCCCTGGGCCTCGCGAAACCTATTTCACTTTGGTCATCTAGTAGACCCCAGATCCCGCACCCTACACTCCTTCACTGATCTCCAAGCCAAACATGACATCCCACGACAAGCCTTTTTCAGCTACCTACAGATCAGGCACTATGCCCATACAATTGCCCCCCGCCTCCTTTTCTCAAAACCGACCCCATTTGAGCGAATCATACTCGAGGGCACAGCCCGAAGGGGCCTCATATCAGATATTTACCAAATTCTCAATGAATACCCCTTACAAACCAAAGGTAAACATGCATATATGCTCCGATGAGAGAGGGAGCTGCTCTCGGAGGACGAGTGGAGGGCGGTTTGGAGGCAGGCGGCCAAAAGTTCGATCTACACCCTTTATAAGGAAAATACGTATAAAAGTACTGTTCTTTTGGTACCTGACTCCGGACGTCCTCCACAAGATTTACCCCTCCGCCTCTGACCGATGCTGGCGTTGCAACCAAGCCAAGGGCACATTTTTCCACCTCTACTGGACGTGCCCTTTGATTGTCCCATTCTGGACTCAAACACGAGAGCTCCTATCCCGCCTCCTGGAGGCACCCACACCCCTCTCCCCGAACCTGTTTTTGCTGGGCCTATCCCAACCTCGCATAGCTAAACCTTACAAGAAACTGTTGACACATAACCACAGCTGCGAGGTGCCTGATAGCGCTTCATTGGAAGAAACCAATCCCCCCATTCCAAGAAGCCCTTTATGCTAGGGTCAAAGATGTAGAACTTATGGAAAAAATGACGGCTAGGACCCGGGATAGGTTGGAGGACCACGACCTGGTCTGGGAGAGGTGGCACGTGGAGGAAGACCCGCCGTGAGCCGACAACAGGTCACCAAGGTACACTACTCCCCCCGATAATCCTGCCTGCCCCCCCTCCCCCCTCTCTCCTGTCCTCTCCCCTCTTCTCCTTTTCTTCCTCGCCTCCCCCTCCTCCCTGTCTCCCTCTCTTCACCCCATTCCCCTTTTTATATCTCCCCTCTTTTTTATCTTTTTTTTGGATCTCCAATTGTGTTATAAGTTACTGATAGCATAAATAGACACGAAGCCACTGTGTAAGCCCAACTAGCTGGAATTTTGTACACCTTATCTAATGCACTTGAACTGCTGCTATGTTTTGTACTGACCTTTTATGAAAATAAAAGTTGTTATTTGAGAAAAATTATTCAATAATGTAATTAAATCAAAAACACTGAAATTTGCTCAGTTGCAGAATTTTCGCTGTCATTACTTTTTTTTTTTTATGACGAATTTCCCCACAAATCGCTATCGCTCAATTCCACAAGTGATTATAATTTATTATCGCTGTTTTCTAGCTGCTCCAAAACCACTTTTGACATAAAGGGACACTTTTGGTTGCTATGGACAATCTACAGTTTGCAGGCAGAAAGAACACTTATTATACAAAAGTACATGTAGGACACTGGGCAGACCACTAGGGGCAAGAGGGGTGTGTATTTTTTACACAGTACTGTAATCTGTAAGATTACAGTATACTGTATGTAATGTGTTTGTTTTTATTTTTTTTAATTTGGCCCCGTTTTCCGCCCCCGTGCAACGCAAGATCGGCGGCCTACAGGCACTGTGTGAATCGAGCGAGGATGCATTGCAGGATCCAGGGACAAGATAAATA
Source organism: Rana kukunoris (assembly GCA_029574335.1). NCBI lineage: Eukaryota > Metazoa > Chordata > Amphibia > Anura > Ranidae > Rana > Rana kukunoris. The sequence continues at coordinate 212,552,579 of CM056051.1, forward strand.
ACCTGTGCCTGTGGATGCTGCGAGGCGGCCCCGAGTCTGGCTCGGGGATACTGCTTTTGGTATTTAAATCCTCCCCCGAGCCAGACTCGGAATACCGCCAAGGGAGTTAAAGTGGTTGTAAACCCAACCACACATCTTGCACCTACAGGTAAACCTAGATTAAGGCTTACCTGTAGGTGCAAGAAATATCTCTTAAACCTGCATGGTTAACCACTTAATACCCGCCCACCGTGAAATGACGGCGGGCGGGATACTCAATTATCCTGACATCACGTCATATGACGTGATGTCAATTCAGGCCGCTAGGTGGCTGGCGCGCGCACCCATCGCGTTACTAACAACACAGTGCGCGTGCCCGGCGGCCGCGATGGCCGCCGGGCACCCGCGATTTCCGTGTAACTGAGCTGGGACGTGCAGCTCTGTGTGTAAACACAGAGCTGCACGTCCCTGTCAGGGAGAGAGGAGATTGTGTCCCTTGTACATAGGGACACAATCAATCGGTCACCTCCCCCAGTCACCCCCCCCCTCCCCCTACAGTAAGAACACACCTAGGATACACATTTAATCCCTTCCCCGCCCCCTAGTGGTTAACCCCTTCCCTGCCAGTTACATTTATACAGTTATCAATGCATATTTATAGCATTGTTCACTGTATAAATGTCAATGGTCCCAAAAATGTGTCAAAAGTGTCCGATGTGTCGGCTATAATGTCGCAATCCCGAAAAAAAAACGCAGATAGTCGCCATTCCTAGTAAAAAAAAAAAAAAAAAAATCATAATTATGTCCCCTATTTTGTAGGCAATATAACTTTTGCGCAAACCAGTCACTATACGGTTATTGCGATTTTATTTTTAAATTTTTTTACCAAAAATATGTAGAAGAATACGTATCGGCCTAAACTGAGATAATTTTTTTTTTTTTTTTATGGGATATTTATTATAGCAAAAAGATTTGTGTCTTTTTTCAAATTTGTCGCGCTTTTTTTGTTTATAGTACAAAAAATAAAAACCGCACGGGCGATCAAATAGCACCAATAGAAAGCTCTATTTGTGGGAAAAAAAGGACGCCAATTTTGTTTGGGAACCACATCGCTTGACCGCGCAATTGTCAGTTAAAGCGACGCAGTGCCGGAAGCTAAAATTTTGTCTGGGCAGGAAGGGGGTGTAGGTGCACAGTAGGCAAGTGGTTAAGGAGATATTTACTGAAATGACAGGCGCCGATGCATAAGAGCATGCACGCCGTAGACACCGACACACGAGAGCGGCGCTTTTGCTAATGGCATTATTTGGGTTAATGCAGTATTTGCACGCATGCGTGGGAGTAACATCACCGCTCTGGCCAATCACAGCACCGATAACAGGAAAAAGATGCAAGGGGACATGGCAGTGGCATGGGGGGGGGGGGGGGCGGGGAGGACTACAGGGGCTGCAAATTCAGGTAAGTGCTACATAATGAGCTAGTATGCATGCATACTAGCTCATTATGCCTTTCTGATGCAGGTTATTTATTTCCCCCGTGAACACAGCGTCTCCCCACAGGGATGTAGTCCCAAAGGGAGGGGGTGAGCACGCTGACTAACCCCCAGCCAGAACGGCTCGGATGATGGGGGCAAGCTTACTGAGGAGGAACAGAAAGTGAGAAATTCAGACAAAAAAAAACATTTAAGAAGGGAATTTGAAGGAAAAGGTAAGTGAACCAACAATGCACTAGCTTAAAAGGGGTTGTAAAGGTAACAAAAAATCCCTAAAGAGCTTCCTTTACCTTAGTGCAGTCCTCCTTCACTCACCTCATCCTTCGATTTTGCTTTTAAATGTCCTTATTTCTTCTGAGAAATCCTCACTCCCTGTTCTTCTGTCTAACTACACAGTAATGTAAGGCTTTCTCTCTGGTGTTGAGAAAGTCTCTTGAGGGGGCGAGCAGGCAAGTCAGGACGCTCTACTTTGCAGATAGAGAAAGGAGCTGTGTGTTAGTAGACATCCTGACACTACTGCTTGCCCCCTCAAGAGCCTTTCTTTACATCAGGGAGAAAGCCTTGCATTACGGTGTGTAGTTACAGACAGAAGAACAGGAATTGAGGATTTCTCATAAGAAAAAAGGACATTTAAAAGCAAAGGATGAGGTAAGGGAAGGAGGACAGCACTAAGGTAAAGGAAACTATTTAGGGAAACAATGTTTTACCTTTACAACCCCTTTAACCACTAGGGTACCGCACGCCGTCAAATGACGGCGGGCGGGATACCCTATTGTTCTGACATGACTTCATATGACGTGATGTAATTTAAAGCCGCTAGGGTGCCCGGCGGCCACGCTGGCCGCCGGGCACACGCGATTGCCCAGTAAACACATAGCTCCACGTCCCTGTCAGGGAGAGAGGAGACCGATCTGTGTTCCTTGTATATAGGGACACAATCGGTCACATCCCACAGTCACCCCCCTCCCCCTACAGTGGCTAGGGCAGTGGCTAGGGCATACATTTAACACCTTCCCTGCCCCTAGTGGTTAACCCCTTCCCTGCCAGTTACATTTATAGTTATCAAAGCATATTTATAGCATTGTTCACTGTATAAATGTGAATGGTCCCAAAAGTGTCCGATTTGTCCGCTATAATGTCCCAGTCCTGAAAAAAAAAAAAAAAAAAAAAAAAAAAAAGAAATCGCAGATCGCCGCCATTCCTAGTAAAAAAAATAAATGTAAAAAAAAATAAAATCATAATTATGTCCCCTATTTTGTAAGCAATATAACTTTTGCGCAAACCAGTCACTATACGATTGTTGCGATTTTATATAATTTATTTTTTTACCAAAAATATGTAGAAGAATACGTATCGGCCTAAACCGAGATAACATTTTTTTTTAATTGGATATTTATTATAGCAAAAAGCAAAAAACCTTGGTGCCATGATGGAGTGATACTTGATACTTGACCCCCAATTCTTACCCCATTATCTCTCCCCCTGTTTTTCTGCCTCTGATTCTTTTCTTTTTCTCATTGTCTGATTACATTCTTAGGAATCCATTAGTCCACATACATGTCTTTATCCTGCCGAATGTTACTGATTCGCTTTCTGACCCCATATGTTATCCTTTCATTTTTATTTTTCTATTTTTTCTCCCCCATACAACTTAACATGCACTCCCATATACTACCCTGTATGTGTGGCAGCACTACTCCCCTACCTGTGGTGTAGTTGAGAGCTACGACAACCAGATCTCCCCCCCTTTTTTTTTTTTGGTCTACAAGGATTGTTAACACTAACAGCCTTATGGTGGTCCTCATACTCATGCTTTTTCTCTCATTTATATGTAACATAGACATGTTTATGTTCTGTCATGCACGGTACCTATTGTTGATGTATTCGATTGTGCCGTTTGTAATGTTTGAGACGATATTTGTCTTTCTGCTTCTCTTTTCTTATCTTCTCTAATAAACTAAGATTGAATTAAAAAGCAAAAAACATTGTGTATTTTTTCAAAATTGTCGCTCTTTTTTTGTTTATACGCGCAAAAAATAAAAACCGCACGGGCGATCAAATACCACCAAAAGAAAGCTATTTGTGGGGGGGGGGGGGGGGAAAGGAGGACTTCAATTTTGTTTGGGAGCCACATCGCGCGACCGCGTATTTGTCAGTTAAAGCGACGCAGTGCCGGAAGCTAAAATTTTGTCTGGGCAGGAAGGGGGTGTAGGTGCACAGTAGGCAAGTGGTTAAAGCGGAGTTCCACCCAGGAAAACCACATTTGGGCAAAAGTCCTAAAAAAAATAAATAAAAAAAAAGTGAAAAAATTAAAAAATAATACTCACCCGAAATACCTGTTGCTATGCGGAAGTCTGTAATCTGCCTCTTCCACACCGCGGCGTCTTTTCTTCTGCTTCTTCTCCTTGTGAATGGGGCGCGCTGCTTTCTGGGAACTGTGTGTGTTCTCAGAGAGCAGCGCGCCCATTCACAAGCCAGCGTGAGACTCACGCAGGCGCAGTAGGAAATGGGCAGTGAAGCCGTAAGGCTTCACTGCCTGTTTCCCCTAGTGTGAATGGCGGCGCGGGACCTGGAGCGATCGTGGGACCGGCATTGGGGGGCCATCAGCACGGGCAAGTAGGACAAGGTAAGTGTCCTTATTAAAAGTCAGCAGCTACACTGTTAGTAGCTGCTGACTTTAAAAAAAAAAAATGCGGCTGGAACACCCCTTTAAGGGAACAAAAAACTAAACTTTACAACCCCTTTAACATTGTAGCAAAGTATTTTTTTTTGTGTTGTCACATGAAGAGATATAATAAAATATTAACAAAAATTTGAGGGGTGTACTCACTTTTGTGAGATACTGTATGTGCTAAACAGGGGACTCCTTTATTTCTGGTTTTACATATAAATACATTTACAATAACTGTTCTGATGGGAGCAGTACACTTTTTCTTATTCTACTGAACTGTCGCTCATTGCCTTTGTCAATAAAGCATATAACATAATATAACAACTTTGGTGCTTTTTGTGCATTTTAATGGACAATGTGATGCTTATTGTTTTAACGCATTTTAAAAACACATGCACAAAAAAACAAGAAAAAAATTTGCTTTTTTGTACACGGGTGCATTTTGACCCAAACAGCAAGTTGGACCCTTTTCCCTTTTTAAAAGAAAATATTTATTTAGACATGAAAATGGGGGGAAAAAAATGCATCACTCGGGTAGATGTGAGCTATTTGTACCATATACACAACACATTACTTTTATTCAGAGCACACTTTCATGGTGATCACACCAATTCATCAAATCAAACTTTGTTTTTGGACCACCCAGTGCACAAAGACCAGACCACACAACTCTTGTGCATAAAGGAAAAGCAACAGCTACAGAGTGCACAAGAAATGAAATGTGAACTATTCAGTTGCAGGCATAGCTGTATTTTAAGCTGGGTACACAATATAAGAACATCAGGCAAATGATCGCCCAGTTTTCCTCAATGTTTCACAGCAAGTCGAAACAGAGGATGGTACCAATTGTATGAAAATTCTTGAACGATAAAAAGGTTTTTTGTTTAATAATTGTTGTTTGTTTCTGATCTTTCGTATCCGATTTTTCTCATATGAAAACAGTACACATTAAACAAAAATCTTTAGCTCGGTTCATGTACAAGAAAAAGTTTTGGAGATTGTTCCTTTGGAAATTTTCATTTGTAAAGTCTGAATCGGACATCGAAACTTGTGTACACACTCGGGGAAAATAAAAAATAAATAAATAGATCAAACCTTGTGCAGAATTTTTCTTCCAATGTACTCATGGTGTATCCCATCAGCAGGGATCAGCTCACAGATTACCTGTGAATCAGAGCAGAGTGGGTGGATGACACATCCATGTTTGCTCAGTTTCTGTAGAGATTCGCCCCCTTTATTTTTCCCGTTTGCCATGATCATTGAAAGTTTAAGTAACCCAAAATCCCAAATTTTGGGTTGTCCCCAGAAAAGTAATAGAGGGGATATCTTCCAATGGGGACACTAGTTCTCACTTCCTGTTTAGGCATGTTTGGTTCCACTCTTGCATTTCTTTTGGTTTTTCCAGTGCTATTTTTTCTACACCAACTATAGGTAGGGGCATGGTCAGGTGATCACCTGTCCCTTATTTATTGATTAGCACTCATGTGTTCCTATTGAGGAGACTTTAAAATTCATAGTTAGGACTTGACGGAGCTTGCAGCTTACACAGGTATTTTCAAATACCGTATTTATCGGCGTATACCGTGCACTTTTTTCCCCCTTAAAATAAGGGGAAAATCGTAGTTGCGCGATATACGCCGATACCCGCTTCCCGTGCTCAGTTTGAACAGAGCCGCAGACATATACCGAGTGCAGTACACTCAGGTACATTCGGCCAGGCTCAGCTTCGCTCGTAGTCACGCTCTGTGACGTTTATGCATGAGAAGCCGTGCGTGGCCGAGCGTGCCCGAGTGTACTGCGCTCAGTATATGTCGGCGGAGGCTTCAAACTGAGCGCAGGAAAACGGTGATTCGACTCGGACATCGCTGGAGAAGCCGGGAGGACATCACCGAGGCCGCAAACGGACGCCGGACCGGACTATGGACACCGGGCAAGACACCAAAACTGTAGTAATAAAAAATAACTTTTTTTTTTTTACAGGAATTTCGGGGCTACTTTAGGGGTGCGCGCTATACGCGGGAGCACGCAATACCCCGATAAATACGGTACATGCAACTAAACCTCTGTTTTTAATGCATACAGCTAGACAGGTTATTTTGGTTTATTGCTTTTTTGGTTGGTAACTTTGAGCCTGGCTATTATGGAAACATTTTTTAAATTCCATATATATTTATTTAATGGCATACTGCTAAAAATGCATCTCATTTAAAGTCCCAAAACCTCCCCCCTTCTATCCATTTACAGGGATTGAGGCCTGTGGTAGTTCTATCATATGCCTCACATAAAGTCCCAACCTTATCCCCCTTTTTATGGGACAGGAGGCAAAGGTAAATCTCCACATTGGAACGCAAATGGCAGGAAGAAAAAAAAAACACCTGATGTGTTTTAACCCTCCCTTACGATAAAGTTCTACTTTATAAGTCCAATGTCATAGTGTGAAGGCATCAAAACGATAAATTTAAAACACAAAAAGCAGCTCTAAATGTACCGATTTGGGTATTAGGTAATAATGCAGCAACAGTCAGAACCAAGTTAACTGGTTCCCGACCGCCCACCGTCATATTACTGCGGGACGGTGGCGCGGTCTCACGGGAGCTCTACGTCCTCTCCTTATCGGCCACTAGGGGGCGCGCGCTAACCAATCAAACGCCAATCGCGATTTTTTTTTATACAAAAAATATGTAGAAGAATACGTATCGGCCTAAACTGAGGGAAAAAATGTTTTTATATCTTTTTTGGGGATATTTATTATAGCAAAGCATTTATTATAGCAAAATGTAAAAAATATTGCATTTTTTTCAAAATAGTCCCTCTATTTTTGTTTATAGCGCAAAAAATAAAAACCGCAGAGATGATCAAATGATCAAATACCACCAAAAGAAAGCTCTATTTGTGGGGGGAAAAAAAGGACGCCAATTTTGTTTGGGAGCCAGGTCGCACAACCGCGCAATTGTCAGTTAAAGCGACGCAGTGCCGAATCACAAAAAGTACTCTGGTCTTTGGACAGCAATATGGTCCGGGGCTAAAGTGGTTAATTATTTCTACTATGTCAAACTTGTCTGACAAGAAATATTCAATGTGATGTATAAAAAGAGGCAAAAAAAATTGCAGTATTCATTTTAAAGTTAAACATGTAACACATTGATCTTGTCCAATTCCTACCAGACTATATTCTTTTCTACTCTACCAGTATTATTTCTGTGTTTTGCTGCGGGACAGTTCCTCACTTCCTGCCTGGAAAAGTGTCAGCAGAACTGTAAGTGAGGGTGAATTTCACTAATGGAGCTCTAAACAGCAGTAAAAAGTAAAAAAGTGTTAATGCACTCACTGCAGGTAAAGGTAAAAAAACAATGTTCAGCTCCCCCTAGCACCTCAAATACTAACCTGAACCCGATCTTGATCCAGCGCTGCTCCCTCTCTTTTCACTGATCATGGAAGCAGCAGAGGGAGCCATTGGCTCCTGCCGATGTCAATCAAATCTAGGAGGAGGGAGCTGGGTTAAGCCACACTGTGTTGATGGATGCTTAACCTGCCTTAGGATGAAACCTGCACACATGTCACCACAGGAAGCAGCTTCCTATGGTGGCACATTGAGAAAAGGGGGAGCCAAGAGCAGTGGCAGGTTTCTGCAAAATTTTGTTGTGGCCCGTTAAAAAATAAAATAAAATTTTTTATATATATATATATATATATATATATATATATATATATATATATATATATATATATATATAAAACATTAACCAATTGAGTCCACAGTGTTGTTTTAAAGTGGCACTGAGAGAGCAGATATTCATCTTTAACACCGTTTCGAAACGGCGCTAAGAATCAAGCAGCTCCTAGGAGTCCAGGTGGGAGGTTCAGCCTGGAACAGCTGGCTGTCAGTGACAGTTGGCATCAAGGATCAAGTAGCATCCAGGAGCTGAAATGATCAGATCCTGGGCTTCCGATACCATTACAGACCCTTCCATAATACTATACATCAGCCTTTCTCAACCAGTGTGCCGCGGGTTAGGTAAAATTTAGAAAGATGAAGTTTACTTTCACTTTATTCGCAGCAATCTCTCATGCAGCGATCACATGCAAGTGATCGGCTCTGAACACAAGCATTCTGCATCCACGGCTGCTTGCTCACATGCTTGTTGCGTGAGCGATAATATGCGAGTGGCTTTGATTAGCTGTGTGAGCCAGCAGCCTATTATAGGAACTGGGGTTCTAGCATCTAAATCGCAGTGTGGGTGCATGCACCCTAACAGCCAATACACTGAAAATGTCTAAAAAATATTCTGAATTAAAAGAATGGTCTGCATTTATTCTCACTTTATGCTCCCAATTTAGTTAATCTGAAGCAGTAAATTGTTACTTTACCCCTAGGGCTTCTTTAACCAGTGTTTATGTTTATTCCTAGAACTCACTGCAAAAAGGTCAAGACATCTAGCGGCTTCTGGCAGTTACAATTTATGAATTGTTCCAACTCCAAGGCACTTGAGAAACACATTTGGCATACAGCGAGTCTAAGGTTCAAGTGTTTAAATAAGCCCAGAGAGCACAGAGTCTCACTTATCCCTGGCTGTTGGGAAGGTTTCACATCTCAAAGCACATGAAAAGCATGCATTCTTTACAGCTCCTGGGATATGTCCAAGCCTTGACATTTTGAAGGAGCTGAGCGTGTTACAGATGGAAGGGGCAGGTATGAGGTACATTTTTACCTATCAGCCTCCCGAGATAAACGCTGACCTGCATAGCTGTTTGTAAGATAAATATACAACTGACAAAACTGAGAATCTATGAGGTAATGTGAATAAATAAAGGGATCAACAAAACAGGTTTCCTCTGTTCAATGTAATACAAGGCATCCAACAGAACATTTAAAATGAGACACTTGCGTTGCCTTCCTTTTTGTATAATACATAAAAAATTGTTTTTATTTGAAAATGGAAGGGAAGAAAGAGAAAAGGCGAGAAAGAGAAACAAAGAACTGAACACATTCTCTGGCCTAACAACTTTAACTACTAGCCGACCAGCCGCCGCAGTTATACAGCGGCAGGTCGGCTCGGCTGCACGAGATCACGTAGCTATACATCATCTCGCATTTCAGCCAATAGGGGGCGCGTGCGCCTCACGCTCGCCCCTGGTGCCGACGCGCGTGCCTGATCATCGCCGGGTACCCGCGATCGCTCGTTACAGAGCGAGAACCAGGAGCTGAGTTTTTATATATTTTTGGAGATATTTATTACGGCAAAAAGTAAAATATATTCTTTTTTTTTCAAAATTGTCGCTCTATTTTTGTTTATAGCGCAAAAACCGCAGAGGTGATCAAATACCACCAAAAGAAAGCTCTATTTGTGGGGAAAAAAAGGACGCCAATTGTTTGGGAGCCATGTCACACGACCGTGCAATTGTCATTTAAAGGGACGCAGTGCCGAATCGCAAAAAGGGGCCCGGTCATTGAGCAGCAATATGGTTCGGGGCTGAAGTGGTTAAAGAATAAGTGCACTTAAAGACATGCACTTACCATTTTGCCCTTCCTACTGACACAATCAATCTTAGCCTTCCATTCCACAGATGTAGAGGTACAGTGATCTGACAGCCACAGCCTCCATTATTGGTTTACATTAAGCCTGGGTTCATACTGTAGCAATGAAGGAATCAGTGCGATTCCAGCACCGGCTCCCGCATTGCTTCTCTCCTGCAGGCAGCTCACACTGCCTTCTGCGAACCGCTGCATGTATAAATACAATGTTAATGACACGCCCAGATCGGTTCACAGATTGCAGTGCAAACCAGCTTGATGTAAATCTATTTCAGTGTGTGGAAGAAGAATTCCATCAATGAATATATTTACACAGTTAGATTCAGCTGTTGGGCACAGGAGCCAATCCGAGATTGCTTTGCAATAGAGACATTATTTCCGCCACATCCAAAGAATGCTTTGCATTAATTGAGAAAATGCAAAGCATTCTGTAAATATCGCCCATGCCAAGCAGCCCTCTGCCTGTGTTCAGAATGCGGCTGTACAGCTGCTCAGCACGCAATGTGAAGAAAAAAAAAGGAGAGAGACTACAACAGTGCCTACTACAGTGATTTCCAGCTTTCTTAATTGATCCCACGAGAGTATGGTATATGCATTGGTCCAAGCGTGTAATTATATGCATATCTGGTAGTCGCCATTTAACACAAACTGAAATAGTTTACATCTATTGAAATACATAAAGCAGTTTTATTGGGGGTTTTTTTCAGTATAAAATGCACACCAATACCCTTTAACGCTTCTGTAAAACAGTTTTCAAATCACATGGCTTCAACATGCAGGTTTTTGGTTGCTCATTTATTACAGTTGAGATGTACACGAGCTGTAAAATTTGTCATCCAATGTCAATCTTGCCAAAAAAGTGCAATTGTGTTACTGCACATACAAGTGTTTGCATGCGTACAGGGAGGAATGAGTGTCACTGGGCACAAGCGGCATCCATGGCCACTCATCCTTCCATGTACATATGCAAATGCTTGGATGTTCAGCGACAAGTGTACAGCCACAATCTGTCATCGATTTGTACAAAAGGCTTTGTGCAAACACCTGTCATTTCCAGGCTGCTTCATGCTGTATGGCCCTCTGCCCAAGCTGGACCAGTGTAACTAAATATCCATACCTAAAATTCTTTATATATTTTAAAAATCATGTTCATGTGTATCATCTGTAAAGTTATATTTGTGGTTTGGGGCAGAAATATTTCCTCATTTAGGGCTCTTTCACACATGGCAGATCAGTAATGAAATATGGGGGGGGGGGGAAATCGGATGAACATGGACTGTCTGTCCGTGTTCACCCGATCCGATGACGAGTGGAAAAATAGGGTTTTCTTCCGTCTGCAGAATCGAAGAATTGCAGAACCGGGTGAGATCGGGTGTCAGCGAATGATCTCATAGGGACCAATGTATGTCCCTTTTTCATCTGGACACGTTTTTCAACCGTACACATCCGCCCATGTGAAAGAGCCCTAAAGAATGCACACAATGACTGAGCTTTAGGGCCCTTTCACACATGCGGACCGTATGTCCGCTTCTTCATCCATCCGTTTGCGGATGAAAAAAGGGACATACATTGGTCCCTATGCGATTGCGGGTGTCAGCGGATAAATATCCGCTGACACCCGTAATCACCCGCCTCCGCAAAGATCCGATTTTGCAGATGGAAGAATGTCCTATATTTTCCTTCAGTCTGCAGAGCGGATTGGATGAACACGGACACACGGTCCGTGTTCATCCGCTCCCCCACACTGTGCAGGGACTGCCCTGTCATTCAACGGCTCAGCGGGGATCTACGGAGCGATCCCCGCTGAGCTTACGGACACGCGGAGGCGGATCATTACTGATCCGCCCCATGTGAAAGGGTGCCAACTGATCCTTCTCACTAAGGGTGCAATGGATCGTCGCCGATCCGTGATCCAAACGGGTCACCCCGTTCGGATCGGTACACCCCGCGATCCGGCGGCCATCTTGGTACACCCGGCGGCGGCCCTCCTCTGTTCGCAGCCACAGAGGAGGAGGAGCCCGCACTCGAGGGAGAAACACGCCGCTGTCTGAGGTCTGCACTATGGGGGGGGGGGTTCCGGTCTGAGGTCTGCACTATGTGGAGGGGGGGGGTTCCAGTCTGAGGTCTGCACTATGTGGAGGGGGGGGGGGGGGGGGGTTCCCGTCTGAGGTCTGCACTATGTGGAGGGGGGGGGGGTTCCCGTCTGAGGTGTGCACTATGTGAGGGGGGGGGTCCCATCTGAGGTCTGCACTATGTGAGGGGGGGGGGTCCCATCTGAGGTCTGCACTATGTGGAGGGGGGGGGGGGGGGGGGGGTTACCCTCTGAGGTCTGCACTATGTGGAGGGGGGGAGGGGGGTTACCCTCTGAGGTCTGCACTATGTGGAAGGGGGAGGGGGGTTACCCTCTGAGGTCTGCACTATGTGGAAGGGGGAGGGGGTTACCCTCTGAGGTCTGCACTACTGGGGGGGGGGGGGGGGGTTACCATCTGAGGTCTGCACTACTGGGGGGGAGGGGTTACCGTCTGAGGTCTGCACTACTGGGGGGTGTATGTGCTGAGGGGGGACGACACCATTTTTAATATATATATATATATATATATATATATATATATATATATATATATATATATATATATATATATATATATATATATATATATAATATATCAGAGCAAGATTGTAGAAGCCAAAAAAAAAAAAAACACTAAAAATAAATGATGTGCTTATTGAAAGCACACTAGCATTTCCTTTTGAAGATTCAACAGGAGAGGAGTACAGTTGGAAAATAACTTAAATATGGAGATTTATGGATAAATAATGAGTGCCCCTTAAAGCGTAGGTTTAATAAATGATGCACGGCCGATTTTCCAAGATATTAATGAAAAGCTGTAAGTTTTTTTGACATCGCTATGAAACACTCAGACCTCAATTTTCTTTGATAAACGTCTCTTGAAGCTGATGCTCAATGGTGCATTCCACATCTTTATACAAAAGTACTGTGGCCCTCTGCAGGGGAGCTTTTGTGAGAGGGCCACCTGGCTAGCATCCATTCACCATTTTATGCAAAATGCAAAGCCCAGAGTGGCAAAGTACAGGGCTTGCTCTGCCTGCTTTGCAAGACCGCTAAAGTGGATACTAATAGAGAGATCGCATCTCTGGAGTGACCATAATAATAATTCAGTTTATATTCTCTACAAGACAAACTATCTTTCATGACATTATATATTAAATGGTCAATACCAGAAAACATATTGATGGTACTTTAGACCAACTGAGACTACGCACATTTGTCAAATATATTTCAGCCAGAAATGTTAAGGATTACATGAATACATGACATATGAGGAACTACAGCAAGCATGTGGCAGGGGTAATCGGTATTCAAACCACCCAAAGAGTCGAAAACCTGCTGTGACCAGGGAGAAGCGAAATGACGCAGTTTTAATACATGTTCCACTAAAGAGACACGTATAGAACTTGTTCTTTTAGAGGTTGTTTATTGAGTGGATAAGAAAGTAGGATCATTTTAACTCCTTGCCCACCAGCTGCCATCATTATACTGTGGCAGGTCGGCTCATTCCGGCGGACCATCGTAGCTGTAAGTCGGGTGCCCTTCACAGCAGGGGTGCCAGTGTTAGTGACCGGCAGTCGCAGTGACCGCCGGCCACGAGAGGCAGAACAGGGGTGTGTGTGTGTGTGTGTAAAACACACACATCTCTGTTCTGTGAGGAGATGCAAATCATGAGTTCCTACAAGCTGGGAACAACAATCTGCCATCTCCTATAGTGATTTCCCCCCCAAGTTAGAACACAGTTAACCCCTTGATGGCCCCCTATTAACCCCCTTTCTGCCCATGACATTTACACAGTAATCAGCGCATTTTTATAGCACTAATCGCTGAATAAATGGCAATGGTCCCAAACATGTGTCAAAAGTGTCCGATATGTCACAGTTCTGCTTTTTTATATATAAAATATTTTAAAAAAAATGGCATAAACCTATCCCCTATTTTGTAGACGCTATAATTTTTGTGCAGACCAATAAACGCTTTATGTGATATTTCCAAAAATATGTAGAATACATATCTGCCTTACCTGAGGAAAAAAATTGCATTGAAAAAAAAAAGGGGGGGGGCTATTACAGCTAAAAGTACAAATAAAATTCCACCAAATTGTCGCTTTTTACATCACAAAAAACGCAGAGGTGATCAAATACCACCAAAAGAAAGCTCCATTTGTGGGGGGGGGGGGGGAGGCGTCAATTCTGTTTGGCTACTACATCGCACGACTGCGCATTAATCAGTTAAAGTGATGCAGTGCTGTCTGGCAAAAAAAAATGGCCTGTTCATTGAGCAGCCAATTCTTCTGGCGTTGAAGTGATTAACCACTTAACGCCCGCCGCACGCCTATTCACGTCCACAAAAGGGTTTGGACAGGCAGATAGACGTAAATTTACGTCCCTGCCTACTAGCGGTTCGGGGGTCTGATCGGGACCCCCTCGGCTGCGGGCGGCTTACCTCCAGGAGCGATCCGACTCGAGGGGGCGGCGGTTCGTTTCCGTCCGCCCCCTCGTGATTACTCCCAGCCAATCCTGTGCACCGCCGCCGTGTCACTTCCTCTGCCTGTAAAATGTAAACACAGGCAGAGGAAGTGATGCAGCGCTCATCTCGGCGGTATTTTCAAACCGCCGAGATGAGAGAAGAGGCACAGTAAGTCTGTACCAACACTACACTGACACCAGTACACATAGGCACATTTAACCCCTTGCGATCACCCACCCCGTCACACTGTCAATGAATGCAGTGATCATATATGTATGATCACTGCATGTAGTGGCAGTGTGACAGGCAGTGTGACAGGCAGTGTGACAGGCAGTGTGACAGGCAGTGTGACAGGCAGTGTGACAGGCAGTGTGACAGGCAGTGTGACAGGCAGTGTGACAGGCAGTGTGACAGGCAGTTAGTGTTAGGTTCAGGGTAGCCCCCGTACCCCCCCTAATAAAGTTTTAACCCCTTGATCACCGCCCTAGTTAACCCTTTTACTCCCTATTGCCAGTGTCACTAAGCGATCATTTTTCTGATCGCTGTTTTAGTGTCACTGTTGCTGCTAGGTATTTTTTTTATTGCGTTTTTTTTTTTTTTTTTTTACTAAAGACATGTGGCTGAATACATTTTGGCCTAAATGTTTGACTAAAATTTAGTTTATTCAATTTTTCTTATAACAAAAACTAAAAAATATTGTTTTTTTTCCAAAATTTCGCTCTATTTTTGTTTATAGCGCAAAAAATAAAAGTCGCAGAGGCAATCAAATACCATCAAAAGAAATCTCTATTTGTGGGAAGAAAAGGACGCAAATTTTGTTTGGGAGCCACGTCACACGACCGCACAATTTTCTGTTAAAGCGACGCAGAGCCGAATTATAAAAACGCCTCTGGGCATTTACCAGCATATTGGTACGGGGCTTAAGTAGTTAACCACTTAAGGACCGCCTACTGCACATTTACGTCGGCAGAGTGGCACGGCTGGGCACATCAACCTATATATACGTTGATTTTAGTACCCAGCCGTGGGTCACGGGAGCGCGCCGCGGGCCGGGACCGCGGGATTCGCGGACCCGATCGCCGCTGCAGTGCGGCGATCCGACCCTGGAGCGGAAGAACGGGGAGAGCCGTGTGTAAACACGGCTTCCCCGCGCTTCTCTGTGGCCGCAGCATCGATCGCGTCATCCCTGTAATAGGGGGACGCGATCGGTGACGTCACACCTACAGCCACACCCCCCTACAGTTGTAAACACACACACAGTCACAGCGAAAGTTACAGCGCCCCCTTGTGGTTAACTCCCAAACTGCAACTGTCATTTCCACAGTAAACAATGCAATTTAAATGCATTTTTTGCTGTGAAAATGACAATTGTCCCAAAAATTTGTCAAACTTGTCCGAAATATTGTCGCAGTCACGAAAAAAAAAAAAAAAAATAAAAAAAAAAAAATCGCTGATCGCCGCTATTAGTAGTAAAAAAAAAATAATAAAAATGCAATAAAACTATCCCTTATTTTGTAAACGCTATAAATTTTGCGAAAACTGACCGATAAATGCTTATTGCGATTTTTTTTTACCAAAAAATACGTAGAAGAATACGTATCGGCCTAAACTGAGGAAAAGAAATGTTTTTTTATATATTTTTGGGGGATATTTATTATAGCAAAAAGTAAAAAATATTGCATTTTTTTTAAAATTGTCGCTCTATTTTTTGTTTATAGCGCAAAAAATAAAAACCGCAGAGGTGATTAAATACCACCAAAAGAAAGCTCTATTTGTGGGGGAAAAAGGACGCCAATTTTGTTTGGGAGCCACGTCGCACGACCGCGCAATTGTCAGTTAAAACGACGCAGTGCCGAATCGCAAAAAGGGGCAAGGTCCTTTACCTGCATTTTGGCCTGGGTATTAAGTGGTTGAAGTACTTCTATACAGAAAGAAAAATAGGGGCCAGTCATGTTGCCTTTTCGACTAAGGCAGGTCATACATTTAAGCGTTTGCTACCCCGACATTTCATATTCCTGATATGAGCCTGGTGTACCATGTACTTGTATGATAAAGTATTCTGTTCTCTTTGTATTGCCTCCTTTGTGTGAAATCCCTGGTGTTCCTGCTCTGCTTCCCCAGTTTTCTAGCTGTGCAGGGAACTCAGCCTACTCTCCTCTAATGATCAGACTTCGCACTGGTAATGCAGCCTTCTGGGACACGCGACATGTCCATAATTATTGCAAATAAGGCCCCTTTTACACTGGGGCGGGAGGTGCGGTGGCGGTATAGCGCCGCTATACTGTCGTAATTGACTGCAAACCGACCCTAAACAGCGGCTGCCATTTCTTCTGCAGAGGAGCATTGCCAGCGGTAAAGCCACGGTTTCCCATTGCTTTCAATCGGGAAGGAGCAGTAAACACCGCTCCTCTCACCGCACCAAAGACGTTGCTAGCAGGACTTTTGGAGCGGTCCTACTAGTGCACCGCTCTAGTGAGAAAACACTCAGGCTTTCAAACTGGAGAAACAGCAGCCGCCGTTTAGGGTTAATTTGCAGGTGCCATTTTTAGCGCAATAGCGCCTGCAAACCACCCAGTGTAAAAGGGCCCTAAGGGGGGGGGGGGGGGGGGGGAGAAGTAGGATCAGGTACTGTACTGGTCAGAAAAGGGAAAACACTTTTGGACAAGAAAAAAAAACTGCCAATACAAAGGAGGGGGCGGGGGGAGGGTTTGAGTTGGGACTTTCACTTTTAAAGAAAGTTTTACTTTAAAGTCAAAGTCATCAACCACAAAACAAGCTTCAGAATTGGGAAAGCAAAGGCTTTCTCTAAATTTATTTCAACCTATGTTTCCCTTAGGACTACTGACAAAGATAATATTTGAATAAGTTAATTTAAAAGAAGGTGAAAACCAATAGCCGCCAACCAACCATTTAACCAAAATATCTTAATTGCTTCAAATTTCTCGTCAGCCAGAGCTACAACAAAGCTAAAGAAATTAGTCATCATGACTCTTCATTATCTAAACCAAAGAACCCAGCATAAGTATTTCTTCTTTGTGCTGGAATGTGGTTAGATTAACAGAAACCATCTAAAGCAGAAAAAGAAAAGAACTTCCATATATTTCACAACTACTGTAATGTAAATGGAGGGATTAATCCAAGCTTCAGTTAAACAAAGTTCAGAGAGCCCTTGTAACAAAGACATTCTCGTGAGTACAATAGGCCAAAAGAAACCCCTTTCAATATGTCATGAAACCACAAGTCACCATGATTGCTATTTAGATACAAGTTCACATTTAGAGGGGAAAAAACTGCAAATACACCACTATGAAAAGTGAAAATGGACAACAGTGTGCAGTTACTGTATTTATTGGCGTATAACACTCACTTTTTTACCCTGAAAATAGAGAGTAAATTGTGCCTGCGTGTTCTATGCAGGGGGCTGTGGAAAGTTTCATTCCTGAAACTTCCCTCTTAAAGTTAGGGTGCGTGTTATATGCCTTTGCGTGTTATACGCCGTTAAATACGGTAGTTAAAATTAAATTCAAACGACAAACGTAACAATACACCATACGATCTGATCTACCAAAACGATGTGGTATGAAGCCTGCTTAAAGGGGTGGTTCCCCTAAAAATAAACTTTTAACATTGCATTTCTCTTCTTAAATACATCAAGAATCGGCTGGTATTTAAAAAAAAAATCCGTCCGTACTTACCATTTTCGGCATGTAGTCTCACCGCCACTGCCGGGTCTGACGGTCGGGGTAGGGCGTGCCTACTTGATTGACAGGCATCCTATCGACGCATACAGCGCGTCACAAGATGCCGAAAGAAGCCGAACGTTGGTGCGCATGCGCCGTATAGAGCCGCACCAACGTTCGGCTTCTTTCGGCATCTCGTGACGCGCTGTATGCGTCGATCGGATGCCTGTCCCCAACCATCATACCGGAAGCGGCGGTGAGACTACATGCCGAAAATGGTATGTACGGACGGATTTTTTTTTAAATACCAGCCGATTCTAGATGTAATTAAGAAGAGAAATGCAATGTTAAAAGTTTATTTTTAGGGGAACCACCCCTCTAATAAGATACATTAATAAATTAATATGACTATTTCGTTTTTTTTTTCCTTCCATTTAATATATAACAAAACTAAAAGATCATAAAGTTTGAATAGTGATGTTAATGGAAATAATACAAATGTGCTGCAAAAGGTGCACAGGACAATCTGATGGACACAATCTACACAGTCCCAAATGAAAATGTGCCATCAGAAGCATACATGGAACAGCATATTCAGTTCTTCGTCCAGGTAGTATTACAGCAATCCCTTCTGTTGGCAACTCCGTGTACTCCTCGAAAACGCCTGCTTGTGATGCAGAACAAACAAACTGCAGGTCTCTTGCCAATGCCCACATAGAAAACGCCAGGTTTAAAAAATATCTGCGCAAATGGAGTTTCTCTCCACCACCAGAATCAGAGTAACCAAAATAACCACCAATCTGTGTAAAAATGTACTTTATCTTCTAAAGTCTAGTCTAGATAGATGTCCATTGACGGAGAATAAAGTCTGGCCCGATAAAAATAAAAAATATACAAATAAAACACTGTCTTTCTAATGACAGCACAGCAAAGGCTCTTTCCTTGCAGATACGCTGCAGTTTCTGCGATTGATAAGCTGTGTAAAGAATCATCTTTTAACAAAGATAAAGTGGAGCTCCACCCTATTCCAATACATAATATTAATCAAAAAGCAGACTAGTACGCATTTTTTTTTCTGTGACAGTACCTTTGTTATCAGCAGCTGTCACTCGGCTTCCCGTCTCTCTTTTTGTGGGTAGTGCGTAATTTCCTTCAAAACGCAATGTCTCCTGGGAGCTTTTCTCATTGCTCCCAGGATTCATTGCGGAGGCTTCCTCGGAGTTATCGCGGGATTTCCTAAAGCACGACACTGCTGTCTCGTCACATCAGGCTCGCCATCTTGCTACACCCCACACTCCTGCATAGTAATGATAGAGTGAGAAGGGTCAAGCGGTGTAACAAGATGGCGGCAACGGAACTTCACTTCCGCCGCAATCTGTGATAGGAGAGCCGAATGTGACGAGACACCGCCTGTTTAGATGGAAACCCGGAAGTTGACGTCACTGCTTGGAACAAGGCAATGAGTGCTTGTGGTTTTCACAGTGCCCACAAGCAAAATGGAAACTGAGTTACAAAGAAAATATAAGTTATAATTCCAGACGAAATCGGACAGCGGATGACTTTAAACAACAGAAGAGTGAATCCTTTGTTTATACGCCATAAATTATTTAATGCCCAAAACAAAACAAAAAAAAGAATGGCCGCGGGAGATCCGCTATAAGGAGAACTGGAAAAGGTGAGAAAGAGCATATACTGCTTAGAGCCTATACTGCTTAGAGGCTCCGTTTGAAAACCAAATGACCTGACAGTCAACCCAATGCCCTTCTGAAGAAATCTGCATGGCAGGCCAACATTAAAGGCCAGTACACACGATCGGATATTTCGATAACAATTGTGTGATAGAAGGGTTTTGACGGATAATCCGACTGCCTATATGCCCCATCGGACAATTGTTGTCGGAATTTCCGACAACAAATGTTGGATAGCCATGCTTTCAAATTGCCCGACAATGAATGTGTTCTGTCAGAATATCCGATCGTGTGTACACAAGTCCGTTGGACTAAAATCCAAAGTACAAAACACGCATGTACCGAACCAATGCTAACCATCAGACAACATTAGCAGAAGTTGCCCAAAGGGGGGTGCCAAAGAGCTGAAAACCAATGTAGTTTTGTGTATGTTGGCTGAAAAAGTTCTGCTGTCTGTATGCAGAACAAGTTCTCAGCCAACGTATTTGTCGGATCGAGCGTATGAGGCTTAACCTCCCTGGTGGTAGGATTCTTTCCGGTTTTAGGTGCTGAAAGCGGTATAATTATTTTGCATGGAAATTTGGTGTTTTATATTGTAGCCCTGTAATTCTTAGGAATAACTTTCTTAAATCTCAAAAAAAAAAAAAAAAAAAAAAAAAAAGAGTCTAGTAGACATCCCGGGTATGATAAAGTTTGAAAAACAAAATCATAATAACTATAAATAATAATGAACGTTGTTGGTTAATTTTCAGCCATTAATTCTGTCTCTTATCTATCAATAATTGCTTTTTAACGATTAATTTTATGTCATGCGGTGAACAACAATGAATTTAATGTTTCTTTTATTTAACTTCATTATTTGGAATTTTTGAAAATGGACTGTATCTATTAATCTGTATTTTAATTCTCTTGCTGACTTTACTGTTATTCTTGTATTTATCTGAATAAAAACTTTTACAACAAAAAAAAAAAATAATAAAAAATGTTCAATAATGTAATCAAAAACCCCGAAATTTGCTCAGTTGCAGAATTGTCGCTGTCATTACTTTTATTGTTTGATAACGAATTTCCCCACAAATAGCTTTTGCTTAAATTCTGCAAGTGATTCTAATTAGAGCAGCTAGAAAACAGCAATAAAACCACTTTTGATGTAAAAGGGACACTTTTTGGTTGCCATGGACAATCTCCAGTTACCAATTGCAAAGTTCCTCTTTGCCATGAAAATTAACTTAATCCCATAAAAAAAAAAAAATTCCACTGCATTTGTGGGGGAAGGCTTCAGGGTGCCCAAAAAAGTCCAGCAAGCGCCAGGACCGTCTCCTAAAGAGGATTCAGCTGCGGGATCGGCGTGCCACCAGTGCAGAGCTTGCTCAGGAATGGCAGCAGGCAGGTGTGAGTGCATCTGCACGCACCGTGAGGCAAAGACTTTTGGAAGATGGCCTGGTGCCAAGAAGGGCAGCAAAGAAGCCACTTCTCTCCAGGAAAAACATCAGGGCCAGATTGATCTTCTGCAGAAAATATGGTAAATGGACTGCTGAGGACTGGGGCAAAGTCATATTCTCTGATGAAGCCTCTTTTCAATTGTTTGGGGCATCAGGAAAAAGGCTTGACGGAGAAGAAAAGGTGAGCGCTACCACCAGTCCTGTGTCATGCCAACAGTAAAGCATCCTGAGACCATTCATGTGTGAGGTTGCTTCTCAGCCAAGGGCGTGAGCTCACTCACAGATTTTCCCAAGAACACAGCCATGAATAAAGAATGGTACCAAAACACCATCCAAC
The DNA here is from genome assembly GCA_029574335.1 of Rana kukunoris. Classification (NCBI taxonomy): domain Eukaryota; kingdom Metazoa; phylum Chordata; class Amphibia; order Anura; family Ranidae; genus Rana; species Rana kukunoris. The sequence continues at coordinate 212,573,941 of CM056051.1, forward strand.
AGCAACTTCTTCCAACAATCCAACAGCAGTTTGGTGAAGAACAATGCATTTTCCAGAACGATGGAGCACCGTGCCATAAGGCAAAAGTGATAGATAACCAAGTGGCTCGGGGGCCAAAACGTTGACATTTTGGGTCCATGGCCTGGAAACTCCCCAGATCTTAAAGGGGTGGTTCCCCTAAAAAAAAATGTTTTAACATTGCATGTCTCTTCTTAATTACATGTAGAATCGGCTGGTATTTAAAAAAAAAAAACGTCCGTACATACCATTTTCGGCATGTAGTCTCGGTCGGGGTAGGGCGTGCCTATTTGATTGACAGGCATCCGATCGATGCATACAGCGCGTCAAGAGATGCCAAAAAAAGCCGAACGTCGGTGCGCATGCGCCGTATAGAGCCGCACCAACGTTCGGCTTCTTTCGGCATTTCGTGACGCGCTGTATGCGTCGATCGGATGTCTGTGCCCATCCATCATACCCGGAAGCTGCGGTGAGGCAGCATGAAGAAAATGGTATGTATGGACGGATTTTTTTAAAACTACCAGCCGATTCTACATGTAATTAAGAAGAGACATGCAATGTTAAAAGTTTCTTTTTAGGGGAACCACCCCTTTAATCCCATTCAGAACTTGTGGTCAATCCTCAAGAGGCAGGTGGACAAACAAAAACCCACTAATTCTGATAAACTCCAAGAATTATGAAAGAATGGGTTTCTATATGTCAGGAATTGGCCCAGAAGTTGATTGAGAGCATGCCCAGTCGAATTGCAGAGGTCCTGAAAAAGGACCAACACTGCAAATACTGACTCTTTGCATAAATGTCATGTAATTGTCGATAAAAGCCTTTGAAAAACGTATGAAGTGCGTGTAATTATATTTCACTACATCACAAAAACAACTGAAAAAGATCTAAAAGCAGTTTAGCAGCAAACTTTGTGAAAACTAATATTTGTGTCATTCTCAAAACTTTTGGCCACAACTGTATATAGTGTTTCACTTTTTGAATTTGGTGGCAAACTTTGTCCCCGTGTGTCGCAACGTCGCAGGGAACATAGCTCGGCACTGTGAATCGAGCGAGGAGACACAGCGGAGGACCCAGGGACAAGGTAAGTAACTCTCCCTGTATCCTGCAAGGCAATCCCAAATCTGGATCGGGGATACAGCTTTTGGTATGCAAAATTCACCCCGAGCCTGACTCAGGGTTACCGCTAGAAGGTAAAGGCAGCGACTTGCCATTATCAGCCTGAAACAGTAATGCCACGTACACACGATCAAAAAATTCCAACAAGAAAACCGTAGATTTTTTTCTGACACAATGTTGGCTCAAACTTGTGTTGCATACACACGGTCACAAAAATCTTGACGGAAATTCCGACCGTCAAGAACATGGTGACGTACAACGAGCCAAGATCAAAGAAGTTCAATAGGCAGTTCGGCTCTTCTGCTCGATTCTGAGCATACATATTTTTTTGCACATTGGAATTGCATACAGACAAGCGGATTTTTCCAATAGAAACTTTTTCCGTCAGAAAAATAGAGAACTGGCTCTCAATATTTTGTTGGTGGAAATTCGACAGCAAAGGTCCGATGGAGCATACACACGGTCGAAATTTCCATTCAAAAGCTCACATCGGACTTTTCTTGGCGGAACTTCCGATCATGTGTACGCGGCATAAGGGGTTCACATTGGGAATCGCACAGGAGCAAGCCTTGCGTTCTTGTGTGATGTGATTTCAGCCCGTTAATTTTGAACACCACATACACTGCTTTAAAAAAAAAATCACCCTGGCTGCATCGCGCGGTACTTCTGTACCAAGTACTCCAGTGCAGGCATACGCACTAGGAGTACATTTGCGACTTTCGTTTGGGATGTCTAACTTAAAGTGGAGTTCCACCCATTTTTTTATGTTTGTCTGTGCTGCATGCCCTAATCTCAGTGTTCAGAATGGACAATTTTTATTTATTTTGTTGCTTGTAAATACCTTTATTTTGTAGTCCATTACTTCCTCCTCATTAGCCTAGCCCTAGGCTATTAAGTCACATGTTTTTTTGCAAGGGTTTCTGGGATAGGCATCATGTTTCCCAGTGAAACCTATTACATTGCTTGTGCAGCACTGAGCATGTGCGAGATATGCAAAGCTGAAATCCAGGAAGTCATAAAGTCTGGCTTCATGATGCCCACACTTAAGATGGCCACGGTCTATTTCTAGAGTATAAACTTACTACTACTAGAATACATTAAGCTTATGTATTACAGGAGTATTTATATTTAAAAAGTGAAATTGTGGGTGGAACTCCCCTTTAATATTGACAACCAGTTCATTTTGAATGCGGTATGAAGAAAGCACATAGAATGCAGGTTTCCTGCATCGTGTTCTGGTGTGAACTGGCCCTAAACATGGTTGTTGTAAGGAAAATCCTTTATAATAAAAAAATAAAACTTCAGCACTATTTTTTTTAAAGTGGGGGGGGAGAATACAATAGAACACATTAAAGGGTAACTTCACTTTGGTGGGGAAAAATGTATTTGCAAGTCTTGCTTTAATAACATTCAGTTACATTACAGTTCCACAGATAGTGTACAGACCCCCCCCCCCCCTTTTAGAACCAGTTTACGCATATGCCCATGGGAAGGCCACATTTGCCCACATGGTGATGCACAAGTGTGCATCCCCATGTATGTGCAACCACTGCTCCCAATTTATAATACCATGTTTTCACGAAAAGAAGCCCAGGTCTTAAATAAAATGTTGGCAACAAGAGAGAAGTAGGGCTTATTTTTGGGGGTAGGTCTTATGCCATGTGCCGTCTTCTCTCCCCCTTCTGCCTCCCTGCCTGTCAGGAATCCCCAGTGGAACCAAGTTAAAAAAAAAAGCCAGAATCCACTATTACAGCATTATATAATGTAAACTGTGCATGTTTCTGTAATCCAATTTTGACAAATACCTTCTTGAAGCAGCGCTGGGCACTTCTGTGACCCGCCAGATCTCTCGTCCCAGTTCACGCAGGAGAGCCACCAGTGGGTGCGATTGCGTGCATGAGTGGCAGCACAGGGGTTTGTGTGTGTAAACACACAAATCCCTGTGCTATCAGAGGAGAGGAGACAGATTGTGGTTTCTACTTGATAGAAACACAATCTGTCATCTCCTATAGCGAGTCCCATTCCCACACAGTTAGAACACACGATAGGGAACACAGTCGCTCCCTTGTGTTAACTCTTTCCCTGCCAGTGACATTTACATAGTACTCAGTGCATATTTATAGCACCGACGCCCTGTAAATGGTTCCAAAAATGTGTCAAGTGTCCGACCTGTCTGGTGAAAAAAAAAAAAAAAAAATAACACAGATCACTAGATTTCTAGTTTAAAAAAACACCCCATCTAAATGCCATACATTTTCCCATAGTTTGTAGACACTATAAAACTTTTGCGAAAATCAATACATGTTTATTGTGATTTTTTTTTTTTTTTACCAAAAATATGTATAATACAGCCTAAACTGAGGAAAAATGTGTTAAAAAAAGAAAGAAAATTGGGATATTTACTATAGCAAATAGTAAAAGACTGCTGCAGTGATCCAAGCAGAAGTTTGTCCCTTCGCTCCCCTCACAGCCTCTTGGGATACATCACAGGTCCCAGGAGTCTGCAGGACCATTCACAGAATGCAGCCGGCTGCCTACAGTTAAGATGCCGTCACCTGCACCCAAAGACCAGCAAAGAGTAGAGTGAGGACATCGCTAGATCCTGGGACAGGTATATGTATTTTTTTTTTCATTCTTATTTTTTCCCATGGACCATTTGAGTTGGGTTTCTTCATGATTTTTTCCAATTACATAAACCATCCAAGACACATCCATCTTGGATCATAGGTCACCTTGGATATGTTCAATAATATCATGTGCATATCCTATATGTACATCTATTCCTGTCATGTCTAAGATGGGTTGTGTATGCTCCCGGCAGAGGTAATATTTTGATATCACCACAAGGTAGGGGCGCGATTTACATGTCCCTGCCGAGTGGAACGCATGGTTAAAACCGTTGATGCAACCTGGGGAAGTACTTCCGGGTTCCCACTGACGCAGTACGGCTGAAGCATTATGTTTTACCTGGCTTCTCCCGAATTTTTACGCTTAAACCCGGGAGATAGACGATCTAGGGAATACAAGATACATTTTGTTGGGTCCCCCGAGTTTTTTTTTTGTTTTTCCTTGTTTTTTTCTGATGGTATCAGAATGGGGAAAAAAAATGTATGTATGTATGTATGTATGTATGTATGTATGTATGTATGTATGTATGTATGTATGTATGTATGTATGTATGTATATATATGTATATATATATATATATATATATATATATATATATATATATATATCTCAAATTTGTGATGTTTATATCTATTCACATTAATTTTTGAATATTGGTTAACATCACGGAAGTCTTAGATCATTGCATTTGTTCACCACTTTTAAACATTTGTATTTCAATGTCACATATTTCCTCTGAAGGGTCACCCCTTACGAGGTTCTGAATACCGTCATAGAGAAGGTATATACATATCTCCAAGAGACAGTAATAGCATAACACTTTATTTTTTCACTTTCACAAATAATAGTCTGTAGTGTTTGGCAGCTCACCCATTTTTATTGTAGGATTGGCGCAATATTTTTTCCATTCTTTCCACTCATAATTATAGCAGATTCCATCAAAACATTTTGCAGGCAGTTTCACGTGAACTCAATCATGTCTCCAATGCACAACCATGAACCTTTTAATTCACACAAGTATAAGAAAAGTTTGTCTGGGCAAATGCTCAACCTTTTTGACCGTTTTATTTTCACAAGTGTTTGTATATTAGAAAAGCCCAGAAAGCTCAACAGAAATAAGTCCAGCGCAAACATTTACATGCAGCTGGCACATGAATTAGTTTTCATTGTTGTAAATAGGACTTTAGTTGTGTGCATTTATGAGTTTGTATGTATATTATATACATATATGTCCACCCTGCCAGTTGCACAACCTTACACACAATGTGCATTTTTTTTTTAATAGAGATGAACATTTTTCTGATGCAAGCAATACTCTGTGAAAAACAAATTTGAAAATGGCCCTTTAATGAGTTGCAGCCCCCTGAATAATCTCAGTGATCTTCACCAATGTGTGAATTTTGAACAGTGCATGAAGCTCATGAAGTCTTGTGCCATGTTAATATGGGTCTGTGTCCAAAGTACTTTTCGTTGCAACCATCATTTCATGCTTAGTCCCATTTACCTCAATGAACTGATGACTATGAGCTGCAACTAGAGTTTACCAAATCTTATATTGAATGCTGTAGATAAATGACATGCAAATTCCTACATTTGTACGATTGATCCTAGTTGCAGCAAGTATAGCATCCTCAAAGGCAACTCCGTTTTTTCTTTAAATGCCGAGTACATACCATGGCAATTGGGTGCACTACTGTAATGCACATTAAATATGTTAATGCATAGAGGGGCCCTTCATTTTGAATGGCACCCCAATACACTAAAGCAACACAGCGCCAACTGCAGCGCAGCTCAATACACAGTACCACGCTACTACGCACTGTGGTGATCTGCACATACTTTAGTATGGTACCCAATGCGTTAGCAGCTCATTAAAAACAAATGGGCTTAATCCCAAGCATGTTAATGCATGACAACACATTAATGCACATGCATCAATGCAATCCACAGCAACAGAGAAGTGTGACTGGGACCCAAGTGAGGACCTCTCTGGTTTTATTCCATTGATTAGCTTATATGAAACAAGCATGTAGATCTACAAGAGTGAGATCAGAACTGCTAAGCTCCAAACTTGTTTCAGGTCAGGAAGGATGGAAAAAACACAGGGGTTGATTTACTAAAACTGGTTACTGAAAATATGTGTTAAGGCTGGTACACACCTCTGGCCGAATAGCAGCCAGCATGGGCTGGTTCAACAGAAATCAGCTGACATACAGCTAAGTGTGTACACCAACCTGTCTGGTTTCTGCTAAAACGGGCATGCTGGAAAACCAGCAGCTAACCCACGACCGAACAGCGATGGCAGCCAATGGCTGTGAGCGCTGACCAGTGTGTCCAGGTGGTGGTGGGGGGGGGGGGGGTCGGACCCTGAAAACAATAGCTCAGCAGGGAGATCACTGTACTAGCATTGCATAGTTAGTTCAGTGAGCTCCTCTGTTTCTTTTCATTCAGCCAGCTGGGTTTAACGGAAATAAAAACTGCCCATGTGTACCAGGCATTAGACACACCATGCATCACTGTTGTCCAACAGCGATCTTATATTACCTGGAATTTTGTCCGTCTTCTGACAATTTGATAGACCTGGCATCTCTGCAGGCCATGCACCCATAACAGGAAGCGTACGAAGGACCAAAACAGAACAGGCTGATAAGTTTAGGCAATAAAAACCTGACGGTTTACCACAGCTCCTCCACCCATCACAGCTAATCGCCTACTTTATAATAAAGAAAAATTCCTTGAATAAACAAGGTACGCATCCCAAAACATCATGCCTTATTGCAGAAAGCAAGTATTAGGGTAAACTCTATATACAGTTGAAAACAGATACAATCGAGACCTGACAATTACTTGGCATGACATGATTCACAGAACTCAAGACCAAGTGATACTCAAATGTATATTGCAGATGATGAAAACACAATGTTTCAATATATGTATGCCTTCAAACTTTTCAAATTATTATGAGCTCTGTACCAGTTTTTTTCTGAAACATTCTCAATAAACATTTATGGGAATTAAAATCCTGACCAAGTCCTTTCCTGCTTTATCCAAAATAAAATAATGTTGGCAGCAGTTGGGCTTTAGGCTGCATTTACACCTGAGCGACAAATCGCCTGTCGCCCGACGCTCATGCCGCTGGAGGGGCGAATCCCCATTCATGTCTATAGAGATGGTTCACATCTCTGAAACGCCAAACGCCTGTCGCCTGAAAAAAAGTCCCGGACCCTTTTTTTCAGGCGACATTGGCGTTCGGCCATAGACATCAATAGGGATGATTTGTAAAAAAAAAAAAAATGAATCGAATCGCGGCAAGTAATGCCGCGTATGCGGCGTTACTTGCCGCTCAGGTGTGAATGCAGCCTTAAGCTCCCATTCATACCAGTACGACTGGTGCATAGACTTCTATTAAATGAAAAAGCAAGCTGAAATGGAATCGGCAGTGCAAAGCCCACCAATGTGTAGCTTTAAAGAAGCACTCAAGTAGCACGATTTCAAAGCCATACTGGTATAAACCAGTGCTAAAATGCCAAAACAACATTTAACATTTTTGTATTAAAACCGATGCGTTTTCTTGCCATCGGATTCTTTTTACCTTCCTGTCCACTCATCAGGAAGTAATAGAACATCATTTCAATTTGGGGGAAAGTCACCTCTTAATTCTCATGGGAACAAGTGTCCCCAGTGGATTTTCCCCCCTTATTCCTGTTCTGGTGGAAACTCAAAATTTTGGATTTCCACTTTTATCCCTGTGGACACGGGCAGCAATTAAATCCCGATAACCCCTCACCACTCTATCCAGATCTACAAATGTGCCTTTTAGCCTAGGTTCACATTGATGCAATTTTACATGTCAAATCGCATGCCAAATCGGTGGCTATTGTAGGCAATAGTACCGTCTAAATCTGTGCGCCGCCGCATTTACTGATTCTCAAAAGTCGTTTCTGTACTACTTTTGGCGACTTCGGGTGTGATTTCTATTGACATCTGTGCAGGCGCCCGCATACGTCTCTGAAATCACCCCCTGAAGTCAGACTGACATGCAGGAATGACATTTTGCGAGTTCAGCTGAATTTGTACGATTTCAATCCCGCTGTCAGTGTGAACCTGGGCTTAGTTATACTTTAGGCTCGGTTCACACTGCTGCAATGCAAGAACCCGTGCAAATCCACATCCAGTGTGGATTTCCACATCACATACAACTCACAGGCAGTTCAGACTGCCCTATGCGAACCATTGCGGGTGTCAATACAAAGTTAAATGACACCCCCAGATAGGTTCGCATAGCACAGTGCAAACTGTCAATTTGGACAGGAATCGTATCACATAGGTATGAACACCCATGCGACCCGATTTTGGTGCAGACCTAAAAAGGGTCGTGCACAATATTGGCCTAAATGCAAATTCAGCCATACAATCTGTATGGCTGGATTTGCACAGCAAATGTGAGTCACATGCGATGTACGACATCGCAGTAGTGTGAACCCAGGCTTGAAGTCAAAATATTTGTTGTCCACTGTCCTACTCTGCACCCCTCGCAATTCAAAAACAGCAATATATGTTGCAACAGCTTCCATCATCTTCTAGCAGTCCAATCCTACATCATGGTGGGGACTGAGCTCTGTGTGAGACAAATGCACTGACTGGCTGTCTCTGTATAACACAGATCCAACTCCTCACTGCAGTCCACCTTAGAAACCAGAGATGAGCGAATTAGCCCGACTTCAGTTCAGAAATAGTTTGAGTCGCACCTGTAGTTTTCGCATTTTGCAGTAAACCCTAATAAATTCTATTGTGGCTGTGAATCTTGTTAATTTCAGCAACTTTTAGGACTAATAAGCAAGCAATTGTCAAACAAAAAAGGTAGGGGAAGTCAGGCACTGCTATAGAGGACATGTGCCAAAATTAAAAGCATAGCGTCCCTGCCTATACAGAATTGTCCACACTACCCAGACACATTGCACATTGACAACATGGCTGCTCTAAGCACACCCTTTAGGATTTTGGACATATGCATATTGTTCTGCATGGAATGCAAGTGGTGCTTAAAGTATTCACGCTTAGATGCATACAGTTTTTTTCATTCCAATAAATGACTACACATGTACCGGTTTATGTACGTTTATGCGTGTAGACACAGCTCTGTGTATGGGCTCAGATTACTATACTGCTATTTACATGCACATGCTGTGCGCATCCAAGCGCAGTGTTTTTTGCCAGCGTGAATGAGCCCTTATAGTGAGGGGGCTGGTTAATCCATTGCCTGAGATTATTCGTCATTGTGACCCTGCCAGCCAGAAGTCCGATATACACTTAATGATAATGATGTTCCTTATTTGTGGCAGCAAGCCTGCAAAGTTTGCAGTCAAAAGTTTATGATTCATAAACGCAGCTTACCATAGGGTTGCCCTAATTTCACACATTATGGCCCGAACACACAATGCGAAAATCTGACAAAAAACACCGCTTTTAAATTGATAATCGGGTTATCGGAAGTACATAGCTTTCAAGAGCCGATCACGACATCCGATCAGACAATCGCAAAACTGTTTCTTGTATGATACCAGATCATACGATTTTCATTTTATCGAAACAGCTGTCATCCAAAAACACAAATACATACTCTTAACCATAACAGTGTTCACAAGCTAACACACACATGTAAATGGGCTCTTATGGATTATTTTTGAAAACACACTCATCTAATCCCAAAAAAATAAAATGCTAAATACTGCAGTCGTTTTTTCAGGCTCGTTTTCACACTGAAAATGTTTGTAGCCTGAAACACAAAAACAAATGCAACTGCCACATCAAAGGACTAGTAAACTGCAACATATCAAATTTTTCTTCTTGGGTATAGATATCCTTTTAATTTAGAAAATACCAAAATATGGACCAGCCATGCAGGTTTATGTGTTTTATTGTATAAAAACAGACAAAGCTCTCCCACTGTACATGTCAGATGGGCCACCTTCCACACAGCTAGGAAACAGGACCTGACTTCCCCTGAACCCTGCGTCATGTGATTAGGAAAAGTCATGTCATTAGGAAAATTATGTGCAACACTGTGCTGCAAAAGTACAGAGGAAGCCGAGTCCCATAGGGTGCCTGTCTGACAAGTAGATCAGAATCATGAGCAAGACATCCCAGATGCTAGGGGACTTCTATCAGCTCTGCTATCAAATACACATAACCAGTGTCATTAATATATATCAAAAATTATGTAACAAGGAAAATGATTTGGAAAGTTTTGCATCAACCTTCAACTATAAAACCCACAACTTACAGTTCACCATATTGCAAAGACACCTGTTGGCCACAGACCATATCATTACAGGCAATTGTTCTTAAAGTGGTACTAAGGATTGTTTTAAAAAATATATATATATATATATATATATATATATATATATATATATATATATATATTAACATGTCATACTTACCTCCAGTTGCTCTTTACCAATAAATAAATAAAAAAAAACACAAGAAGAAGACTACATTTAATACATAAGCTGCAACCATCGCAAGGGTGTTTTTTCAGAGAAAAAAAGGCTGGAACTCTGCTTTAAACTAGATCTGTCACCTTAGAAAGATGAGAGCTGCATTTTTCCCCAGTGCAAGCCACCACAAAGCAGGGTATGCTGCTGCTGAGTGGAGACCTGCATTTCTAATTTTGTACACTTCCAAAGTTAAATGGGAAAAAAAGTGCCTTGCAATGTAAAAAACATAGCAGTTTGTCAACATGGCTGCACAGCGGACCCCTGCCACACACTAGAACTAATAATTTTAGTGTACAGCTAATGCAATGTCAGGGATTTCATCCTTAGACAACTACTTGATAAATACCAAAAGTATTCAATTGCAAGATTGCTTTAAACCTAGCCCAGTATCATCAAATAGAGCATGCAGAGTCCCTGGGAAGGAATAATGAGTAGTTCCAAATATAGATGGTGTGTCACCAACTAGCCCCATATGGCCTGTTTAAATCCTCATCAAATGGCATGAATTGGTATCAATAGAATTGTGTGCTAGGGACTAGGATGACACCACCTATATCAATATATAGTCCTATTGTCCATAGGGTCAAAACCAATCATGTCACTACAAGGCCAAAAAAAAAAAACACAACACGAGCCATAGGCATATCCTTTACCAAGGGCTTAATGTGCAACGAGAACTCGGTACGAGAATCCCATGGTGGTGTAGCTTTGTGGATGGTGCAAAAAGTGATGGGCTCCTTGCAGGGCCGCCGCTCTTGTGGGGACACAGAGCAACCGAAGTTGCCGGTAAGTGGCTGAAAAATACCAGGTAAGAGGTTGTCAACCCAATGTGCTTATCAGGACCATTTCACTGGAAGTTGCATACCGGAAGTTGCGGCATCCAATGCCGCGTCACTAGAAGAGAAGTGATTGAATGAAAGCATCTTTGGTCTCCAGGGTGACCCATATCGAGGTGTGCCCTCTTTTTCCAAGTCATACCAAGTTTTATCACACATTGAGCCTTTGGATGAGGCTATGCCTATGGCTCACGTTATGGTTTAAAGTTTTTATAAAGTGGACAATTTTTAGACATACGAATGTTTTGTATGGACATGATTAGTTGCGGACAACAGGACTATATATTCATATAATTGAAGTGTCATCCCAGACCCTAACACACAATCCTATTAATGCCAATTAATTGCCATTAGATGAGAATTTAAACAAACTGCTCATTATTCCTTCCCAGGGACTCTGCGCTTTGTATTTGATAATTTGTTTGGTTTATACCATGGGTCCTCAAACTATGGCCCTCCAGTTGTTCAGGAACTACAATTCCCATCACGCCTAGTCATGTCAGTGAATGTCAGAGTCTTGCAATGCCTCATGTGATTTGTAGTTCCACAACAGCTGGAGGGCCGTAGTTTGAAGATCCCTGGTTTATACCTTACTTGGTTGGCATACAGCAGCAAAGCATGGGACTTCTTGTACAACCTCTATATTATGACACTTGTAAAAGCACATTAACCCTTGGTTCTATCACTGAACCAGAATTGTAATGTCTAATGGTCCTTTCACATGTGTGGACCGTTTTTTATCATCAGTTGATCAGTTTTTTCGTCCGTTTTTCATCAGTTTTTTTTTTTTTTGGTAGAACTTTATTTTTATTACATATTTTGATGAAAAACGGATCGGATGTTAAACGGATCGTCCACTAACATCCGCTTTTCGTCCGTTCCGTTTTTTTTGACGGAAGAAAAATAGGGTTTTCTTATGTTCAAAAAAACGGAGCTTAACGGAGACGAATGTAAACGGGCGTTAGCGGATGCTCATCCGCTAACGTCCGCTATCCCATAGGAAAGCATTGTAGTCGTTTTTCATCCGTGTGAAAGGGCCCTTTTTCATCCGTGTGAAAGGGCCCTTAGTGTCAGACTTTGTTATCTTGTTTTTTAAACCTAGTCCAACAACCAAAAACTAGTCAACATATAACCCACCAACCAAGATGCTCATATACCTTTTCCAGTACTTACCCTCCATGGCTTAACATATTTGCTGACAGTGCCTTTCCCCATTGATTTGAATGGACCCCTACACTAGAGATACTATAGGTACAGCCCTATCAAAGTCCAGTGAAAGTCCCTGTGCAGGCACAGCCAGCTTTGGAAATATGCAGGAGAGCATCTAGTTGTGAGAGTTCTAGGTTAGAGGGCCAAAAAAGGAGGGAGGGTGGAGACTAAGAGGTTCTTGTTCAAGAAACGTTTGATTGCCTATTCATACTTACCTCGGTGGATAGAGCAATGCTGCATCTGTCCACCGCCACCTCTTCACCGAGAACCGAGCCACTGTACACCGCAGATGGCTCGGTTCCCTCACCTCCCCAAGCAGAGAGCTGCTGCCTGTCAGTCAGCATCTCTTCCACGCTATTGGAGCACTGAGCTGTGGAGGGGTGGGGAGCGGCCACCTTAGCAGCTCGCTGAGAATGACATCAGTCCAGGCATCTGGTGGATCCGGACTTCAGAAGTCTGGATGACATGGTGCCTGGAAAGAATGAGCTCCGGCGTGTTCGCACAGTCCACAAGCAGAGCCCGCCAGGAAGTCAGCACCGCGCTGTGCTAATCACAGACAGGCTGACAATTCCCGATCTCTGCAGCCGATCATCGGGACAATGTCTCCCTGCCTGTGATTAGCGCTGTGTGGTGCCAACTTCCTGGTGGGCTCTGCACGTGGACTGGGCGAACACGCCGGAGCTCATCCTTAGTGCCTGGACTGATTCCAGTGACATCAGTGGGAAGCCGACTTCAGGCTGCTCTCCACTGAAAACGGGTCACAGGAGTGCAAAACTAATTGAACTCCTGTGACCCATAGGAGAAGCCCAGCCTAAAAAGCTTAGGCTGGACTTCTCCTTTAAAAGTGAACAAGTCCTCTAATTTAGCCATGCGACTGCCAGCCTTCACATAAATTAATTTGTTTACTATCCTATCATGCAAGGTTTGCACGGAGTAGGTTAACCTGGCCATACACTATACCAGTTGTCTCCAAACTGTGGCCGGGTGGGGGGTGCATTTCATCTACGGGCTCCATTGCAGGGGCACAATTCCTCCCTATAACGCCAACAATTGCATGTAATTTCTACCAATGATGGGGCACAATTCCTCCCTATAAAGCCAACAATGGGGCCACAATGACAAACGATGTGCACTGTTTACTTCCATTGACATTTTCTACTCACACTGGCCACAGTCCAGCCTCCCCCTAAATTCTGAAGGACGCCTTTTTTTGAAAGGTTTGTAGACCCCTAAACTATACAATCTCTTTTATATTCTCCAAAATTAAGTTGTTTGAGGACAAAACAATTTATTAAAATATTACCGAGCAGTCAGGGCCCTGCACTACATAGATAGTACAATCAGATTGTATAGTGTACAGTCAGCCTTAGATGGAAGTCTTACAAGAGGCTTTCTATTTGGCAAGGGGGAAAGGTGCCGGTCCGGGAAGGAAAGTAGGTAACGCTCTTGGAAGTATTGGGGTGACTGAGAAACAAAAAAAGAACAGACTGATACATAACATAGGGCTACACCAAGTGCTATGGTGACAGGGCCTCTTTACCAGGGAAGTAGATGAGTAGCGTTTGTATAATGTATATAGTATTGTCAGTCTGCTAGGTACCAGGCAGACCAGCATCACTCCTATTGAGGTAAATGGCCTTAGTATGGTGGAACTCATCTGCAGGCCCTGACCTAGTAAACATTGCGCAGTCGTGATATGATGGGGAGTAAGCAGCTCCCTAACGGGTCCTATATAAAGCTAATACCGTGTAAACACTTCCTCCGTACATTAGGGTCGGACTTCAGGGCTTTATACACACAACAAAAAGTTCAGAACAACCTGGAAGAGATGAGGCCGCCTCCACACACAGCCCACCAGGGTATTAGGGGGCACTTCACAGGCCTCACTACTCTGCCCGTCCAGGAGACAACACAACGGGGCAGCCATGTTCCCCGCCACAGCTCAGCCCGAGGAGAAGAAAGTATGCGCATGCACCGCGAAGCCTAAAACCTCGCCTTCTTACCGTTGTCCGGTCACTCAGGACTCTCTACCAGGAACCCGGGAGGCTCCACTCCCGGCTGTAACTTTCTCCCCGGGCTCCAGGCCGCCAGCTGGGCCGACGCTGCTCGCTCTGCGCAGATTCCACAGGCTACTACTTCCGGGTCACACAAGAACCGGCGCGGGAGCGCGCTCTATCCAGCGGTGGGTAGGCGGTGCACGAGCGCTTCGCCTCATTCCTCCTTGACGTCACCGGCTGGAACGCGCATGGGGGGGGGGGGGTGTTCCCTGTAGAGAGCTTCCTCAGAATCCACATCCTTCTGTTCTTTTTGGTCTTATACATACACCTCTAAATACATGTACTATTCAAACCCAATACGTTTTTTTACTGCTCTAAGCCCTTTATCCAACCTATGAGTGGTTGCAAACTCTGAAAAAAAAAAAACTTTAAGACAAAGGCATAATAAGCTAGAATGCATTGCATACTAGCTCATTATGAAATACTTACCGAATACGAATAATACCGAATAGGAAATATGAAGCCTTCCAGCGGGTCCCGCACACCACTGAGACGGCTGACATCTTTCCCGGAGTTACTTCTGGGTTCGTGGGCTCCGACACTGTGAGTAGCTGGAGCCGCGATAACGTCACTCCTACACATGTGCATGGGAGCCGCCGTTCACAGCGCAGGGCTTGGAAGGAACAGCACCCATGGCCGATACTCCAGTGTGTATGCACCAGTGATGTCACTGGCTGCATGTAATGTACATTTCTTCTAAATGGTACATTTGAGAGATATTTTCACTAAGTGTAGGTAAGCCTCATTATAGGCTTACCTATTGGTACATGTCAGCAGAGGAACAGAGGAAGTTTACTTCTTTAGGGTCCTTTCACACGTGCGGACCGTTCGTCCGTTTTTTAGACGTCCGTTTATGGACCGCAATGCTTCCCTATGGGAAATCGTACATTAGCAGATGAGCATCCGCTAACGTCCGTTAACATCCGTCTCCGTTAAGCTCCGTTTTTTTGAACGGAAGAAAACTCTATTTTTCTTCCGTAAAAAAAACCCGGAACGGACGAAAAACGGATGTTAGCGGACGATCCGTTAAAATCAGATCTGCTAACATCCGTTTTCATCAAAAAGCTGATTAAATAAAGTTCTAACCAAAAAAAAAAAAAAGGATGAAAAAACGGATAAAAAATGGATGAAAAAACTGATGAAAAACGGATGTCAACGGATGTAAAACGGATGAAAAACTGATGAAAAAACAAATCTAAAAAACGGTCCGCACGTGTGAAAGGACCCTTAGGCCCCTTTCACATGAGCGGACCGTTCGTCCGCTAATTACAAGTCCGTTTACGGACTTGTAATGGGCCCCGTTAGCGGATGATGCATCCGCTAACTTCCGCCTAAGATCCGCGTCCGTCTGGATCCATTTTGCGGACGGAAGAAAACCCTATTTTTCTTCCGTCCGGTGGATCGGATCAGATGCAAACGGACAGACGGTCAGTATTCATCCGATTCCCCATAGGGGATAGCGGAGGAGAGACAGGGCGGTCCCTGCACAGTGTGCGGGGACCGCCCTGTCCACCGACAGCTGAGCGGGAACCCTCCGCTGAGCCGACGGACACACACGGAGCGGACCGAAAAACGTACCGCTCCGTGTGAAAGAGGCCTTAAGCCTGGGTTCACACATATGCAATCTCAGATATCGCATGTGATTCGCATCCACACCGCAGGTGCCAATTACATGCAATGTCTGTGGGATGCGAGTTCAGTCATACAGTTGTATGGCTGAACCCACATTAGATTCGCCATAAAGAAAGGTGCAGGGACTTTTTTTTTTCCCCTGTGCTGAAATTGGGTCACAAGGGTGTTCTCACCCATGCGATCCGATTCCTGTATAAGTTCACAGTTCACACTGCAATCTGTGAACCGATCTGGGGGTGTCATTAACAATGTATTGACACCGGCAGCAGTTCGCAGAGGGCAGTGTGAACTGCCTGCGGGAAAGATGCTTGAACCGGTGCTGTAATTACGCTGTGTGAACCTAGGCCAGTGATGGCGAACCTTGGCACCCCAGATGTTTTGAAACTACATTTTCCATGATCCTCTGGCACTCTGTAGTATAGTGGAGCATCATGGGAAATGTAGTTCCAAAACATCTGGGGTGCCAAGGTTCGCCATCACTGACCTAGGCTAAGACAGAACTAACGGCAAAACCCTGATTGTTCACATTGCATGCAGTAAGAAAGGGTTATAACCCGTGTCAGAATTTTCTTGCCACCCTATTGCAGAGATTTCATTTCACTTCCTGTCCCATAGCCAAAACAGGAAGTGAGAGAGTGAGGGAATCCCTCATTGCATACCACTACTATTCCTTTATATTGGCTTTAAAAATTTACAAATGCAGCAATTTATAATTTGGATGAAAGTTTAGTGCTGGGAAGCACTTTTTGAAAGATAAAAAGTGCATTTTATATAAAACTATATAGATCAGACCAAAATGAGGGACAAATGAGGGGGGAAGAGGGACAGAGGGACATTGCTCGAAATCAGGGACAGTGCCTCAAAATCAGGGACAGTTGGGAGCTCTGCTCATTGTCCTCAGGATAATGAAAAAAGATTGTTAGCAATTCCTTGTTGCTCTTTAAAGCGGCGCGGCGCCCCCCCCCAGCAAAAAACATACTGTAGCTGCTGACTTTTAATATTAGGATACTTACCTGTCTTGGAATTCAGAATGGTTGGCACACCAGCCAATGTTTCCATCGGCTCTCAGGAGCTGATGCCGCCATTCGTGGTTATAGGACACTGGCAGTCAAGCCTTTTGGCTTCACTGTCGGTTCCCAACTGAGCTTTCTGAATGGTCCGGCGGCAGGGAAAGGAGGAAGGGTGCAAATTCTCTGAGTGATCTCGCCGTGGCAAGATCTCTTAGAAGTGGGGACAGGTACCTGTCAAAAAGGGGGGGGCAGATATGTGGACCTTCCACTTTTGGGTGGAACTCCGTTTTAAAATCTTCAGAATTTATTGGTTCTCCATAAAAAAAAAATGCAGTGTCAAACAGTAAATGTAAACCTGTTTCAGCCTTGTGGGCCTTGTTCGCTACACTATCCCCAGGATCACCAGAACTTGTGTTCCCACTGGAAGATATCCCCACTATTCCTGTTCTGGAGACAACCGAAAAGTTGGGGTTTGTTTTACTTTCACTTTGGTGGGATAATGGTGGGACACTACCCCCCCAGGAGCTGCTGGATTCAAATTGGGCCTGCCTTTACCTTACTGTTCACCATGCTCACTTAGGGGTCCTCCTTGAAGAGTTATTACAAATGTCTGCACCGACACTTAGTTTCTTTTCTTCAAGGGTTTGATTAAACAAATTCCGTCAGAGGGATGGAGGGGTAGGGGAGATTCAGGTACCTTGCTTTGCGGATCACAGGTATGTTCATAGATCCAGAGGACAGATCGTTTCCACACTGGATTCAGCCACCACCGGATAGGCCCACTCTCACTGACCTAGCATACGATGCAAAGCTCGTTCAAAAGTCCCTGCCACAGACTTGATGAGTACCGTCAAGTCGTTACACAATCCTCTGCCACAGGATCATGTAACCACACACACGCTTTGTAAAGTTCCAAAGAAGTTACAGCTACACAGTGCAACGATCTTTCAGCCAGTCGGCAGCACCGTGAAATAAATTGGCCAGGATGCGTTTTCCAGTTGAGTCCCCATTTGCTCAGCTTCTTCCCGCAGGCAAGACATTACAGGGCAACCCCTGGACCAGTGGGCCCCATAAACTCCTAAGCCTACTCTCAGTAGCGGAGGCTCGGGCCAGCAGGCCTCGAGGCCAAAAGACTGTTAACACATCCCTGAGGCCAGGAGGGCCATCAGGTCAGGATCGGAAGACCCCCGCCAGAACGGTGTCTGTTTCTTAAAGGAGTTGTAAAGGAAACTTTTTTTTTTTGCTGAAATAACTGTTTACAGGGTATAGAGACATAGGGCCAGATTCAGGTAGGAGAGCGGATCTTTATTTTGGAGTAACGTTTCTCATTTACGTTACTCCGCCGAAACTTTAGGAGCAAGTACTGTTATTCACATAGCACTTGCTCCTAAAGTTGCGGCGGCGTAGCGAAAATGAGCCGGTGGAATTCAAATTGGGCGGGTAGGGGGCGTGTATTATTATAACTAGGCGCGATCCCGCGGCGAACGTACTGCGCATGCGTCGACTGTCAGTGCGCATGCTCCAAATTCTGTCAGTGAACGTCAATGACGTCAATCCCCATTCACGGATGTTTTACGCAAACGACTCGAATTTATTTTTTTTGACGCGATGACGACGGCCATACTTAACATAGGATACTCCACTAGGGGGCTGCTTTATCTTTACGCCGCGTATCTCTTACAGAAACGTCGGAAAGTCACTGCGTCAGGCCCGAATACGATCGTGAATTGCCGATTCTCGCTGATTAACATATTCTCGCCGTTAATCAGCGGGAACGCCCCCAGCGCCATTTTTAAAATTGCAGTTCCTTTTTTTTTTTCTCTTTTTTTTTTTCACTTCAGACTCCACCACATAAAGTTTTTTGTAAATTTTACGTAGGACACTCTTTTTATCCCTTTGTGCCCGTCCACAAGCGTCTCTCTTTAAGGTTTCGCATCATCAGTGAAGAAAATAAAGATATGCTTTTTTTTTTTTTTGTGTTCTGAATTTGTATCTGAACAAGCAATATAAACTCCATCTCTATTTACAACATTTTTACCCCGTTTACTCCCTTAATTTTACCTCCCCCCTTCTCCCCCCCCTACTCTTCCCCTTTTTCTCGCCTAGAATTTGCCAAATATGTTTATTACTCTATCTAACCTTCTTTTCCTTTAGGTCTCCTCTCTTAGATTTTCAGCGTAGCTCCAGGTCTTCTTAAATCTCTTCCATTTCTCCCATTTCTGATTTTGATTCTTTTTGTTATCCTCAATACTACTTTTTAGATCTTCCATGGTGTATGTCCTTTCTACCATATCAATCCATTCCCACACCTGGGGGCTTTCGACCTCTTGCCATTTACAGGGGATAAGCCTCTTAGCCGCATTAAGCAAGTGCGGAACTAAGGAGTTTTTATATCTTTTAATGCTTTCTTCTCCTCCGTGGAACAGAATTATCCACGGATCCATCTTGATTTTCTTCTCTGTGATTTCCTCTATAAAGCCTATAATGGTCTCCCAATATTTTTTAATTTTGGGGCATCCCCACCACAAGTGGGCCATCGTGCCTATAGATCCACACCCCCTCCAGCATTCAGCTGATTGCCCTTTTTTATATTTGCTTAGCTTATCTGGTGTTATATACCATCCAGTCAGGCATTTGAAACTCATTTTCGCCGTCCGGATGTCGGTCGCTGAGGTGTGTGTCAGTTTCAATATTTTCTTTATTGTGTCCCTGTCCCTTTGTGTCCCTAATTCCCTCTCCCATTTTTTAATAAAAGGAGGTACCTCCTGCTCGTCCACCTTAAGCAAGATCTTGTATAGCTTTGAGATCGTACCTTTGGAATTTACTGTTGTACATAATTTTTCCAGTTCTGTTAGCTGATCTCTTGTCCTCAAAGGTTGTGGTAGTTTCCGAGTAAAGATTCTGAGCTGTTGGTATCTCCAGTTATTTATTTTCATAAAGTTTTCTTTCTTTTCTATTTCCTGCAGTGTAATTAAGTGCCCATCTTTTATTACTTCTCTTAGTTGTGCTGTGTCTTTTTTTATCCAATTTCCTCCCACCACAACTTTACCTGGTTCAAAAAAATCATTATTTTTTAATGCTAAGAAAGGTGAATTATATTCTTTATCTATTCTTTTGTGAGTAGTGTCCCAAATTTTTAGTGCGTTCATAGTGATTTCATGTGTATTTATTCCCACTACCCTATGTTGGGGGGGATTCCATATTATTTTTTCTAAATTCACCTCTGATAGTGCATTTTCTATACTGACCCACCGTTTTTCTTTATTTCCTCTGGCCCATTCGACCACTCTTGATAATACCACAGCGTCATAATATTTTTTAATGTCGGGTACTGCCAGCCCTCCCTTCTCTTTTGGTTGTTTTAATACCTGCAGTGAGATTCTATGCTTCTTATTCCTCTATATGAATTTCATAATCAAGTTTTTGAGGGTCTGGAGCAATACCTTTGGGAGAATAATGGGGAGCATTTGGAATTTGTATAATATTTTTGGTACAAGTACCATTTTACAGAAATTAATTCTGCCTATCCATGAGATTGGTCTACTCTTTACCCTTGTTATTTCATCTTTAATTTCATTTAGGAGTGGGATATAATTTAACTCATAGATTTTTTTAATTGAGTTTGTTAAGTTAACCCCTAGGTACTTAAGTTTTTCCACCCACGGGAATTTGTACCTGCCTCTAAGTTCTTGTGCTTCTGCCCGTGATGTACTTACATTTAGAACCTCTGTTTTAGTAATGTTTAATTTAAAATTAGAGATTTCCCCATATTGGGTGCATATTTCAAGTAATTTTGGTATTGATGTCTTGGGATTGACTATATAGAACAGAACATCATCTGCGAAGGCAGAAAGCTTATGTTCTTCTTCTTTTATTTTGACTCCTTCAATTTTTGGGCACCCGCGTATCCTGGCCAGGAGGGGCTCTATTGATAGTACAAATAGCAGTGGGGACAGAGGACATCCCTGTCTCGTTCCGTTCTTCATGCCAAACACTTGGGAGAGACTTCCATTTATTTTTATCCTTGCTGTCGGGGCTTGGTATAAAGCTCTAATCCATCTCATTATCGTCTGCCCAAAGCCCATTTCTTCCAACGTATTTAGCATGAGTCCCCAGTCTACCCTGTCGAAGGCTTTTTCTGCGTCTATCGACAGGAGTAGACTGGGAGACCCGCCATCCTTCATTTTTTGAAGGACGAGAAGGGCCCTAACCCCGTTGTCTCTTCCCTGTCTCCCCTGGATGGACTAGTTTTGTCATCTCCTGTTTCACTCTTTCGGCCAGTATCTTTGCGAATAATTTAGTATCTGTATTCAACAGAGATATCGGCCTATATCCGGCACAGTTTTTGCCATCGTTTCCTTCCTTTGGTATGACTGTGATGGTCGCCTCTGCTGCTTCTCTACTTAGCAGGAAGTCTTTCCCCAGCCCATTAAAGTATTGGCAGAGTCTAGGGATGAGTATCTCCTTGCATTTTTTGTAGTATAGGACAGTGAAGCCGCCTGGCCCTGGGCTTTTACCTTGCGCTGATTCGTCTAGAGCTCTCTTTATTTCGTTTTCTGTAATTGGCCTATCCATCATATCCGCATCTTTTTGGCTACATTTTGGTACTCCCGCTCCTTTTAAAAATTCTATTATTTTATTCTCCTTCTCGCCCTGTTTCTACTTCCTCTGTTCCACTGCGTACAGCCTCTCATAATAAGTTCTGAAGGATTCTGCTATCTCTTTTGTGGTATGTACTATCTCTCCTTTCTCGTTTTTTAATTTTTTCAATATAGTTTCTTGTTTTTTTTTTCTGTACCATCCTGGCTAGATGTTTATTTATTTTTTTCCCCACATGTACCTTTCTTTTGCTACTAAATTGAATTCCCTTTTTGTTTCCTGGTTTACTAGCTCTTTTAGTTCGTTTCGTTTGTTAACTAAGGCCTGATATATCTCACGTTGCTTTACCGATATTTTGTGTTTTTGCTCTAGCTTTACTATCTCTGTTATTATTTTATCTCTCTTGCAACTTCTTTCTTTATTTTTCCTCGCCCCTTCTGATATCAGAATCCCTCTTATCACTGTTTTGTGTGCATCCCAAAGAGTCGCTCCCGATATTTCATTTGTGTCATTGGTCCTGAAATAGTCCCCCAGCTCCTTTTTTATCCTGGTTAGGCTACTCTCTTCCATCAGTAGTTCCTCATTCAGCCTCCAATTCTGGAATGTTTTCTGGCTTCCTAGTATGTTTAAAGTAACGCTTATTGGTGAGTGGTCTGAGAGTGTCATGGCCCCTATCTCCGCGCCCGCCACCATCTCCAAGCTGCTATGATCCAAGAGAATGTGGTCAATGCGGGAATAGCTACCATGCACTGAGGAGAAGAACGTATAATCCCGCTGCACTGGGTTCAGGACTCTCCAAACATCTATCAATTGGCTGCGGGATAGTCTATTTTTTATCTTTTTTAACCACTTAAGGACCTTGGGTGTTTTTCAGTTTTGGTGTTTGCAAGACTGAAACAGTTTTTTCTGCTAGAAAATCACGTAAAACCCCCAAACATTATATATTTTTTTTTTTCTAACACCCTAGAGAATAAAATAGTGGTCATTGCAATACTTTTTGTCACACCGTATTTGCGCAGCGGTCTTACAAGCGCACTTTTTTTGGAAAAAATACACTTTTTTGAATTAAAAAATAAGACAACAATAAATTTGGTCCAATTTTTTTATATATTGTGAAAGATAATGTTACGCCGAGTAAAATGACACCCAACATGTCACGTTTAGAAATTGCGCCCGCTCGTAGCATGGCGTCAAACTTTTACCCTTAAAAATCTCCATAGGCGACGTTTAAAAAATTCTATAGGTTGCATTTTTTTAGATACAGAGGAGGTCTAGGGCTAGAATTATTGCTCTCGCTCTAACGATCGCGGCGATACCTCACTTGTGTGGTTTGAACACCGTTTTCATATGCGGGCGCTACTCGCGTATGCGTTCGCTTCTGCGCGCGAGCTCGTCGGGACGGGGCGCTTTAAAAAATTTTTTTTTTGTTTTCCTATTTATTTGTATTTAATTTAACATTTTTTACACTGAAAAAAAAAAAATATAATAATTGATCACTTTTATTCCTATTACAAGAAATGTAAACATCCCTTGTAATAGAAAAAAGCATGACAGGTCCTCTTAAATATGAGATCTGGGGTCAAAAAGACCTCAGATCTCATATTTAGGCTTAAAAAGAAAAAAAAAAAAAAAAAAGGAAAATGACATTTTTTAAATAGCCTTAAAAAGAAAATGTATCTTTAATACAGTGGGCGGAAATGACGTTTTGACGTCACTTCCGCCCAGCGCTGCTATGGGGAACGGGTGGGGGCGATTTTTCCCTCACTCGTATCCCAGCAGAGGAGCCGCACAGACCCGATCGCCTCCGCCGCTACCGACGGCAACGGTAAGCGGCGGAGAGCACGGGAAAGCGGCGGGAGGGGGGGGGGCACCTCTCCGGTCACCGATAACGGCGATCTCGCGGCGAATCCGCCGCGGAGACCGCCGTTATTGTACACAGGACCCTGCACTGAAGAGATGGATATCTCGGTTGTGGCAGCAGCTGCTGCCGTTACCGAGATATCCATCTTTAAAAAGAGGACGTATATATACAGTGCAGGGTCCTTAAGTGGTTAAGAGCATTTTATTATTCTCTTTCGTCTGGCGGGTCTTATCTACCTCCGGGTCGAAACAGAAGTTTAAGTCTCCTCCCATAATAACCTTCCCTTGCTTAAAATCTTCCAGTTTTTCTAAAAGTTCCATGAGATATTTTATAGGATGAACATTAGGTGCATAGATATTTACCAGTGTGCATTCTAGCCCTTCCAATTCTCCTTTTAGAAAGAGATACCTCCCTTCAGGGTCAACCAACCGGTCGGCAAGTATAAACCGAACTCCTTTGGCCAGGCCAATAGCTACTCCCCTAGCTCGTTTGGAGATGGTATCTCCATAGTACCAGACTGGGAAGTCGTCAGATGAATATAATTTAATATTAGATTCTATAGAAAGGTGTGTTTCCTGCAGGAACACCACGTTCGCCCTGTAGCTTTTTAGTTCTTTTAAGATCTTATGTCTCTTTGTTGGATTATTCAGGCCTTTCACATTATACGACAGAAATTTAATTATCGTCATCTTTTCCTTGTTATTTTCTTATCCTTTCTCTTTTCTAAGGGGACAATCCTGACCTTTCTTAGGCTATTCTTTCTTCTTGACTCATTTGGCTCCCTTGGCGAGATAGGAGCTTCTGCTAACTCTTCCCCCCCTCCCTCCTCCCCCCCAATCCCTCCCCTCCCTCCCTCCTCCGCCTCCCTCCCCCCCTTCCGTCCCACTCGCCTCCTTGGGTCCTCTACGGTTCTGCCCAGTGAAGGATTGAATATTTCCTGCATCATCTTTCTCAACTCCTCTCCTTGTTCCTCCGGTATTGATTTAATTCTTAAATTTATTCTCCGATTTCTATTTTCCTGGTCTTCCAATTTATATAAGATATGCCTCTGCTGTAATTTTATCTGATCGATTTGATCTTTTAAGTGTATTGATTCTTGTTCTTGCTTTTCCGTTTTCACTTCCACTACCTCTATTCTGGATAAGAGATGCCCTAGGTCCGTTCGTAATGTTTGTATCTCTCCCTTAATGGCATTCTCCAGCCTCTGCAGCATATCTGCCATTTCACTCTTTGATGGTCCTAGTTCATCTGATCCACTGAGCTCGAGGTCTTTATCTATTATCCCTTCTTCTCTTGGATCTATTGTTTTTTCCTTCCCGGGCAAAAATTGCAGTTCCGATACGACGGCGAAATACAATTACGCGCGCTCGAATAGGAACTCCAACTTCTGCTTACTGAAAACAGAAACGCCGGCTCAAAGTGAGAGTTAGGCTGGAGTATCACTGATACTCCAGAGTAACTCTACCTAAATATGGCCCATAATAGTTAACTGATTCCTTTTAAAAATGATAAAACATAGATAAAAATCAATCATATAATGTACCTGCATTTTCAGTTTCGTTTTTGCATACTTTTTCATGCTTCTATAGCGCCCCCTTGCTTTCAGCATGGGCACTACGCTAAAGTTAGTTGGACTGGGAGACTTACATTGCTCCCAGTCATGATTTACCTAAATTGCGACCTCTGTCATTCCAGAAAGGTCCACTGGGTCATTCCGCATTCTAGGGATGTAGTATCATCTCTGGTCGGCAGTTGGCGCCAGAGGGATTTCTGGCAGAGCAAGTCTTCCCCAGCAGTCAATTGGAGGAGTTCTTCCCTCGCAGGGCATGCTGGGGAGGAGTATATCTGTGACAGATGTCATGTGCTCTAAAATCTTTGCGGGGTCCCGGTTCCAGGTGCGGCATCCACCTTTAGGGTGCGCACATCCATGGACCCCTCTGGCGTGGCCCACTTTGCCAAGCTTACAGGCTTCACCGAGCCTCAACCGGAGGCGAAAGGGGACCCCAGTGACCTACTGGGTTCCCAGTCCTATTGAAAGGATCCCAGGCTGGGTGCCGTGCGATTGGGGCATCGGCTTGAGGGGAACCCGGAGGCAGGTTGTCCAACAGAGCTTGAACGAACCAATCAGGGATCTGGTGACCGGGATGCTGACAGGTACGCTTTACTGTCTCCCGGTGACCTGTGCTAGAGCTCTGTTCATCCACCTAATCTCATCTGAAGTAATTGGCCTGTGGCAGGGGCCCTAGAGCCAGGTCTGTGTGAAAGACCTGTTCCTCCCAGACATCTAAAGTGACACCTCGGCTGCCAGGTTAGAGAAAGAGACCTGTCCATGGGCACTTCACCCACTCAGGCAGAAGTGGCAACGAGTTTACAAATCGGTATTACTGAGGGCAGGCGTGCCCGTTCATATCCAGGCCTGACACCGCAAGTTCTCCTCTTCTTTCATCAACCCTTTCCTTCCTAACTGAAGTTGATGTTGGCTGTGTTGGCCTGGAAATAAAGCATTGGAAAAACCTTTATTGACTGTCTGGACCTCCAATCAAAACTTTGTTCTTACATCACACACCTAGACAACGCTAGGGTAACGCTAGGGTAACTTAATGTGCCAATCCCAACAATCAATCAGCGGCTCCTTCGGGGGTAGCGCTACACTTCTGTGATGTACAGAGACACAGAGCCAATAGAGGACAGTGATGGTTTTGAAAACGAAAGTGATTGGTTGTGAGGGGTTTTAGACACACAGTGATCACATCTCCTTGATAAGTGACCACACAGAGAAAGGTCCCATGATTTTTTTCATCAGGAAACAGACAACCAGGAAGTGTCCAGAACAGAGAAGGATTACAGCGACATCATAGCAAAAATGAACAATGAGGACATGAAAAAAGGACTGCAGTAAGGTAAAGAAAGCTATTTAGCTAAAAAAAAAAGTTCCTTTAGTGACCCTTTAAGTACCCCCTCCCAGAATGCACTGTGCCGGAGACCACGCCCACTGGGCTGCTTCTGGGTAAAGAGGCACTCAATACAACCAACTCACTGCATTTCCAACCTTGACTCCTTGTGACAGCGACACCCACAGTCTAGTAGAAAATGTGCAACGCAGCTGAACTGGAACAGAAACCCATAATTTGGCATAATCATTCTGAGCTAAACTATAGCTCAGATAACTAAATTTACAAATAGCGCCTGCTCAACAGGAGCAGGGCGCTACACAGCTAAACATCACAAACAGAGAGGGTAAATCTCGCTAACAGGGGCACAAACAGCATTCAGCTGAACTCGCACAATTTCATTCTCGCAGTCAGTGTGAACCAGGACTCAATCATAGGCGGTGAGTAGGGGAGAGGCTGAACCCCCTTCTGTGTGTCTTATGGATATACAGTGTGGGGCTCGGGTGCCCCCATAGCAAGTGGCTTGTTATGGTCACACTTGAGGAAGTGTTAGCCCACTTTTTCAATGAAATACATCATGCAGTCAAAGGGCCCCAATGTGTCAAAAACCCTATGCTGCTTTGAAATAATGTGCTTAGTTAAATTAGTGATATCTTTAGGCTATTTGCATTCCCCCTTGAAGCCTGGCCAAATTACATTATGCCCCATCCTGTCCTGTTGCAAGTATGCACAAACCGTTGGATGCTCGCCACCAGCATCACAAGAGTAAGCATTCCCCACAAAGAGGAGAACCCTTGTTCCTGTGATGTTTGTGGCAAGTTAAAGCATCCTTCTAATTGGATAGGATGGGGGAAGGCTTCAGGTGGGATGTAAATGGCCTACACACAGGTATGCCGCATAGGGGTTTTAAACACACTGTGGTCCCTTGACTGCATGGTGTATTTTATTAAAATATAACTCTTTAAAAAGAGTGTGAGCCTACCTATAGCTTACCCTGTACACAGTTCACATTAATTTCTATCAAAAACACCCTTTAGTTACTGTGCTTTGATTGAGAGCCTCAGACATAGATATATACCTTAATGACAAATTAAAAGAAACTAAAACAATATACATACAATATATTGGAATGTTATCCAAAATGGTAATTTACACTTGTTTGCATCCCCTATCCCCCCTCTTTAATAACTGACACTTTGGGGGGGGGGGGGGTACCTGGTTTTGATAGGTACCTACTATAAGGTAACCAGATTTTAAAAATGAAATCCAGGGACATATTTTCACTTTACTAGTAATAGCGGCAATCGGCGACTCTCTGCCGCCGCCACTCACCTCACAGCCTGTTAAGTCTTACTCTCTGGGCCCCCGGCTACTACTAGGTGGGGAGCAGTGGAAGATCACTCCACCAGGGAATGCAGTGAGATAAGCATGTAAGCGGAGCTGATTGGGCACCCGAAATGGAAGAAACATTCCCTCCACTTCGACCAGCACATGATCATCAGAAAGGGGCACAGATAATGGAAGAAATACACCCCTCTAAGCTAGTAGGAGTGGCAGAGTGGGGGGGTGTAATTCAGAAATATTTTTTTTTTATTCTGCACTGGCTGTCTTTGAAATTGCCCCAGTCCCTGTCCAATCCGGGGACAAAACCGGGGACAGACTTGTGTCCTCAATCAGGGGACTGTCCCTGGAAACCGGGGATGTCTGATCACCCTAACCTACTACAACTTCTGGTCGGATCGCCGAGCGGACATTCGGCTCCCACCTCCTTCCCCTTCTGGAACACATCACATGTCCCAAAAGACTGCGAGATCATTCACAAAGATCAGCGCAGTTTGCACATTTGCAGCGGAAACTGTCTGTTAAGCCGCAAGTCTGTAAGGGTCCTTTCACACGGGCGGACCGTTCGTCCGTTTATTACAAGTCCGTTTACGGACTTGTAATGGTACCCTATGTGATCACGGCCGTTAGCGGATGAGCATCCGCTAACGTCCGTAATGACCCGCCTCCGCTAAGATCCGGTTTTTCGGACGGAAGAAAACCCTATTTTTGTTCCGTCTGGCGGATCGGATCGGATGAATACGGATACACGGTTCGTATTCATCCGATTCCCCATAGGGGAGAGCGGAGGAGAGACAGGGCGGTCCCTGCACAGTGTGCGGGGACCGCCCTGTCCGCCGACAGCTCAGCGGGTATCCCCGCTGAGCCGACGGACACACACGGGGCGGATGGAAAAACGGTCCGCTCCGTGTGAAAGGACCCTAAGGCTTCACTACCGGTTACCCTTAGCCAAAATGCCGACACCTGGACCGAAGCCACTTGAATAATCAGCTCAGATGAGGACAGCGCTGGATCCCTGCAGAGGTAAGTGTCTTCATACAGTATTTGTAGCTGCTGACTACAAACAGTTGTACAAGAGGTTGGAGCCGGGTGCTGGAATGAGTGTTCTGGCATTCAGTCCAGGGACACGGCCTGGATACGTGGAACGCCAGTACCATGCTCAAATTCTAGGACAGTCCTGAGGAATCGGGGACGGGTGAGGAGTACAGTATGTTTATGGTCCAAATAAACAGGGGACATGGCGGGTGTGTGTCCTTTGTTTATATACTTTGTGTTAAAATATTTTCATTCTGTTCAAACCTGTGTTGTAATGTGGTGCGCTGTAAGAAATCTTGTTTGCTGCATCTTTGTTGTGGTTTCCAGGAAAGCAAATGTCTATATGGATGAATGGTAATTCACAGGGTAAAGGTCATCTAAAACTCATCTGTCCTGCCGCCCACACCACTGATCTTTGCTCTGTGCCAATGCTACAGAGGCTGAAAAATCTTCTGCTGACACTCTTCCTGGTGTAACAGATGTCTGGTCTCTTGCTGTGGTTCTTATTTTTGGCATTTTAATAAGTATTATAGTGCACATCAATCCATGCATTAGCCATAACTGGGAACTTTCAAAGCCTGAGGTTGGGGTAAGAGTTGGGGCTAAAAGCAGGGCATACCATGCTGAAATAGAAGCAGTGGTGCACATAGCATGCCATGGACAAATGTAGGGCTAACAGTACTGTGGTTTGATTTTAGCAGGCATGCAGGGGATTACATTATTGTGATATGGTCCTCTAAACAGATTACTTGACAATAAGGAGGCAAAAAAGGCATTCCTGACAATGTCTGAACAAACAATTCTTAGAATACTTGGGCAACTGTGAAAATATACAGCCAACAAATGAACAAATTATGACAACATGCAGGAAGAAAAATAATAATTGAAATATTATGTGCACATGATATTATCTTTTACTTAACCACTTCAGTAGCTTGGGTGTTTGTCAGATTTGATGTTTACAAGACTAAAACAGTTTTTTTTTGCTAGAAAATTACTTAAAACCCCCAAACATCATATATATTTTTTTCTAACACCCTAGAGAATAAAATGGCGATCATTGCAATACTTTTTGTCACACCATATTTGCGCAGCGGTCCTACAAGCGCACTTTTTTTGGAAAAAATTCACTTTTTTGAATTAACAAAAATAAGACAGCAATAAATTTGGCCCAATTTTTTTATATATTGTGAAAGATAATGTTACGCCGAGTAAAATGATACCCAACACCCCGCTCGTGGCATGGCGTCAAACTTTTACCCTTAAAAATCTCGATAGGCGACGTTTAAAAAATTCTATAGGTTGCATTTTTTGAGTTACAGAGAAGGTCTAGGGCTATAATTATTGCTCTCGCTCTAACGATCGTGGCGATACTTCACTTGTGTGGTTTGAACACCGTTTTCATATGCGGGCGCTACTCACGTATGCGTTCTCTTCTGCGTGCAAGCTCGCAAGCTTCCCCCCAGCAGAGCTATGGGGACGGGTGGGTGCCATGTTGGCTTCACTCACATCCCCACACAGCAGACGGCAGGACCCGATCGCCTCCGCCGCTACCGACGGCTCCGGTAAGCGGCGGAGGGCGCGGGACAGCGGCGTGAAGGGGGGCTCTGTCCCGCCGCCAATAACGGTGATCTCGCAGTGAATCCGCCGCGGAGACCACCGTTATCTTTTACAGGACCGCTTACACTAAAGATGAATACCTCGGTTGTGGCAGCAGCTGCTGCCGTTACCGAGATATCCATCTTTAAAGTGCCGCCGTATAAAGTCGTAAGGCGGTCTGGAAGTGGTTAAAGTAGAACTATAGACAAAATGTCTATTTTAATTTTGGATAGAGCAAGGGAGGGTTATAACCCTTGTCAGGTTTTTTTTTTTTTCATCATCTGTCCAAGATAGCTAACAATTGAGCTGCAAGTTTGAAAATGACTTCACAAGTTTGTTGCCCAATTGCAGCAAGTCCACATTGCATGACTCCAGATCAACTTTCTTTGCCAACATTCTTTAAATCTGCTGCAAGTTCTGGTTCAGTTATGTTATGCAATAGTCATCCTACCACAGGGATCACTGTGACTTGCAGAGCTCTTGCTGTAGACTCACCACTGCAACTTTTCTCTTGCTAGAGACCTGCCATGCAGTTTTGTCAACTAGAACTTGTACTTAGAAAAAATTGGGGGAATCTCGCGCCAAAATAAAGTGGGGGGGAAAATTACCAGTGCAATTGATTAAGAGCTGCTCCCTAAATAATACAGAGTGCTGGATTATACGTGTGAACAAGTGGAAATAAGGGGCGCTGACTAATGATATATTTACCATATATTATGCAACATTAATGTGAATGGTATAAGTGAAACTTGTGCTACAACAATATAACAGCAAATCAATAACAAAACAGTGAATACAACAAAAGTGCAATGGCGGTGGACAATGAATGTCTACCCAGAGTCCATAAATAAGATGTGCAATATTGTGCTGGAAAACAATAGTGATCCTATGGAGTGCTCCGTGTTGGATCTTCCAAATAATATATTCCACCTTCACCAAAGTGCCACCGCAAGTGAGGATAGATGGCTCCTTACCCGATGGTGTTGACCTATTAATTAAAATAAGGTCAAATGAGCTCAGGAATCAGCTGCTACCCGTGGGAAACTCGATTGCAAACCAAGTTGTAAACAGATCTGAACCCAGTCCCAGTCCCATCTATCCTCACTTGCGGTGGCACTTTGGTGAAGGTGGAATATATTATTTGGAAGATCCAACACGGAGCACTCCATAGGATCACTATTGTTTTCCAGCACAATATTGCACATCTTATTTATGGACTCTGGGTAGACATTCATTGTCCACCGCCATTGCACTTTTGTTGTATTCACTGTTTTGTTATTGATTTGCTGTTATATTGTTGTAGCACGAGTTTCACATATATCATTCACATTAATGTATATGGTAAATATATCATTAGTCAGCGCCCCTTATTTCCACTTGTTAGAACTTGTACTTGAAGTGCTCTGCAAGTGTACAACTTGCCAGTGAATATGTGCAGCAAGTCAACAAGACTAAAGCCCTGTACACACGACCAGTTTTCCTGCCAGAAAAACTGCCAAGAGTGCTTTTGGCTGGGAAAACCGGACGTGTATATGCTTCCTTTCCAGTTTTCCCGACAGGAAAGCAGCCAGGAATCCCGGCAGGAAAATAGAGAACCTGCTCTCTATTTTCCCGTCGGGATTCCTGGCGGTTTTTTTTCACCAGATTTACTAATACTTTCCTATGGGTAGCACTGAGAGGCAGTGCCGATTGAGCATACATACGGCCGGTATTCCCGGCCAAACCTCTCATGGCAGTTTTCCTGCTGGGTTCTCGGCTTTCCCCTCGGTTTTCTCGGCAGACTTTTTACAGAACTCCTCCAAAAATGTAATTTCCGGCTTTTGTGAAGAAAGCTGCACTAAGATACAAGTCATGTTTATGACATTCTCTGCAAAAAATATGTAATTTGAGGCGAAGACATCTAGGTTGCAGCTTTACTCGGATTCAGGCCCTCAGGTCGACTACCTGAGGCTGTATAGCAGCCTGCGCAGCCCTCCAGGAGTCCGATCACCAGCCGAAGACCCAGAGCACATGTGCCCTTGGCACCCAACATGCACTGAGGCACTTTGCTCTGCCCATTGCCAGGGCTGTAACTATAGTGAAGAAAGAGAGAATATGGGATTCCCACCTGATTGTAAAGGCTGCAGTACTCACCGATATTGTCGGGGGGGGTGCAATCTAATATAAAGTATGACCAAAAATAAAAAATAAAACAGACCGCTGCACACCCTAAAGAGTTAACTACAAATTTTATTAAAGATACTGTATAATCTATATCAAAAACATATAGGACATACAAACTGATCCCCTATGAATAATAGGTGGACCTACCCAGATCATTCCCCATTAAAAGAACCCCAATAACGGCATTTACTGGTAACTAAGCAAGCTTGATTCCCCCGCAGGAATACATACACCCACCCTCCTCAAATCACCCCCCTAGATGAAGAGCCAAGTTGCTAATTAAGTATACCCCTAGTAGTTCCCACACAGGACAGTGATTCCCTGTAATGACAGGCTATGGGTGTCCACTGTCCATGTGTGGAAAAACAGCACTGAAAAAACACCTTGAGATAAATATACAAACCACATAAATGTGGTAAAATAATATGGTGCACCACTCCACTCGGATAGATAGCTTATAACAGACTAAATATCAATGAAAATACCAGAGGGACAGGGAACCTAATTGATTTGTTTAGAGTCCTTCCATAGGGATCACCGTATCAAACAGGTGTAACATCCATATGAGTCTGATCTCATTGATTCTTAGAATTATTTAAAAAACATAGAGAAGATGGCAATGCACTGTAGATGTTCAAAATATTGTTCACCAGAAATACAGTTGGTTGAGTGATAGTGATATGGCCACAGTTAGATGGATTCCCATATCATACGGGTATAGTCCATTCAAAGCAATTATGATGTAGAAAACTGTGTCCATAGAGCTGTTCACTATATTACTAGCAGATGTTGCTCATACAGGATCTGAATCGATCCATTGGATATATATCCACAGTGTTGGGTAGGCAGCTTGTAAGCAGACAAGTAGCGTGATGGTTATTTGGAACAGTGATTGCAATAGTAATCCAAAGCAATGTAACACATGGGTTTACTCACTGTTTGCTGTCACAAATAGCTCAGAATCGCAGCTATTCCGTCCAATATGTTGTCACAACTTGCTCAAAGGGATTGCAGTCAATCATCCATCTGTGTGTATCTACAACACTGAGCGCACTGCTCATTAATAGGTTAGATTTAGTAAATGTCCAGTGAAGAAATAATAAAACAATAATAAATGCTGATATCCGGTGAAACAATAGTTGGTGCCAATGTCTGGTGAAACAATGGTTAATGCCAATGTCCGAGCAAGATATATAATAATCTACAATATATAATGGTCTCCAATCCAAACAGTTGAAGCAGCTCTATACAGAGGGTGGTGATTGTCCTTAATGTAGGCAATTCATGTCTCCATGTGATGTCCTCCAGCAGGCTGCATTCAGGCTCAAAGTATA
This sequence comes from Rana kukunoris, assembly GCA_029574335.1. Taxonomy (NCBI): domain Eukaryota; kingdom Metazoa; phylum Chordata; class Amphibia; order Anura; family Ranidae; genus Rana; species Rana kukunoris. The sequence continues at coordinate 212,607,773 of CM056051.1, forward strand.
AATATCACCGAGCTGATACAGGGGTAGCATAGCTCAACATGCTCAACATGTATGAGGAGTGCTGATCCCAAAGAGTTTACATGTTTCGTTCCATGTGCCTTGGAACTTCATCAGGGCTGTAACTATGCCTGTGCTCTCATTTGTCAGGTTTCCTCCCACTGTCCAGTATGCCCTGTCCTATTGGAGCAGTGTGAAACATTCAGACAACATGAGCAGCACCTGAGCACCATGAGCAGACCCTATCAATGGATCCCTGCTCCCTGGTAGGCAAAGAGCAACTAAATGTACCTGGCAGTCTTCCCGGTAAGCAGAAAGACCCCAGAACTATACTCTCTTCTTGCACCTACCTAGGAGGGTACTACTGTTATAACCCTCATTTACTCTATCCAAAATGATTTTTTTTTTTCCTATAGTTCTTTATTAACCACTTAAGACCCGGACACATATGCTGCTAAATGACCCAAGGTGTTTTTACAATTCGGCGCTGCGTCGCTTTAACTGACAATTGCGCGGTCGTGCGACGTGGCTCCCAAACAAAATTTGCGTCCTTTTCTTCCCAGAAATAGAGCTTTCTTTTGGTGGTATTTGATCGCCTCTGCGATTTTTATTTTTTGCGCTATAAACTAAAATAGAGCGACAATTTTGAAAAAAAATCACTATTTTTTTTTAAATCAAATAAACGTAAAACATTTAGGCCAAAATTAATTCAGCCACATGTCTTTAGTAAAAAAAAAATCGCAATAAAAAAAAGACTAGCTACCTAGCGGGAACAACGACACTAATACAGCGATCAGAAAAATGACCGCTTAGTGACACTGGCAATAGGGAGTGAAAGGGTTAACTAGGGCAGTGATCAGGGGGTTAAAACTTTATTAGGGGGGTACGGGGGCTACCCTGAACCTAACACTAACTAACTTTCACACTGCCTTTCACACTGACACTAAATGCAGTGATTAGATCACTGCATTCAGTGACACTGTGACAGGGGGGTGGGGGGGTGATCACAAGGGGTTAATGTGCCTATGTGTGTGTGTGTGTGTCAGTGTTGTGTTGGTGCACACTTACTGTGGATGGGAAACACCGCTGCGATGAGAGATGACATCATTTCCTCCTCCTGTGTAAACACAGGAGGAGGAACTGACACGAAGGGGGAGCGCTCCCATTAGCTGGGAGCGATCGCGGGGGGCTTTAAAAAACGGACATCCGCCCGCCCGTCAGCAATCGCTCCCAGAGCCAGGGGGACCGCCGCACGCCGCGGAGGGGGTCCCGATCGGACCCCCGAACCGCACAAAGGCGAGGACGTAAATTTACGCCCTTGTGCCTGTACGAGTCATGTTGTGGACGTACATAGGCGTGCGGCGGTCCTTAAGTGGTTAATGCAACTCAGAATCAGCTTAAAGCAACTCAAAAGCAATATTATTTACCACAGAAGCAGCTTGATGAAGCTCAAAAGCAGCTATTCATATCTTGAGGCCCTGTGCCCTAATGGGCCAGATCCCATTTTTTCCATAATGGCAGTGGGGCAAGGGTATGTAAAGTATTTTATTAAAGTGGTTGTAAACCCTTTACAATCACTTTTACCTATAGGTAAGCCTAGATTAGAGGCTTACCTGTAGGTAGTCGAAACATCTCCTAAACCTCCACAGTTTAGGAGATATTTACAATAATTACGGGAGCCGATGTAGACAACGGCACAGGCGCACTTTAGAAATGTTGATCATGCCGTTTCTAATGGAGGTCATGTCATGACTGACGTCATCGCGGCTCCGGCCAATCACAGCGCCGGAGTCGTGATACACGGAAGTAACCCCCGGGAGAGATGTCGGCTGCTGGAGCGGTGTACGAGGATGTCTGCTGGGGCCGCTATACATACTAGCTCATTATGCCTTTGTCTTGCAGGTGTAATTTTTTTGGAAAGGTGGGTTTACAACCACTTTACCACAAAGTATGTACATTTTGTTGTAATTGCAAAATGAGAATAGCATTTTTGGACTGTTATAATAAACAGGTGATTTTGGCAATTTAAAATACTTACTAGTGCTGCATGAAACTGACTGGCAAAATCTCCCAGCTGTGTGTGCATGATTATTAAAGGGGTGTTCTTATTCTGCAGACAGTCTGCGTGGTATAATTAATTTGCAAAATTACACTGTCTCTGTCTGGAACTATTGGGGCAGTCTTTGTGTTCTCTGTGCAATAGGATGCACCTTTTATGGTCTGATCCCGTCAGGAATATGTGTGTCTTGGCAGGTTTTTACCACTCTGTCGTCTCTGAGTTTTGTTTACACTTGTTGGCAAATAGTTTTTGTTAAGTAGCCTGCGGGCGTGAAATGATGAAATGCACGGCGTGATTGATCACTGCGTTGTAAAGTACATTCGATCTTTGGCATTTACTCATTGCATTACAGTCTTCAGGTTCTAAATAATTGTTGCATTGAGTAATTGCTGCGTATGGCAGTTGTCCTAAGCAAGTGTGAATAATATTAGTACATTCACATACACAAAAGAACTGGTAATACAGGTTGGTAAGCAAAGTTTCTGTAATCCCATTGCCCTGTGTGACACTACTGTGAAACATTTTACATTTGATCTTATGCACATAATAGAAGTTCTGATTGTCGAAAGGCATTGCATAGGCAATTATGTAGAATAAGTACACAGCAGATACTAAGGTGATGCACAAAGAAATCTGACATATTGCAGAGCATCATATATCACCGGGGCCTATTTATAAAGAGATAATATTGGCATTCCCATGCCTCTTAATGTATTTATTAATCTCATCCTGATTATAAAACACGTTATTAGTTCACCCCATCATTTCATGCTTTTTCCTACCACATTTATATGAATGCACAATCTCTGTTTATCTAAAATATTCTTACTGTAGTTCTGTTTACCTAAATATAATCGTTTGCACGATTTTCACTTTTTATTACTTGCTGTACCTGCGGCTTCACTGCCAGTTTCCTACTGTGCGTGTGAGTTGCACTGGGATTTTTGTATGGTCCCGCTATCTTCTGGGACCTGTGTGTCTCCCAAAAAGCAGCAGGGGGGAAGGAGGAGGGTCTGGAAATTTTGTAGATCGCTGCTTCATTGTGCGGTGCTATAATTTAGAAGTGGGAGGGGTACCTGGTTTTGACAGGAATACGCACCCCTCCATCCCCCCAAATGTGGCAATGTAGGTGGGGAGGGTGCGAACAAGCAGAGCTTCCACTTTTGGGTTGAGCTCCGCTTTAAGTTACAGCTTTGTTTGGGTGTCTCATTACATCATGCTATTTGGTGCTGCATGGGTTCAGTAACAAACTCTTGGCAGCACCAGATGATAAAAAATAATTATTTACCCTTTTTTTTATTTCCATTCCCCTGACCTATAAGTGCCGGTTCACACAGGGACAGCACGACTTGCCACGTGACTCTGCAAGGCGATCTTCACGCGACTTCAGAGGCGACTTGCAAAATGACTTCCGTATTGAAGTCAGTGCAAGTCGCCCTGAAGTCGTCCCAAAGTCATACAGGAACCTTTTTCTAAGTCGGAGCGACTTTAGTCGCTCTTATTAGAACGGTTCCATAGTACAGAACGGAGCGCGACTTGTCAGGCGGCTAAGTCGCCCCTGTGTGAACCGGCACTTAGAGTCGGTTCACACTGGGGCGACACGACTTCCAGCACGACTTTCAGAAGCAACTTCAACACGACTTGAGCATGAACCACAGGGCGATCTGGGGCGATTTACAACACGACTTGAAGTCCTTTTCAGGTCAGGAGACATTCCAGTGGCCAATAAAACAACAATCAGCTCTGGGAGAGGGAAGGGGAGGGAGGGGTTTGCCTGAGAAATGTATGTTATCTTGCTGAAAGGTCGCTTCAATTAAAACAGTGCTCAGACTTGGAAGCGACTTCCGTTGAAATCAATGGGTACAAATCGCCTAGAATCTGATTGAAGTAGTACAGGAACCTCTTCTGAAGTCGGAGCGACATGAGTAGTGTGTATTAACACCACTCCCATTCACTTACATTGCTTTTCTGGACAGCGCGACTTGGGAGGACTTGAGACGACTTCAAGTCGGATCCCAAGTCGCCCCAGTGTGAACCGACTCTTAGGCCGCGTACACACGATCGAATTTGTCCGCTGAAAACGGTCCGATGGACCGTTTCAGCAGACAAATCCGATCGTGTGTATGGGCTAGCGGACAGATTTGCCCATCGGACAAATTTCAAAGCATGCTTTGAAATTTGTCCGCTACAAACCTGTCCGTTGGATATGTCTGCTGGTTAGTACGGCAAACCAGCGGACATATCCTCCCGCACATGCGTCGTATCCTGTGAATGGATCCGACGCATGCGCGCGGAAGTGTTTACTTCCTGGTGCGGTGACGTGGCGGTGACGTGGCGGCGTCAACGTCACCGCCACGTCACCGCGCTGTCCGCCGGCGGGGAATTTGATCCGATGGTGTGTACAGCCATCGGATCAAACAGTCCGGCGGACATATCCGATGGAAACGGTCCGTCGGACCGTTTCCATCGGATAAATCCCATCGTGTGTACAAGGCCTTAGTGTTATACATATATTATGTATTTATTTGTTTTTGTTTGCCATTTTTTTCTGTTGGTTAATCAATAAAGTATAACACCCTCTTCTAGTTAGGCTGGCAGGTACATTTAGGTTTTTGCTCCATTGTAGTAAGTGGAGCAGTGATTGATTGTTTTGGTCTATTCAGGGTTTCCTGAGCTGAGAGTTTGATTACTTGCACCTGCCTCTGAAAGAAGATTCCAGAGCATAGGGCAGGGGGTTCAAATGATCAGTTGAATATTTAGGCATTCAGAAGGAACCTGGGTTCAGTGGCCTCTTCATGGGTAAGTGCTACAAAAGAAAAATCGCAGAAAATAAATGTTACCCTATAACATTATAAGTACGGTAATATGAACATATGATCTAATTTCCTGTACACATTCGTTTACATGTATATTAAAATCATAATCAATTTATAATCATTGTTAAAGGGTCTGTCCATCCAAAAAGAATCCTTTGATGCAGGGGGAGTCTGGTGAACTGGCTTTGTACATCTCTCCAAGATATGAGTTGAGGAAGCTCTCTGCAATAGTTTCCCACCAGTCTTGTAGCTTGGGTATTTCTGCCATCCTTGCCGTTTTCTCTTATGCCGCGTACACACGATCATTTTTTTGAAACGTCACTTTTCAAAGACGATGTTGCATACACACCATCGTTTTTTTCACAAAAAGCGAGGTTACGTTCACCACTCTTTTCCATTGAAGCTCGCTTCATAACTAGCTTCTGGGCATGCGCGGGTTGAAAAACATTGTTTTAAACAACGTTTTTGCTACACACAGTGACTTTTTGTGAAACAAAAAACGACGTTTTGAAAAACGACACAAAAAATTCAAGCATGTTGGAATTTTTTTTTGGTCGTTTTTTTGAAGACATAAAATAAGAAGGCCAGTATGGTGGCCTGAGTTTATGGGAGGAGCCCGGAGGGTATTTAAGCAGCCCACTCACACATGCTCTTTGTCGGTTCAGTGTGCAGTACTACACGTCACTGGGCCGACTCTTCCCAGCTCACCTCATGTCCGTGAGTCTGCGCATTCAATCGCATTCGACATCGCAATCGCTTTGTGGCTTCTCCCTTCATGGTCTTCGCCGGCGGTTCCCGCTTACTGTCGCAGGTAGGATTCAAACCTTTTCGTATCTTGTGCAATCTTGCAATTCGTTATGCTTTCTATCCTGCACCCCTTTTGGAAAAAAAAATCTGCCTCTGAGTTATTGTTGCTCATGTTCCAACATCATTTGGCTCAGGCGTAGTACATTTGTAACTTCCTTCTGCCAAACATACGATTCATTTTTAAATCCATTTGGAGATTAGCATGTGTTTGTATGGGTTCTTTGGCAGATTGAGGTGGTAATTGGACTCACATGGTGCCTTGTCTGCACTTGATTAGCCTGGGGGGATGGGTGGTTGGTAGGTGTTCGGTTTCAAAGCAAGGGGTAGCATACACTCTACAACCAAATCGTATCAGATTCGTTCAATACTCCTTACTACCGATTCGTATCGAATTTGTTTCATGCATTTTTACAACCGTTTTGTATCAGATACATTGCATGCTTTCTACCATTGTCATTCATTGTTCCCCCATGCCGTGTGTTTTTAGTTCCCGCAGCGGAACTTACGAATTGTTTGTTCACGGTTCTTCTCTCTCATTTATTTACCAAAGTTATTGCCTGTGCGTCATGCATGGCGCCACACCACACTCTTCGGATGTGTTGCACATCCACTCCAGTCCAAAGCAAACCCAGTCGCACGTTCACTGTCCCAGGTAGGATTCGTTAGCTTGTTTGTCATGTCAAATTCGTGGCCACTCATGGTGTCACCTGTACCATATGTTTGGTTCCCGCAGTGGAGCTTACAAAGCATTGATACGCACTTCTCGTGTTCTATTTTCTACACCAAACCTCATTGTTTTGCCCCATGCACGGCATCACGCTACACCTTCCCGACATGTTTCACTCCAGCCACAGTCCGCCGCAAACTCACTTGCATGGCCCACTGTCGCAAGTAAGATTTGTTATTACATTCTTTATGTCCTATCAATTTGCTACCATTAGTTGTCTCCCATATCGTTCATTAGTGGCCCCTATGGAACCACGAGTCAAACAGGCGTTGTCCTTCTACCTTATACTGCTTTCTTAAGGTACAAACAAACCAGGTGTTTCTATCCTTTCTCAGTAACCAAATTCTTATTGATTGAGACCTTGTAACCATGCAAATCATCTCAGCAGCCTGACACCCTTGTTAAGACCCTTGCAACACATGACCTTTACAAAACGCAAAATAAAAAAATAAATAAATAAAAAAACGCGAAAAAAAAAACGCAAAAAAAAAACGCAAAAAAAATAAAACCTTTGCCACCACGCAATCTCAGCCCCTTGGCAACCTGACACCTGTTGAGACCGTTGCAACCACGCAAAATCGTCTCAGCAGCCTGACACCCTTGTTGAGACCCTTGCAAACGCAATATCGTCCCAGCAGCCCTCACACTCATTGAGATCCTTGCAACCACGCAAAATCATCTCAGCAGCCTGACACCCTTGTTAAGACCCTTGCAACACATGACCTTTACAAAACGCAAAATAAAAAAAAATATATAAAAACGCAAAAAAAAAAGAAAAAAAAGCGCAAAAAAAAACGCAAAAATAAAAAGAAAAAAAATAAAACCTTTGCCACCACGCAATCTCAGCCCCTTGGCAACCTGACATCCGTTGAGACCGTTGCAACCACGCAAAATCGTCTCAGCTGCCTGACACCCTTGTTGAGACCCTTGCAAACGCAATATCGTCTCAGCAGCCCTCACACTCATTGACATCCTTGCAACCACTCGTATATCGCCTCAGCAGCCTGACACCCTTAAGACCCTTGCAACACATGACCCTTGCAAAAGGCAAAAAAAAAAAAGAAAAAAAAGATATATAAAAAAGCAAAAAAAAAAAAGCAAAATTAAACATTAAAGTGCAAAAAAAAAAAAAACTTTGCCACCACACAATCTCGGCCCAGCAACCTGACACCTGTTTAGACCATTGCAACCACGCAAAATCGTCTCAGCAGCCTGACACACTTGTTGAGACCCTGGCAAACGCAATACCGTCTCAGCAGACTCACACTCATCGAGACCCTTGAAACCACACAAAATCATCTCAGCAGCCTGACACCCTTGTTAAGACCCTTGCAACACAAGGCCCTTACAAAAACGCAAAGGAAAAATATATATATATAAAAAAATAAAAAAAAACTCAAAAAAATAAATAAAAAGAAATGTTGCCACCACGCAATCTCAGCCCAGCAACCTGACACCTGTTGAGACCATTGCAACCACGCAAAATCGTCTCAGCAGCCCTACATTCATCAAGGCCCTTGCAACCACGCAAAACTGTCTCAGCAGCTTGACACCCTTGTTGAGATCCTTGCAAACGCAATACCATCTCAGCAGCCCCACATTCATCAAGGCCCTTGCAACCATGCAATACCGTCTCGGCAGCCTCACACCATTGATGAGACCCTTGCAAATGCAATACCGTCTCAGCAGCCCACATTCATCAAGGCCCTTGCAACCACGCAATACCGTCTCGGCAGCCTCACACCATTGTTAAGACCCTTGCAAACGCAATACCGTCTCAGCAGCCCCACACTCATCGAGAGCCTTGCAACCACGCAATACCGTCTCGAGCAACCACCCACTCATCAAAGACCTTTGTGACCACGCAGTCTCGCCCCAGCAACATGGCATTCACTGAGACCCTTGCAGACAGAAAAATGGGTGTTTTTCAGCCGCCCCTGATCTCTTCTCTATGTTATCTTACCAGTACGTCTACACAGGATCCCCAATCACTCCTCTATGATATATTATCAGTACATGTACACAGGATCATTTATAGTAATTTCTAGGCAGTTGAGTTCAGAAACCTTCTTAAAAAAAAAAAAAGGGTTCAGAGGCATGCGAAACGCCGATGCCTGTAACAGCTTGTAAACACAGCCACATGTGGTAACTCATGTTTACCAGCGTTTCATTTACAGTCGTTTTTATAAAAAAAAAAAAAGAAAAGGGGGGAATATTGTCTCAGCAACTTGACACTCATTTGAGACCCTTGCAAAATGTAATATCATCTCAGCTACCTCACACTCGTCTAGACCTTTGCAACCACACAATCTCATCTCAGCAACCTAACGCCCGTCCAGACCTTTGCAGCCATACAAAGTCGTCTTAGCAAACTTACACTCATTTGACACCATTGCAAACGCAATATCATCTCAGCAACCTGACACCCGTTCAGACCTTTGCAACCATACATAGTCATCTCAGCAGCCCGACACTCACTTGAGACCATTGCAAACGCAACATCGTCTCAGCAACCCCTCACTTGTTGAGACCCGTGCAACCACACAAGGCCACCTCAAAACAAACCTCATAATCATCGAGACCTTTGCAACCACGCAATATCGTCTCAGCAAACCAGACTGAGACCCTTGCAACCACACAATATTGTCTGCAGCAGTATAAAACACTTTGCAGCACGCACCTACGTGCAAACCCGAATACAAACTAAACTTGCAAACGCACCTCAGTGACAGTCAGCCAAACAAACACACAGTGGCACCCAGTTGGCCATTCATCTTTAGTGGCACGCGGGCCACTCAACTTTTCCCTGTCTTTTTCCCTGCAGTTAGTTCAGGTTTCCATCCAGCACCAGCGAGTGCACGTTGGCCTGCGAGTGCACGTTGGCCTGCGAGTGCACGTTGGCCTGCGAGTGCACGTTGGTCAGCGGGTGCACGTTGGTCAGCGGGTGCACGTTGGTCAGCAGGTGCACGTTGGTCGGCGGGTGCACGTTGGTCGGCGAGTGCACGTTGGTCGGCGAGTGCACGTTGATCGGCGAGGGCACGTTGGTCAGTGAGTGCACGTATATCGTCTTGTTGAGCACCTGTGTATTGTCTTGATTTTCTCACACCAATGCAAGATCCAGTCCAAGTTCTCAAACTAGACCAAGCATCAGTAGCAGACTTAGCTATGTGGGACAACTTCCCCACCTGATAGAACAGCATTTCAATCTTCATCCCGGCAGTGTCAGCCGAGCCACCACAGGCTTTTGCGTGCATTTTTCGTCCGCCACTGGTTCTCCAAACCTTGGCCCCCAGAAATTCTCTTAATTTCTGCTTCACCCAGTCTTCATCACGTCTCGTGCTGTACCCCATTGTGGCAGCTGCCCAGGTTTGGGGCCACACTTGAACTGGACAGACAGTGTTCTTCACCACAGACAATCAGGCCACAGTCGACTTTATCAATTAAGGTAGATGAAGCCTCTCCCCATCACGTCCTTCCTGCGCAGGCTCGCGCAGCTGTCACTCCGTCACCAGTTTAATATCTTCTGTAGTCATATTCCAGGAAAATGCAAAATTGCAGCTGATGCTCTGTCCCATTCTAACCTTATTTGTTTTTCCAGCAAGAGCCTGGAGCTGACCCAATAACCATCCCTGTCCCACCCTGGTCATTGCTGACGATGGACTGAAGTAGCATCTCACCAACTCAACTCAGCTTATTAACCACTCCTTGGCACGCAACACACTGAAGGCCTATCACACTGCTTGGAACACTAACTGCTAATTTTTGGCCACTTGCCTCGGAGCAGCAATAGGCAACGTTAGACACGTCCTAGCCTTCATATCGTATTGCCACACGCAGCTGACCCTTTCTCACAATACTATCACGCCATATCTAGATGACGTCCAGCATTTCCTGTCCCTGCAGGACCCCAGTAAACTGTCAGTATTCTCGAGCCCATGCAGTCAAGTCCCTCCTACAGAGCATACAGAAGCACCAACCTGTAGTCAGTGGCAAGCGCCTACCTTTCAAGAGTGCCCTCTTTAGGCACATGTCTGAAATCCTTATTCGTTCCCCATTTAGGGCCTTGTCCAGCATAGTCATCCTAGCAGCCATCTACCAGGCCTTCTACGGTTCCCACCGACCTAGTGAATTTACAGTCAGTGGCTCCGGCAGTCAGTCACTGCTCCGACGCCACCCGACTCGCTTTCGAACCCCTACACTCTCAGTCTGCAAACGCAACAAACCAGCCCCGGGGGTTGACATCAACCTGTTTCAGACTAACAATGCCTGACGCCCAGTGACGGTGTTTGACCGACTACTGCTCCATCTACCCAGCCAATCTGATTGTAGCTCGTTGCTACCCTTTCTAAACCAGCTCCCTGAGTGGCAGCCAGTTTGTCAAGCATGTCAGAATCCTAAGCAACTTGGGCTTCAAATGCCAGTCTGTTCTCAGGACATTCTTTCCGAATTAGAGCAGCCTCAACTGCCTCACAACAGGGAGTACCAGACCACGTAATCAAGATACCAGGCTGATGGGAAGTCTCCTTGTTTTGCCACATACATCCCAGATCCTCAGGAAGAAATGGCACAAGCCTTTACCAAGCTGGCTCAATAAATACAAGAAATCAATATAAGCTATTTCCCTATCTGAGTCTTTTGCCCCCTTTTCTTGGCATACTGACCAGGCCACCAAGGCACACTTCAGGTCTATTTATGTTGTAAGTCTTGTCGCGTGTTTATGTGATCCACATCACTCTCGGTCAGAGGGCCACGACCATAAATAAGAAGGCCAGTATGGTGGCCTGAGTTTATGGGAGGAGCCCGGAGGGTTATTTAAGCAGCCCACTCACACATGCTCTTTGTCGGTTCAGTGTGCAGTACTACACGTCACTGGGCCGACTCTTCCCAGCTCACCTCATGTCCGTGAGTCTGCGCATTCAATCGCATTCGACACCCTCCCACCCTTCCCTTTTTCAGGGCACTTCTCAGCATATCCTTCTTCAATTAACTACCCATTACTTACTTTGGGTATGCCCCCTTTTCTTGGCATACTGACCAGACCACCAAGGCACACTTCAGGTCTATTTATGTTGTAAGTCTTGTCGCGTGTTTATGTGATCCACATCACTCTCGGTCAGAGGGCCACGACCATAAACAACGTTTTGCCCACACACCATCATTTTAAATGAAGTTTTTTAAAACGTCGTTTTATTTTATCACAAAAAACGACCGTGTGTACGCGGCATTACTCTACGCGTGCTGACGTCACCGCTATCGACTATCCGGAAGGACTAGCGAATGTTTGAGCCGGCCGGCTACATTTTTTAGACGCTAATCTTGTACACCTACCATGTGAGTGTATTTTTTTTTTTTATTATTAATCATAGAATTTATCTACGGTACTACTCTATTTTGGCCTTCTCTTTATTTTATCTACACTCCGGGATCTGGCATGCACCGATGTATGGTTTACCTACATATGGAGTTGAACAGTAGATGATCAGTAGAAGCAAGCCTACCATAGAAACATAGAGCTACATGCGATCGTGATCTTAGCAATAAGATCATTGGGAGTTGGTAAGCAGGCAATTTTATTAGAGGTGGAGGTGCCCTTTGTCTGATCTTACTCCATGAACTTTTTTCAAACACACTTCGGGTGCAAGTTTGACACACATGGACTTTATTATCTGTATTTGAATGTGATATTTTTTGGATTTGTCACGCCATCTACGTTTCACTTATGTTCACATTAAGAGGAATGGTCACATTTTGATATTTGATTTATGATATATTTGTCAGTGCAGCGCAGCATATTTTTGATTTTATAGGTAATTTATGTGTATCGCACATTGTTTATCCAGCAGCAGCAACCAATCACTTTATTGTTTTGTATATTTTGTCAAAGACCTGCGCAGTAATTTTTTTTCCACATTACTCTTACTGCATAACCAACTGTAAAAATAAATTCGAACGGGAAACTGGGCCCCTTGTATCAGAAATGTGCACAGAAGGGACCATAAGCACAGAAATTACAGCTCTGGTGTTTAGGAGAAGTGAAAAGTTGGAAGTAGCTTAACTCTCCTTCTTCCACCTAAAACTGAAATATGGGTTTTGAGGAAAGTGACACCATAATAACATTTCTTTTTATTTATATAGATAGATAGTATTGCCATCTGTTAATGATCCTACAGTAGGAGTACGTTTCTTGCTGTTAGAAGGTGGGAAGAAAATGTTTTGCATTACAACATATTAATCCTCCTTTTCTAGGTCTGTCTGCCAATTTCTACACCTACACCTTTCTGGGATCCAGGCAACAGCAAGCATTTAATCTATGCCTGAGGCCACACAATAGATTACAGTTGCCGCCTCTGCATACATTCTCTTATTCAGTGTAAAAGATCTTGGCTTCAAGGAGATCTCAGTGGAAACCAGATTCACTGAATACCAGGAAGATACAAATAGCCACAAGAGTTTCAATGTAAAATAGTAGAGTGTGCAGACAACAATTAACTCTTTACTAGCTAAGAAAATCTTTCAGAACTTTAGCAAATGTAGTCATTCTGCAGGGTTTTTTTTGGTGATCAACGTGGAACTTCAGCCATTATTGCGCTTTGGATAGAGTGGTGAAGGACTAGATCCCCTGGTGACCATCATGGCATAGCTGAACTTTGTTTCCAATCTCTAGAGTGCATATACATAACCAACTCCTACATAGATCTCTAAGCCCCCAACCCTAACTGAACCATGCTATATCCTCCTAGCAGAGCCTAATTTACCATTAGGAACAATGGGCTTGTGTTTATAGGTGTCAGAGAGGAAGAGACAGATTTATCTTGTCTAAATTTTGGCCACACATTTTTCCCATCACAGATAGAACTACATTTACCAGTAAAGCAAGCAATCATTCCCTGTAAAAGTGGTGATCATAGCACGGAGGTGTTGCTGTGGGCACCAGTGATAAAAATCTGACCTTTCCTCTCAACATTTTAAAATTATACATGATTCATAAAAAAAAAAAAAGGCAGATTCTTCCATCCACATATTTAGCCAGCCATACATGAATCACAATTTGTCCAGTTTCGCAGGGACTGCCCAAATTTGGATCCATGTATGGGCTATTTGGTTGCACACAAGTGGATCTATTGATCCGTGGGTTTTGAATTGCTTTTCTTACAATCCTGCAAGCTGTTCTGTCTGATATTTTTCTTGGTCTTCCAGATCTTGCTTTAACTTCCACTGTTCCTGATGACTGCCATTTCTTAATTACATTCCGAACAGAGGATATTGACATCTGAAAACGCTTTGCTATCTTCTTATAGCCTTCTCCAGCTTTGTGAGTGTCAACAATTTTCAGTTTCAGTTTTCTAGACAACTGCTTAGAAGAACTCATGGTGCTGATTGTTGGGGCAAGGTCAGATGAGTCTGGGCATTTAAAACCTTTGAGATTGACATCACCTGTTCTTCCCAGACGATGATTGAGAACAATACATGACACTGGCACGTCTCAGCTTTGCAAAGGGGCAGTGCATGCTATAAATTCTGCAGGGTGCCCAAACTTTTGCAGATGCCATTTTTTCCCCTGTAATTTTGAAAGTGTAAATGATGGAAATAAAATCTAACTTTTTTTGACATATAAGAATGTCTAATCTGGAATTTGATGCCTTTTAGAGATTTTTCCATCTTTCCTTGGCTTCGTTATGCACATTAATACAAATTTTTACCTGGGGTGCCCAAACTTTCTATCCCCACTGTATGTTATATCTAAGACAATAACTCCAGCGGATGTTGGCCTTAGGCTTGTGTCTGAGCAAAGATGTCTCTGTAAAGAAAAGCAAATGAAGGCATCATCATGGTCAATGTTGGGTGATCTTTGTGAAAAGCAATAAAAACCTGTGCCACACTTAAAGCAGTATAAAACCCAAAACCAAAATTGTAATATATTGCATTGCAGTTTACCTACGGCAGGGGTGCCCAACCTTTTGAAGAGCGAGGGCCACTTAAGCAACTTGGTAACCAGTCGCGGGCCACAATGAATGGAGTGGGCGGATGACAGGTCACGGCTACTCTATAGGCCCGCCAATCCACCCAGATGGAAGGGGACAAATTCCCTTCTGTTTTTCGGATTGGAGGTAGGTGGGCGTAAACGGACATCTGTCCCTCTATAGAGGTGAATTGAGGGTCTCATTTAGTTGGGCTGATCATGTGAAAAGGGCCTAAGACTACTTTGTGCTGTGGTTTTCCCACAACGCGGTTGCAACTTAGTGCACCTGTGTCTATCCTGCGGGTGATCTGAACTTTGCCATAGACTCCACCTGTGGCAAAAGCTGGCACTGTACAGGAAGCATCAGCTTATAGGGTTCTGCTCCGCAGCTGTTTTCTTCCTCTACCACCAGCTTCATTGACAACACTGATGCTGCGGTATGGCGGGTTGGCATCCTGCGATCTGGGCTTGCCAACCCACCATTCCAGAGCAGGAGGCCGCGGGCCACATCAGATGGCTCTGCGGGCCACATGTGGCCCCCGGGCCACTGGTGGGCTACCCCTGACCTACGGTATCATTAGATGTCAACAAAAAGAATTGCTCCACCTATGGTGGCACTTTGATAGGCCAAACATTGATGTATATAAAAGATGTTTTAATGAAAAATAGTGTCTATCAAAGTTTCCCGGACAAGGGGGAAGGGGCTGTATATGACAGCTCGCGGCGGGAGACACAGCTATTGAATTAAAAGCTGTTATGTTCCCCACTCTTTGAACAACCAGGCCTTTCCGAAAGCTTAAAAGACGAGCTCGCCCGAGTGGGGGTACCCGAGACTCTGGAAGATCTAATCACCAAAGCCATCCAGATTGACCGTCGACTTCGTGAATGCCGGGCCAAGCGTTCTTCCCAGTCAAATCGTCCCACCTGGATGACCGCAAGAGTACCAATGCCGGCTTCTCGCTACCTGCCTCCCACCGGTCTGAGTCCTCCCAGCACCAACCCGGACCCACCTGAGCCCATGCAACTCGGCCTCATGTGACCAACGTTACTACCCGAAGAGCGGGCACACCGCCGCCAACTAAACCTTTGCCTGTACTGCGGCGGAACCAGCCACTACGTGCGCAACTGCCCTGTTAAGACACGTAAGTGCCTCCTGCCAGCTCCTGTTAACTTCTCAGCCCTGTCGGCCAACGCAACCCACCTCGCTTTACCTTTCTCGTTACAATGCCAGGGAAGGAATGTCCCAGTCAACGCTATCATTGAGTCCGGCGCATGTAGCTGCTTCATTGATGCCACCTTTGTCAACTTGCACAACATCCCGTTACGAAGAAAAACCCATGGACTCTCTGTTTTCCTGGCTGACGGCTCCTGCATCAGTTCAGGACAGGTAACTCAAGAAATTCTTCCCCTGCCTGCTCTAATAGCCCCTCAACACAAGGAACTGCTAATCCTGGACGTTATCTCCTCCCCTCTGTTCCCGGTGATCCTAGGTCTCCCCTGGCTCCAGGCCCACAATCCTCTGATCAACTGGGTATCCGGAGAGGTGTCGTTCCAGTCCCCCTACTGTCAGCAGCACTGTATGCCCGGGCCCCCTTGCTCACCTGCTACCTTACTATGCTTAGACTCTGACCCTAACCTGCTTCAGTGCATCCCTGAACCGTATCACGATTTCTTGGAAGTTTTTAGTAAATAGGGGGCCGACTCCCTTCCGCTCCATCGCCCTTATGACTGTCCAATTGAGCTCCTTCCAGGGGCCGAGATTCCCTTTGGGCGTATCTTCCCGTTGTCGGAAAAAGAACAAGAGGCCCTAAAAATCTATATTTGAACAAGGGGTTTATCCGACCCTCTACCTCTCCCGCGGGTGCTGGGATATTCTTTGTTACCAAGAAGGACCGATCCCTCCGTCCTTGTGTGGACTATCGTGAACTAAATAACATCACGGTGAAGAACCGATACCCACTACCCCATGTACCCGAGCTCTTCCAAAAACTGAGGTCGGCCGTCGTATTCACCAAGCTGGACCTGAGAGGGGCCTACAACCTGGTCCGTATTCGGAAGGGGGATGAGTGGAAGACTGCCTTCCGTACCCGATTCGGTCATTACGAGTACCTAGTCATGCCCTTCGGTCTGTGTAATGCACCCGCCACCTTCCAACACTTCATTAACGACGTGTTCAGAGACTTCCTGGACATTTTTGTGATTGTTTATCTCGATGACATTCTAGTCTTTTCCGGATCGCTGGCCAGACATCGGGAACAAGTCCTCAGCCGACTCCGTTTATACCGACTATATGCCAAGGCGGAGAAATGCGAATTTGAGCAGCAGACCATCCAGTTCCTGGGCCTGGTAATCTCCCCCACGGGAATCAAAATGGATCCTCAGAAGGTGTCTGCCATACTCCACTGGCCGGTCCCTCTGGACAAGAAGGGAGTACAACGCTTTGTGGGGTTTGCAAACTTCTATAGGAGGTTTATCAGGGGGTTTTCTGCAATAATTTCTCCCATCACGCATTTAACTAAACAGAATCTCCGTTTTCACTGGAACCCAGAGGCCCAAGAGGCCTTCGATAAACTCAAGAAGCTTTTCACCTGAGCTCCCATCCTCAGCCACCCTGACCCAGCAGTACCTTATATCCTTGAGGTGGACGCATCTGAAGTCGCAGTGGGGGTTTTTCTCTCTCAACGCCAGGGAAATAAGGACCTAATGCATCCCGTCGGGTTCTTTTCCCGGAAGCTTTCTCCTGCGGAGAAGAATTATGATGTCGGAGATCGTGAATTACTCGCCATCGAGACCGCCTTGGAGGAATGGAGGTACCTGCTGGAAGGCGCGGCCCACCCGGTATTAATTTATACCGATCAAAAAAATCTCGAATACCTGAGATCTGCTAAGAGACTGAAACCCCGTCAGGCCCGTTGGGCGCTGTTTTTCTCATGATTCTGTTTCCATATTACGTACCGGCCAGGTTCAAAAAACACCAAGCCGGATGCACTTTCTCGGATGTACGATAACCCTAAGGATATATCTGTGCCCGACACCATCTTACCAGCAGGCAACTTTTTACTTCTCCAGACCGATTTGCTCTCTCACATTAGGGAGGTATCCACGGATGCTTCCAAACCCCCAGGCTCCACCTTAACATCCAGGGATGGACTGTTCTGGAGAGGCAACCAAATTTTCGTTCCAGGAAGCAGTCGCGTGGAGGTCCTGAAGCTCCTGCATGACCACCCGTTGGCAGGGCACTTTGGGGTTCGCAAAACCATTGAACTGGTACGTCGTACCTTCTGGTGGCCAGACTTAGAAGACTTCTGCAAAACATATGTTAACGCGTGTCCCACCTGTAATCGGAACAAGACCACAAGGAACCGAGCCTGGGGACTACTAAAACCCCTACCCGTACCTGGAAGGCCCTGGGAGATAATCGCAATGGATTTCATAGTGGAGCTTCCACGTTCAGAGGGGTGTACAGCAATTTTTGTGGTCGTGGACCGTTTATCTAAAATGGCTAATTTCCTCCCATTAAAGGGTACCCCGACAGCTGCGGAGACGGTCCGCATCTTCATTAAAGAAATCGTCCGGTTACATGGAGTTCCTGCCAACATCATATCCGATAGGGGAGTTCAGTTCACGTCACGCTTTTGGAAAGCGTTATGCGAGACTTTGAAGATCAAACTCGCCTTCTCCTCAGCCTACCATCCCCAAACCAACGGGCAAACGGAGAGAACCAACCAGACTCTCGAACAATACATTAGGTGTTTTACGTCCTTCTTCCAAGACGACTGGGTCTCCCTGTTACCTCTAGCGGAGTTCGCGTATAACAACGCCAGCCATTCAGCCACTGGACAGTCCCCCTTCTTTGCCAATTACGGCTTTAATCTAACCTTTCTACCTGACTTTTTTTCAGAATCTCCAGTCCCGGCAGTGCAGAGTACGATGGAGTTCCTCAGCCACAACAACCAGGTGTTGCGAGAAGCAGTGACTAAAGCCCAAGCCGATAGCAAAAGGTTTTTCGATAGGAAAAAGAGAGGCGAGCTGGATCTTCAACCAGGTGTGGCTATCTACAACTAACCTCAGGCTGGCCTGTCCTTCAAAAAAGCTGGGACCGAAGTTCATGGGGCCCTTTCCAATACGAAGGAGGATCAATGAGGTTTCGTATGGACTATCCTTACCTGACTCCCTGAAAGTTCATCCAGTATTCCATGTCTCATTGTTGAAACCTGCATCTCCTGACCCCTTTCCTGACAGAGGGACCAGTCCTCCAGAACCAGTTTTGGTTGATGGTTGCGAGGAATATGTTGTGGAGGCTATCCTTGATTGTAGGAAACGGCAAGGACAAGCACAATTTTTGGTAAAATGGAAGGGGTATGGCCCAGAGGACAATTCTTGGGAACCTGAAAGCAACATCCATGCACAGAGACTGATTCGTGCTTTCTTCTCTGCTCATCCCGAAAAGAGGGACCGACTTGGCATCCGGAGGCTGCCTCTTGGGGGGGGGCAATGTCAGGGACCTACCTATGGGCTCTGGCGAGCGCGCATGCACGCACGTACTGGTGGCTGGAATCAGCGCCGGGCGTCTGTTGCGCGCATTCGTGCGCCAGCCATGCGCGCGCGTGCACCTGTTGCGTGCGCGTTAAACTTGACTGGCGCCACTCTGCCTTTAAAAGGCTAGTAGCAGCACTGACACCTCGCTGTTTGCTCTGCAGCGTTGTTCCTACAAACCTGTGACCTGTTATCTGTTACCCTTATCTGACCCGGCTCCGTCTGACTACCTGAATACCTCCAACCGACCCTTGGCTTGATTTGACTCCGCTCTGCTCTCCTGCCCACCGTTACCAGACCCGTGCCTGAATCTGACCACGCTACCTCCTCTTAAAGGGACTTCCTGGTCATCTGCTCATCCGCCCCCTGCTGGCCTCATACCTGTTACTATTTAATCCTAACCAAGCTTGCCTCTCCAGCGTTAGCTATCCGGATCCAGTGTCAGCCTTCCAGAGATGCGGTCTCCTGCACGGACTGTCCGAAGAACCACCAACCCGGCCGGACCGCTGTGTCATCAGGCATTCTTACCTCGCCGCGCTCCCGGGCCCGCTCTCTCCACTCCAGCGGCCCCCGAACCCGGGCTGTAAGAGAGGCTCCTCCCTGCACACTAGGCTCTGACCACAAGATACGTTCCAGTACATAACAAAAAGAATTGCAATTCTCATTTTGACCAGAATCGTGCAGCTCTAATATACACACACACATATATATATATATATTGTGACAGGAAGTCAGGTAAATCTGTGGGTGTTGTCACAGACGGGAGATACATTTCTGCCTTGTTTAGACAATTCACCAATTACTCTCAGGTGTCGGCTACAGAGGTAGCCAGAAAGGTTTAGGGTGTTGGAAAGCTTCAGCTGTTCAGTATGAGGCAATTAAGGCCTCTATAAGTTATCCAGAGGATGACTACTGATTGCTGCATCCTGAGGCTTTTTGAGCTAAGGAGAGCAGTGAGCTGAGAAAGACTTCTGAAGAGGTGAGGTGGTGTTGATTTTTCTGTGTGATAAAATTCAAAAAAGACTATTGTTTTACTGCTGTATGACCAGCAGTGTCTGCCCAGCAGTAGGCTGTGCCAGACTCCACAGATAGGTTCCTGTGTGGTGAAGGTAGACGCCTCAAGTGGCCACGGTTTATTTTATGTTTTGTTTTGTTTATGCTGTTTAGATGCTTGCACTTGTTTCCAGCAATATGGAAGAATAAACCATAATCTTTGTTTTCAACTGTCCTCGGCTGCCTCTCTGTATAGTTCAGTGTGTAGTGAACCCACCCAGGGGGTCACACACACCCGCTACCGAGCTGAACCCTTACAATATATATATATATATATATATATATATATATATATATATATATATTGTGACAGGAAGTCAGGTAAATCTGTGTGTGTTGTCCCAGACGGGAGATGTTTTTCTGCCTTGTTTAGACAATACACCAATTACTATTGGGCGTCGGCTGCAGAGATGGCCAGAGAGGTTTGGGGCGTTAAAAGGTTTCAGCTGTTCAGAATTAAGCAATTAAAGCCCCTATAAAGACAGCCTAGGGATGACGACTGATTGCTGCATCCTGAGGCTTTGGGAGTGACGGAGCAGTCACAAGCACTTCTGAAGAGGTGAGGTGTGAGAAATATCAAAGAGACTTTTTTTGTTGTTTTCTGCTGTAGGACCAGCAGTGTCTGCCCAGCAGTAGGCTGTGCCAGACTTAATAGGTAGGTTCCTGTGTTGGGAAGGTAGACGCCGCAAGTGGCAAGGGTTTATTTTATGTTTTGTTTTGTTTATGCTGTTTTTATGCTTGCACGTGTATCCAGCAATATGGAAAAATAAACCATATCATTTGTTTTCAATCCTCCTCAACTGCCTTTTTGTACAGTTTAGCGTGTAGTGAACCCATCCAGGGGGTCACACACACCCGCTACCGAGTTAATCCCTCACACATGGTGGAGTGCCGTGGGCAATTAAAGTAAACCCAAAATGGAGGAGATGCTAAAACAGCTGATTATAGCAAATGCAAATCAACAGCGGAGCCTTGCAGCTCAACAATGGGCTCACCAAGAGAGCCTTGCAGCTCAAAGACAAGCTCACCGAGAGAGCATGGCAGGTTGGGAGGCCATCATGAAACAATTTAAGAGAACAGAGGAAAAGGATAGCAAGCCCTCTCTGATTGAGAATCCAGAGGACCATAATGCTATGGAGGTTACCACGTCTGTTGTTGAGACGGAATCATCACCGGAGTGTAGTACTTCACCAGAGGAACAAGAAGTGGAGCCAGAGGAGTGTGCCCTGGCAGAGCCTGAAACTCCCGAAGTGAAGGAGCCGCCATTAGTAGTAGAAGAGTCTGTAGAGCCTGTTGAATCCAATGTTGTGAATGGTGTTCCAGAGGTCAAACCAGACGAGACCAAACCAGAAGAGAAAGACCCTCATGTACAAGAAGATGCTGAGGAGGTCCCGGCTGTCCCCGCAGTAACAGATCCTATGAAGCTGAATCGACGGTCGGACAGTTCTGCTAAATACAGTAGAGAACCTTTAGCAAATACATTGAAGAAACTTGATGATCCAGCTACCAAAGCTGTTACCTTGGAAATGGAACCCAACAAGTTTAAAGGCAAGATTTTGTATTGCTCCAGATCTTTTCGCAAAGCCAAATTGCTGCATTACCATATAAAGTATTTCCCTGGCATTGACAAGTCAGAGCAGGATCAGAGTCCTGTCACAATCCATATGCAGACAAGAGGCTCTTTAGCTCACGAAAAGGCCAGTCAGCAAAGCGCAAAGAGAAGACGCACTACAAACAGTTCAAATTCCCACCGACCGTCCCTAAGAGACAAAAGCAAGGAGAACTTAATCCAGAAGTCTCATCGCAAGCCAGACAAGCTGTCTGAAAGTGTTAAAGAACAAGTAAGAGAAAAGTTAAAAGATTTCTTGAGTCCGAAATCAAAGAAAAAAAAGAAGAAAAAGAAAGCAAAGTCAAAGCTGTCTGGTAGTGAAGAGAACATAGATGTTTCTAAGGAGCTCGCACCAAAAAAATTACAACCTTCAAAGCTCAACAGTGATTATAAGGCCCCGTGTTTCGGTAAAAGCAGCGATCATGGATGCCATCCATATACAAGGCTAAGTGATGAGGAGACGCTCAGCGATTCTTGCCCGGAAAGCTTACTTTGGAGTGATGAGGATTACAACGAAGAGATCGTTGTCACGCATGCTCATGGTTTTCTAAATGTTGGCCGCAACAGGAGCAAGTACATCTCTGCCAAGCAAAGACTTGTGATGGACAATATGGATGAGAATGCTATGGATGCAAATATGGGTGAACTGTTAGATCTCTGCTTGGGAAAGTTTTACCAATCACAGTCCAACACCAGCCAGCCTGATGCAAATGACTCCAAGATAGGGGTTATGAATGAGTTGCTGGGACTCTGCTCTGGAAATTTTATCTGTCAAGATTATGGTCCAAATCAAGAATCTTTTAGTTGTACAAAGGCTCATGCTGAAAATGAGAAAAGTGACCTAATGTCTGAAGCAGTTGCTCTCTGTTCCGGTTCTTTCACCAACAGAGAAAATGAAGAAAATGAGGCCGGGTTTGAGGATTTCCATCTTCTACCATGTGATGATTCTGACAGCGAAGAGCTTGCAGAAGTTCAAAGTGGTGCAGAAGATTAAGAGGAGGAAGTGAAGGTGGAAGTAAAGGTGGAAATGGCAGTAAAGAAAGAGCCGGTCCTGTCACTGCTGGATGTCCTGGAGGAGGATGACGCCTTGCAGGATGAGGCATCTGATGTGCTGGCGGGGAGCGATTCCGAAAAGTGCTCCTACCCCCTGGGTTATGTGAAGAGACAAGCGCTGTACGCCTGCAGTACCTGCACCCTGCATAAAGAGGAGCCTGCTGGGATATGTCTGGCCTGTGCATACAAGTGTCATGAAGGCCACGACCTGTTTGAGCTCTACACCAAGAGGAAATTTCGCTGTGATTGTGGAAATGCCAAATTTAAACAGCTGGAGTGCAAGTTATATCCGGATAAAGAGAAGGAAAACCTGGCTAATAATTACGACAATTTCTTTGGCATGTACTGCACATGTAAGAGACCGTACCCCGATCCTGAGGATGAGCCCCTAGATGAGATGATCCAGTGTGTGGTGTGTGAGAACTGGTTTCATGGTCGGCACCTAGGGTAAGGTGACCAGATTTTTTTTAATGAAATCCGGGGACATTTTTTTTATTGGCAAATGGTAAACTATTTTATAAGCATATTTTCCTCAAATTATATATGCAGTCAGTGGTGTAGTGTGGGTTGTCAGCACCCTGGAAGAGGCAAGAAATGTGCACCCCGACCAGAATTTTAGCACTCCCTGAGTCCCTTCCACTAGTACAGTAGTTCTGACCAACTTGATTCCTTCACTGACATACCTGACCACTGCACTAACCTTTCTGATTCCTACACTGACCACTACATATCCCTACACTCACCTACCTGATTGCTACACTGACCACTACACTGACCTACTTGATTCCTATACTGACCACTACAATGACCTACCTGATTCCTACACTGACCTATCTGACCACTACACTGACCTACCTGATTCCTACACTGACCACTACACTGACCTACTTGATTCCTATACTGACCACTACACTGACCTACCTGATTCCTACACTGACAACTACACTGACCTACCTGATTCCTACACTGACCTATCTGACCACTACAGTGACCTACCTGATTCCTACACTGACCACTACACTGACCTACTTGATTCCTATACTGACCACTACACTAACCTACCTGATTTCTACACTGACCTATCTGACCACTACACTGACCTACCTGATTCCTACACTGACAACTACACTGGCCTACCTGATTCCTACACTGACCACTACACTGACCTACCTGATTCCTACACTGACCTACCTGACCACTACACTGACCTACCTTATCCCTACGCTGACCTACCTGATTCCTACACTGACCACTACACTGACCTACTTGAATCCTATACTGACCACTACACTGACCTACCTGATTCCTACACTGACCTATCTGACCACTACACTGAGCTACCTGATTCCTACACTGACCACTACACTGACATACCTGATTCCTACACTGACCTACCTGACCACTACACTGACCTACCTGATTCCTACACTGACCTACCTGATTCCTTCACTGACCAATACACTGACCTACATTCGAGGGGTCAGATAAATATAACGGGTGGGCCGGTATTGTCAGATTTTTTTTCATCTTAATGCATAGAATGCATTAAGGTGAAAAACAGGATTTACCATCAAAATAGCAACGTATATCCACGGTGGGCGGTACGGAAGTGGTTAAACAAAATATGTTTTTGAAGAAACTCTTTTACTTTTCTCATTCACGTACTTTTACCCTAACCCTATTACACTTACCTAGGAAAATAATCAAAAAAAAGTCTGGAGCCCCGCTTTAACCTGTAATTCATTATTCCCCTGCAGTACTTCTATTCTGCCACAAGAGGCCCTCAGTCTTCTGGATTGAACGTAGCCTAAGAAGAGGACAGAGGACATATTATGAACGAATGGGCGTAATGGCTCCATCTCCTGAAGGGCACCACTATGGCAAACTTTATTTATAATGCATTCATGCAGACTATATAGTGTACATTCTGAGCTTTTGAAAAACTGCACTGGCTGAATCAATAGTTGAAAATAGAAGAAATAAAGCCTAAAAAAGAAAACAAATGCAGCCATCACATCTAAGAATTGATAAGCTGTTTATAATAAATAATTGCTTACTGCGCACAGGTTTTTAAGGTTCTACGCCTGGCGTAATTACCAAGAGCTTTCCTGAGCCCGCCGCTCGCGCCCCCTTCAGCCTGTTATACAAGTAAATGGCTTTACAACAGTCGCTGCGTGCCCGTGGGGGTGTGCATCGCGGCGATCTGTGGTGCTGTGTGTCAGTCTGACAATCCGCTTCACCGATTATGGTAAAGAGTCTCCGACTGAGGCTCGTTACCACGTGATCAGCCGTGTCCAATCATGGGTGATTATGATGTAAACAGGAAGAACCATTGATGGGCTTTTCCTCACTTGTGTCTGACAGACGCGAGTAGAGGAGAGCTGATCAGTGGCTCTCCTGACAGGGGGTGTCTGCGCTTATTGTTTATCCGCACAGCCCCCCTCGGATGCCCACACTGGACCACCAGGGATGTCATCAGGTCCACCAGTGAAGCCTTAACATGTGGATGGTTAGGTACGTCCCCCCCGTGGCCATTCACGTGTGCCATCATATGCCCAATATATGCCAATCAGTGCCCACAAATGGGCACTGACTTGCACCATTATGGAACAAAGAAAATCAGTGATGCCCAGCAATGCCACCCATCAGTGCCACCTATCAGTGCCACCTATCAGTGCCCACCTATCAGTGACCATCAGTGTCCAGCCGTGCTACCTATCAGTGTCACCCATAAGTACCCATCAATGCCACCATATGTACCCATCAGTGCCACCTATGAGTACCCATCAGTGCCACCTATGAGTGCCCATCAGTGCCACCTATAAGTGACCATCAGTGCTGCATACCAGAGTAAATGTGTCAGCATTTACCTGCGCATTCGCACGTCTGGCATATTTTCCCAACGTGCAACTTCATGTTTGGAAAATCAGTTGGATGTGCACACGTGGATAAACGTTGATCATGGTTTACAAAAGCACAGCCATTCACTTGTATGGCAGGCTGTATGCGGCTCATGTGGCTTGCCGGGGGGGGTATTGGAAAAACACAGGAAATTATGTCAGGTGTATAAAATGCTCAGTGTGCGTGAATCCCAATTAAATATTTTTTTTTGTTTAGGCCATTTGGGACTTGTTTGTATTTCCTTACAATTCCAAAAAATTTAAATTTCTACAGTGCAAAAAAAAGTGAAAAAGAAAAAAGAAAAAAGTGCCTCACTGCTTTTGAAGATAAGCTGACTTCCCCTTTTTGCTGTGCGAAGTGTAGTAGAGAAATAATTTCTCTTTATTTTTATCTCGTACTCCGACTAGAATTTCAAAACCTGCTCTGGGACTGCACTGGTTGCTGCAATGACATAAAAGGCACGATCCATCAGTCTCTCATTAACCACCTAAGGACCCCTTCACACCGATCTATGTCGGCAGAAGGGCACGGCGTTTAAAAAAAAATCTGAGAATTACCATGCGAGAAAAAAATTGCAACGACCGCCATTTTATTCTCTAGGGTGTCTGCTTAAAAAAAAAAAACATATATAATGTTTGGGAGTTCTGTGTAATTTTCTAGCAAAAAAAAAATAAAAAATGATGATTTTTACATGTAGGAGAGAAATGTCAGAATTGGACTGGGTGGCAAGTGGTGGTTTAAAAAAAAAGTGGCAGTTATTTTCCAGTAAACAGCCTGCGGATTTGAAAGGTCACTGAGCTAAAAACAGAACAAGCTCATGCTGGTCACAGCTGGTATAACAGCTTTGAGAATAATTGAGTCTACAAACAGGAATAAAATGATTTTATTCTGCACTGGAGGCATTAAACATGAAAGAAAACTGATTTAAATACACCACAAATGTCCCAAATTTATTTTTATTTAAAAAAAAAATGTTTTTTACCAGTTGAGATGGACCTAAATTGCATATTGGCAGTTATTGTCATGGCAACAAAACTCCAACTGCTACCAGAGAATATTCAAATCAGTGGGCGGAGTCACTGATTGTCACTGCAACAGAACTCCAACTGCCACCAGAGAATATTCCAGAAAGTGGGTCATGTGACATCACATCTCAGACCTCATATAAGCAGGCTCCCAGGGAGTTGTGGGTCATTCAGAATCTGGAGTCAGACGGAGGAGGAAGCGATTCTGAGTTTCTCTGCGTTGTTGCTCATTTTTTGAAAAATGATGCGGCTTTTTAGGAGAAATAAAATGCATCAGTTGCAGGATTCCCTGAAAACCATCACAGAGGAATCTGTTTTACTGAAAGTGGGACCTTTAATAGAGGATCACCCACCACCTACCATCCAGCCTATAATACCTACCCCCCAGAAGGGTAGGTGTTGGGCAATTAGACAGCTATGGAAGAAGATGAAGGGAAGATGCAATGTGACGATCCCTCTGATCACCAAAGAGGAAGACGTTGTACTTCTCAGCATAATCCCCATAACAGAGGACCGCCCACCTGAGGATACCGCCCCTCCGAGGGGTGAGGGGAGGGCCAATGGGCGGGGGGAGGAGGAAGCTGAACACAGACTTCAGCCCATTCCTCAACTAGAATTCACAAGAGACGAGGTCATTGGTGGTAAGTATTTTAACCCATTCATGACAAAGCCTATTTCTGACATTTGTTGCTTAGAGCCATTTCACACTGGTGCATTTTTGCGGCGTTTTTGCGGTAAAAATAGCGCTATTAAAACGCTCATAAAACGCTCCCCATGCCCCTCTCCATTGAAATTAATTAAAAACGCGTTAAAAATGCAGTAAATCGCAGTGTTTTATCGCTATTTTAACGCTCTGTTTTTACAGCGTTTTTAATACATTTGAATGGAGAGGGGCATGGGGAGCGTTTTATGAGCGTTTTAATAGCGCTATTTTTACCACGAAAACGCGGCAAAAACGCAGCAAAAAGCACCAGTGTGAAAGGGCTCTTACAAGTTAAAATCAATAGTTTTTTGCTAGAAAATTACTTAGAACCCCCAAACATTATATATATATTTTTAGCAGAGGATCTAAAGAATACAATGGTGATTGTTGCGATATTTTATGTCACACGCTATTTGTGCAGCGGTCTTTCAAACGCATTTTTTTTTTGAAAAAATACACTTTCATGAATTAAAATTTTTTTTTACAGTGAAATGAGCCCAATTTTTTGTAGAATGTAAAAGATGATGTTACGCCGAGTAAATAGATACCAAACATGTGACACTTTGAAATTGCGCACACTCATGGAATGGTACAGTTCAGGAGGGGGTGCTCTCTCACCCCCCTCCCCCTCTTTTCCTGCGGTTGCTTGCTCGTATAAGGGTCTGGTATGGATTTTTAGGGGACCCCTTCGCCATTTTTTTCTTTTTTTTGGTGCAGGGTTCCCCTTAAAATTCATACCAGACCCGAAGGGCCTGGTATGGAAGAACTACGGTACCTAAAAATCTTCATAGGCGACGCTTTAAAGAAAATCTAGTGCTAGAATTAGGGTTGTCCGGATACCACTTTTTTAGGACCCAGTACAAGTACCGATACTTTTTTACTCGCCGATACCGAATACCGATACTTTTTTACTCGCTGATACCGAATACCGATACTTTTTTTTAAATGCAGCCACGTGTCCCCAAATGCAGCCTTGTGTCCCCAAATGCAGCCATGTCCCAAAGTTCAGCTATGTCCCTCTGATTAGCCATGTCCCTCTGATTAGCCATGTCCCTTTGTTCAGCCATGTCCCTCTGTTCAGCCATGTCCCTCTAAGTTCAGCCATGTCCCTCTAAGTTCAGCCATGTCCCCCTGTTCAGCCATGGTCCCCCTGAGTTTAGCCATGTCCCTCTGTTCAGCCATGGTCCCCCTGAGTTTAGCCATGTCCCTCTGTTCAGCCATGGTCCCCCTGAGTTCAGCCATGGTCCCCTAAGACATAAACATGTCAACCCCCCCCCCTCCTCCCGCCACTGCTGACATCTACTTACTATGCGATGCGCGAACACAACAGCTGTCATTTGCATTTGAAAAGCTGTGTTTTCCCGCCGCGCCGACAAGTATAGCCCCTCCCCCTTGCCCGGGCACTTTGATAGACAGGTCACCCGTCCGATGTACTAGCGCAAGTACTAGCGCAAGTACTCGGTATCGGTCCCGATACCGATACTAGTATCGGTATCGGGACAACCCTAGCTAGAATTATTGCTCTCGCTCTGATGACCGCAGCCATAACACACATGTGTGATTTGATTACCGTTTACATATACAAGCGCGACTTGCGTATGCGTTTTCTTTGCTGCGCAATCTTGCGGGGACGGGGGCGCTTTAAACCTTTTTTTAAATTTTTTTTAAGGTTTTTGATCACTTTTATTGCTGTCACAAGGAATGTGAACATCTCTTGTGACAGTAATAGGTGGTGACAGGTACTCTTTATGGAGGGATCGGGGGTATAAAGAGTACCTGTCATTACCTATTACTGTCACAAGGGATGTTTACATTCCTTGTGACAGCAATAAAAATTATCAAAAACCAATTTTTTTAAAACGCAATGTAAAAAAGCACCCTTTCTAAATTGCGCACACTCGTGGAATGGAGCCAAACTCTGGTACTTAAAAATCCCCCCAGGCGACGCTTGATTTTTTTTTTACAGGTTACATGTTTAGAGTTACAGAGGAGGTCTTGGGCTAGAATTATTGTTCAGGGTCTAAAAGACCGTTGATCCCTCCTTCGCACTTCAAAGTATTCAAATCGCCAAAAACGGTGATTCTGAAAACTGTTTTTTTTTTTTAAAACCGGCGCCATTGGCGGCCAAGTAAACCGCACTGAGCACTGAGCATTGAGTAATATAATGTATGTCACCCACATATATACTATATACACGGGGGTCACTGCTATGTACACCTCGAAGGGTCACTGCATAGAGTAGGAAAGAGTGTTAGAAGCCCTGTCAGCACACCCTCCATATTCCCAGTGAAGTGACTGGCCTCAGGTGATATACAGAGATTAAACAAATCCTCTTTTATAAGTTGTACCCATTTATCTGCAGCCATATGTCCTCTACAGACTTGTAAACCTGAAATAGCAAGTATAGAAATAATGTTTTATTTTTTATTTTTTTTATTCTCCCCAGAAATGTCATCGGTCTCGTCGAGCATAGAGGAGGAGGAGACAATTTCATCGGTCTCATCCAGCATAGAGGAGGAGGAGACAGTTTCATCGGTCTCATCCAGCATAAAGGAGGAGGAGACATCGGTCTCATCCAGCAAGGAGGACAGGATATGGATGGTTCCATTGGAAGATTTTACCATCCATAAACAAATTGGAAAAGGGTCTTTTGGGAAGGTGGTTTTGGCCTCCCATCCCTCCAATCAACAGAAGGTGGCGATAAAGATAATTGAACTGGGAATCTGTGAATCCGCCGATGACAATGAAGAGTGTAAAATACTGGAACAGTGCAAGAAGCTGCCATATATCACTCGTCTATTTGCAACATTCCAAAAAGAGGTAAGTCTTTTTATCCTATTCCTGTACTTTAGCCCCCCCCCCCGCCTTCCTATATTCCTCCACAAAGTGAAATCTTACTTGTCTCTAATGTAACCTTTATCTCTTATTTTCACACAGGCTCATCTGTTCCTCGTCATGGAATTCCTGAGTGGCGGAACTTTATGGGAACTGATGGAGGCTTCGGCTCCACTTGAGGACAACATCATAAGGTAAGTCCAATGACAGGGCTGTGATGGAGTCGGGGATGGCTGACCACTGAGAACAGGCCACTCCCACTGAGCCCCGTCCATCCACCCCCCTATGTACTATAGAGGGAAGTCTCTTCATCTTTAACTTTTATTGGTCTGTGATGATTCTGAATGCTAATTCATATTTTTCTTTCTCCTTCAGGTGTCTCACTGCCGAGATTATTTGTGGCCTGCAATTCATCCATGCTCGTGGGATCGTCCATAGGTAAGTATTAAATTAGCTGACTAACAACCCCCCCCTTGGCTTGTGGTATGTTTTATTGAATTTGGAAGACTTTCCACTAGACATGTGCACAGAAAAAAATTTCGTTTTTTTTTGTTCCGTTTCGTATGGTCCCGTCTGTTCGTTTCCGTTCGTTTTTCGTAAGACGCCCGTTTTCCCGTTCGTTCCCGTTCGTTTGTCGTACGACGTGATTTTTTCGTATTCCGATCGTTTCGTATTTCCGTTACCGTTTTATTTTCGTACATGCGGGATGATTTGTTATTCTGTTTAATTCATGTTCGTTTCTTGTTAGACAATAATTATCGTGAATTTTCGTCAATTTGCATTCTGTGTATCTTGAATGCTTTTCTTTTGTTAGTGTCAGTTGTATGTTCATTGTTCAATGACATCTATAACAAAAGAATTTCATTATGTATATTGAATGAATTCCTGTCTGTTATAGGTGTCATATCAACATACGAAAATAACAAAAGAAACATGTTCAAATGCAAATCTTTTGTTTATGGTTTTTTTAATGGCCAGAGAGTTAGGCTGGCCATACATGATACAATTTTCTGTGCAATTTTCTTTAGATTTACCTTCAACTATGTAGTGCAAGGGCCTGCCTGATTGCATACAATTGAAAGTGTTGTTTAGTTTGACCTCATATATGGTTTTTGGTAAATCTAAAAGAAAATTGTACAAGAAAATTGAACATGTATGGCCAGCCTCAGTGACTGAAAGCAGCTTCTCTTTTGTGCAGAATAGTGAGTACACTTGTACAGTAAAGCCTAATAAACTTTTCTGTGGATTTTCATCTGAAGGGAGATCAGTTGGCCAGACTTCTGAACCCAAAAATGGTTTTCTGATGCAGTTTAAAAACGAACGAATTTTCTGAGAACGATCGGAAAACGATCGTTTTTATGTTTGTTGTTAAAATAGTCTGACCAAGTGTATGGGGCTTAACAATACTATTGTTAAGCCCCATACACTTGGTCAGACTATTTTAACAACAAACATAAAAATGATCGTTTTCCGATCGTTCTCAGAAAATTCGTTCGTTTTTAAACTGCATCAGAAAACCATTTTTGGGTTCAGAAGTCTGGCCAACTGATGTCCCTTCAGATGAAAATCCACAGAAAAGTTTATTAGGCTTTACTGTACAAGTGTACTCACTACTCTAGTACTCAGCACAAAAGAGAAGCTGCTTTCAGTCACTGAGGCTGGCCATACATGTTCAATTTTCTTGTACAATTTTCTTTTAGATTTACCAAAAACCATATATGAGGTCAAACTAAACAACACTTTCAATTGTATGCAATCAGGCAGGCCCTTGCACTACATAGTTGAAGGTAAATCTAAAGAAAATTGCACAGAAAATTGTATCATGTATGGCCAGCCTAATGCCGCGTACACACGGTCGTTTTTTGCGATGAAAAAAAACGACGTTTTTTGTGAAGTAAAAAACAACGTTTTTGAAACGTCACTTTCAAAGACGATGTTGCATACACACCATCGTTTTTTTTCACAAAAAACGAGGTTACGTTCACCACACTTTTCCATTGAAGCTCGCTTCATAACTAGCTTCTGGGCATGCGCGGGTTGAAAAACGTCGTTTTAAACGACGTTTTTGCTACACACGGTGACTTTTTGTGAAACAAAAAACGACGTTTTGAAAAACGACACAAAAAATTCAAGCATGTTGGAATTTTTTTTGGGTCGTTTTTTTTAAGACAAAAAACGACGTTTTGCCCACACACGATCAATTTAAATGACGTTTTAAAAAACGTCGTTTTTTTTCATCGCAAAAACGACCGTGTGTACGCGGCATAACTCTCTGGCCATTAAAAAAACCATAAACAAAAGATTTGCATTTGAACCTGTTTCTTTTGTTATTTTCGTATGTTGATATGACACCTATAACAAAAAAATTGCCTTCAGTATTTTGAATACACAGAAAAAAGAAAAAGGAATTCATTCAATATACATAATGAAATTCTTTTGTTATAGATGTCATTGAACAATGAACATACAACTGAAAACGAACACAAAACGGATTCAAACAAAATACACAATGCAAACCTCTTGATACAGATTTAATTTTCGTTATTTTGCCATTTTCGTTTTGTCGTTTTTTCCCGTCGGATCGTTCGTAATTGCGGTCGTTCGTTATGCGGCTAATCCGTTATCCCGTCGTTTTCGTATTCTGGTGCTTTAATATTTTCGTATGTACACATTATCCCGCGGGTACGAAAATGAACATTTTCGTACGAAAATGACATTCGTACGAACGGGAATGCACATATCTACTTTCCACCAGACTTCCCAGCAGGGCTGAACTGGGACAAAAATGTGGCCCTGGACTTCATCCAGACTGGCCCAGGACACAACACATCAGGGCACGGTACAGAGTTTAGCACATAAGGGCACAACACATTGAGGCACAGCACATCGGACACGGGGCACATCAGATCACATAGCCCATCAGGGCACGGGGCACATAGCACATCAGGGCACGGGGCACAGGGCACATAGCACATCAGGGCATGGGGCACATAAGGGCACATCAGGACATGGGGCACATCAGGGCAGGGCACATAAGGGCACATCAGGACATGGGGCACATAGCACATCAGGGCAGGGCACAGGGCACACAGCACATCAGGGCACATCAGGACATGGGGCACAAAGCACATCAGGGCGGGGCACATAGCACATCAGGGCACAGGGCACATCAGGGCAGGGCACAGGGCACATAGCACATCAGGGCTTGGGGCACATAAGGGCACATCAGGACATGGGGAACATCAGGGCAGGGCACAGGGCACATAGCACATCAGGGCATGGGGCACATAAGGGCACATCAGGACATGGGGCACATAGCACATCAGGGCAGGGCACATAGCACATCAGGGCACATCAGGACATGGGGCACATAGCACATCAGGGCGGGGCACATAGCACATCAGGGCACAGGGCACATCAGGACATGGGGCACATAAGGGCACATGAGGGCACATCAGGACAAGGGGGACATAGCACATCAGAGCAGGGCACATGGCACATAGCACATTAGGGCAGGGCACATAGCACATTGTTTACCAGCCAACATGCAGAGTAGCACAGGAAGCGTGTCTAATAAGTTCTCTCTCATGTCACGGCAAGGCAGTCACGCTGCACCCCGGCAGCCCCTCCTCTCTTCTCGTCAATCCCAGATGATGTCACAAGCAAATAGGGATGGACAAGAAGAGAGGAGGGGCCACCAGTGTGCAGTGTGACTGCCGTACTGTGCCGTCACATCAGAGAGAACTTATTAGACACGCTTCCTGCGCTACTCTGCCTGCTATCTAAATTTTGATCTACCCGTCAGGCGCCAGCTGTCGGTGATTGACGGGCAGATCACCGTGGACATCTGACCAGCCCACTGAGCCATCGGCCCACCGGGAATCTCCCAGTAGTCCAGATGGCCAGTCCATCGCTGCTTCCCAGTTGCTCTGTCTCCTTTCATCTGCTGTACAATTCTCCCTGCTCATGCCATATTCTGCTTATTGGAAGATTTATATAAAATCCAGCAAGAGGAGTGAGACCTCCTCATGATGAACATAGCAGGTGGGCGGAGCTGAGAACTCTGGGACAGAGATCTTCCTGTAGAAGGATATAAGAGAAGCCAATGTCCACCCATCAATCTTCATTCTTCTTTGAATACATGTATATTTGTATCTTTTCTTTCCTTATTATAATGTGGATATGCAGAGCTAACGGTTCACTTCTTTTCTTCACAGAGATCTCAAACCAGAAAACCTTCTACTGGACAGTGACGGTCACATCAAGATTTGTGATTTTGGTCTCTCAGTGGCCGGAGTCACTGGGAATGTTAGGATCGGAGGATGTGCGGGTACACCCACATACCTGGCCCCAGAGGTAAGGTTCCTGATATTAGACTGAATTGTAATATGTACTATGGAATATAAAGAAGAGATAAAGGGGCTCCCCTTTTATTAGGGCCACATTCACACGTTGGGGCGTTCTGAATCTTGACTTCCAAATACCCAGGTGTGAGTGACAAGCCTTTATACATCATATATGTCAGCATGGAGTCCTACCAGAACCTGCAGCAAATGGGACTATGTCTTACATGACTAGATCTATCAGCAACTAACAATAATTCTTCCACTTGAGACTTCATTATATATAATTTTGATGCTGTTTGATTTCTAGCCACTAGTTAGCTGCCTCAGTCCCCCTGACATCAGCCTCCGCTATTTCTATCCCCCGCGGGGACGCACTCATTGGTTTCTGTTCCCAATAATTCATATTTATTTGTTAAGCATATGCAGTGTATTACCACTGGGAACCCCAATTAGTGCGGACATCGTCGTCCGGACACCTGTTCTGTTTTTATTTTATGTTTGTATTTGTCTTTGTGTGTTGGTTGCCAACACGTACAAAGTGGACTGGCTGTTCACTGGTGTACCACTGTTTGTCAATTTAGAGACTAATCAGGTTATTAGCTGATTACAGCAACTCCATGTTAGGTGGGGGGGTTTTTTAGATTTTTTTCTAAATAAATTCATATATTTCTTATTTATCTGAGTATGGCCTATTATTACCAAGTGTAGCTTCTTTTATCATCAGAGACTTTTCCGGTCCTTGGAGATCCTCTGTTTGATAGTTTCCCCCTTTTTCCGTCTATCCTTTGCCTGGTCTAGGAATGTTCTCATCCTTTTTTCTCTCCTTATGTTTCTACAGGTCATAAATGGGCAACCATACCGCACCACAGTGGACTATTACTGCTTAGGAGTGATAGTGAATGAGATGTCCATTAACATCCATCAGGTCAGACATACCATGGCACTGCGGTTGATCACTCCAGGATTTCCAGTGAACTGGAATCCGCCAATCGACAGGGATGTTCATCTCGAGGATCTCATAAATATGGTGAGTATACACAGCTTTACCTTCTCTTTACAGACAAAACCCTTTCCAGGTTATACCTACCTTGTTAGGAGTTCAGAACACACAACTGTACATTCTTCCCACCACACATTCATGTGGGTCATAGCAATACTTTTATCACACTGACTGTCAGGGCCACCATCAGGAGGGTACAGGCAGTACACCTGTAGGGGTCCGGTGGTCCCCAGAGAACCGGATGGCATCCCCCTTTTTTTCCGTCAGCACCCAAAAGCCCCCCCCCGACCTTTAAGGGGCCCGGATAGCATCCACCTTTTTTTCATCAGCACCCAAAGCCCCCCCCCCGACCTCTAAGGGGCCCGGTGGTCCCCTTTTTTTGTTCCTCAGCACCCAAAGCCCCCCCCAACCTCTAAGGGACATGGTGGTCCCCAGGGCATGCCCTTTTTTTGTTCTCGTCAGCACCCAAAGCCCACCCGACCCCTAAGGCGGCGTACAGACGATCGGATATATCCGATGAAAACGGTCCGCGGACCATTTCCATCGGATATGTCCGATCGGGAGTTTGATCCGATGGCGTGTACACACCATCGGATCAAATTCCCCGCCGCCGGACGGCGCGGTGACGTAGTGGTGACGCGGCGGTGACGTTGACGCCGCCGCGTCACCGCCACGTCACCGCACCAGGAAGTAAAACACTTCCGCGCATGCGCCGAATCCATTCGGCAGCGGCGCGGCGGTGGTGGGAGCCGACATGTCTGCTGGTAAGTGTACTAACCAGCAGACATGTCGGGCGGACAGATTCCCACCGGATAGATTTCAAAGCATGCTTTGAAATCTGTCGGGTGGAGAAATCTGTCCGCTAGCCCATACACACGAGCGGAGATGTCTGCTGAAACGGTCCATCGGACCGTTTTCAGCGGACATATCCCCTCGTGTGTACGCCGCCTAAGGGGCTGGTGATGATCCCCAGGGCCCCGGATGGCATCCCCCATTCTCAATTCGCGGCCCCCCCGCTTCTCAACTCGCGACACCACTCCCTCCCGTTTCTCAACTTGTGTCACCCCCCCTCCCGCTTCTCAACTTGCTACACTTCCTCCGCTTCTTAATGCCTGAAGCTTTTTGTAATTTCCTGATGGCGGCCCTGCTGACTGCTTAGTGGAAGGATCTGCCTTTACTCTTTCCTTATAGTCCTCCTGAGCATGTACTATACCAGGTACCATGCTACAACCCCATCCAATCATAACATAGTGGCGGGTTTACAAGCAAAATCAAGGAAGCTGAAATACGTCACTGTCAGAATCAAAGATTACAATGGGGAGTTCTATTGGTCACATATTGTTATTGTTCTCTCTGTGTTTCTTATCATATTTCTTTATTTTTTACAGCTCTTATTGGAAGACCAGGATGAACGGGCACGCCTGGTACGTGACATCAGACAGCACCCATTTTTCAAGACGACTGACTGGGCCGAGGTGGAGAAAGGAAAGTCACCCGCAGCATTTACACCACAGCCGGTAAGTATATGAATAATGGAGGGGTCCATGTATACTGGGGGAGGGGATATTATTCAGAAGCATCTAATGCCCTGTACACACGATCAGTTTTTCCGACAGGAAAATCGTGTATTTTCTTTTTCAGCAGGAAAACGGTCGAAATTTGTCTTGCATACACACGGTCACACTAATCTTGTTCCGAGTGTCAAGAACGCGGTGACGTACAACATGTACGATGAGCCAAGATCAATGAAGTTTAAGGCGGCGTACACACGGCCGAGGTTCTCGGCAGAAACCAGCGAGAACCTCGCTGGGAGCCGCATTCTGCCGAGAACCTCGGCCGTTTGTACGCTCTCGGCGAGCCCCGCCCGTCTGGAAACCCGTCGAGCAAATAGAGAGCAGGTTCTCTATTTGCTCGACGGCCCGTCGGGATGAATGGCTGGTCGCCTTTCCAGACGGGCGGGTCGCCGATTCTGACAGCCGGCCGAGAACCCCGACGGGCGGAACGATGTGTTCCGCCCGTCGAGGTTCTCTGCCGTGTGTACACCGCCTAATAGGCAGTTTGGCTCTTTTGCTTGATTCTGAGCATGCACCTTTTTTTTGTGTAGTAATTGCATACAGATAACTGCGATTCCCGATAGGAATTTTTCCTGTCACAAAAATTTAGATCCTGCACTTAATCTTTTCTTGGCAGGAATTCTCACAGAAAAAGTGTGATGGAGAATACATACGGTCGCAATTCCTAACAAAGAGCTCACATCACACTTTTCTTGTCGGGAAAACTGATCGTGTGTACGAGGCATAAGACATGTTTTTTTGTACAGAACTCTCACATTTGTGGTTTTGTGATCACTGCACAATCACGTGGTCTGGGGTCTGAAGGAATTCTGTTTATTATTGGTGATCATTTTTATGTATGTGTCAGGCACACAGCTTAATCCCACCAGAAACACACTTCCTGTCCTGGGGCCACAGCACAGAGTCACTGGGCCAGATTCTCGTACATTAGCCTTTTTTTTGCATAGCGTATCCCCTTTACGCTACGCCTCTGCACTTTTTACGGGCAAGTGCTGTATTCTCAAAGTACTTGCTCCGTAATTTGCGGCGGCGTAGCGTAAATGGGACGGCGTAAGGCCGCGTAATTCAAATAGGAAAGGAGGGGGCGTGCTGTATTTAAATTAAGCGCACCCCCGCGCCGAACGAACTGCGCATGCGCCGGCTCTAAACGTAGCCCACTGTGCATGCTCCATATTACGCAGCAAATACATTGATTTCGACGGCAACGTAATTAATGTACAGGCCTATTCGCAACGAGTTACGTAAACGACGAAAAAACACGACACTGTCCCGACGTCCATACTTAACATGGCTTACGCTGGACCTATGCATGGTTACCCCTCATATAGCAGGGGTAACCTTACGAGTACGCAAACTACGTAAAATACGTCGACGGCGCGCAACTTAGTTGGGGAATCGGCGTATCATGCTCATTTGCATATTTGACGCTGAAATCGACTGGAAGGCCACCTAGTGGCCAGCGTAGAATTTCATCTAAGATCCGACGGTTTATGTGACTTACGCCAGTCGGATCTATGCCAAATCTATGCGTAACTGATTCTAAGAATCAGTCGCATAGATAGGAGGGCTCAGAAACAGAGATACGATGGTGTATCTGGAGATACACCGTCATATCTCTTCTGAGAATCTGGCCCACTGTATCTATATATACGTCAGGGATGTGTAAATGCAGTGCAGTGCTTCTTCTGATCACTAGAGGGGGCTAGGGTTGAAGGATCCCTCTTGGGGTATTTGCTGCACCTCGGGGGTTGGGATCACCAAGCTTTGTTAACATTTACTGTATCAATCTGGAACACTGACGAATGTAATTTTCTCCTTCTAGATTCTCAAACATATGGAAGATTTAAACATGAAGATAGAGGAATTTATGGCCAATGAAGAACAAGGGATTCAGAAGAAATGCGAAAAAGTGTGTCAGCGAAGAAATCTGTTTAAGTGTGTGGAGCGAGGATTGCTTGTCTTGGGCCATAGACTCGGAAAGCTCCACCGAAGACACTGAAAATTGAAGAAGTCAGAATTGTAAAGGGAGGAGTCTAAATGGCATCAAAATCTTCACTTCTCCGTCTTCTAGTTTCCAGATCTTCAGCCATCTTGATTGACTAACCATGAGGTCAGACTGAGCACACCCTCTACGCCTGCAGCCGTCCGACAACATAGCTAGATAGGTACTCTCCTGAAACAACCAGTGGCAAGAGGAATGCAGAAGGAATGGGGGGGCATTCCCTCTGCATTTCTCTTGTCACCATTTACCTCAGGAAAGTGCCTAGAGCTGAGAAAAGTGGACATCTCCTTCCTAGGCATGTTTTTGGGGGAAGTGTGGGGGCACCAAGCCTGACTACATAGCTAAAAAGGAGACAGGAACTCTCCAGAGACAAGTGGCGGCAAGAGGAAGGTCTCAGAAAGGTTCTGACGGGGCGCTTAGTCTGACCTCATGACTCGTCAATCAAGATGGCTAAAGATCTGGAACCTAGAAGACAGTGAAATGGACGTTTTGAGGGAGGCGGGGGTGTGAGGGGAGGCGAGTATAGTTCCACTTTAAGTGGTTCAAGGCATGCCATTTAAAGTCCTCCCCCATAGCCCACGCCTCCTCCACATTTTCCTCCCATTGTATGTGCAACAGTGACTTTGGGAGTGATTGGGATAGGTTGCTCCCTGGAGGAATGGAGTTTGAGATCAGACCCCATTCTAAATGGCCTTCTGGATTTTGGGCCCTTGATGTTGGGGTCCCATCTCTACATTCTAAGCAATGTACAGGGAAATGAACTTGACACTCTAGACTGATGATTCAGGGATTAGCCGATCGCCTTATGGGGTCAGGAAGGAATTTTTACCCCTTTGGAGATATTATGACCAAGGGGGGTTTTCGCCTTCTTCTGAATCATCATAAGGTTTAGGGTTCTGAAGAGGACTCATCTCTGAGGAGTCAGAGATGTATAGATAGATAGATATGGGGGGGGAGGTGATGGATGGAAAGATAGATAGATGAAAGATAGATAGATGGAGATATGGCTAGATAGCAAAGCTCCGGTGGCCTAATGGTTAAGGCACTGGCCTCGACCAGAGATTGTGGGTTCGAGTCCCACCTGGGGCGATGTTTCGCTTGTCTCTTGAGCAAAGTACAGGGAAATTAACTTGACACTCTAGACCAGTGATGGCGAACCTTGGCACCTGTTACGTACCTTGTGGATAGAGCCTCGTATGCAGGAAAGAGCCCCTCTTACCGCCCGGGTTCAGGGACTGCTGGAGTGGAGACAGCAAGTACGGGAGCGCGGTGGGGTAAGAGTGCTTGGGATGACAGCAGACTGGTTGGAATGGAAATCTTGCGGGCAGGCAGTGTAGGAGACAGCGTCTCTGGAGGGTCACCGGAACCGGATAGCGGGAACTGGTGGACGAGCCTGGTCAGATGCAAGACAGAAACGAGTATGCAGTCAACACGGGTCAGATGGGCGGATCACCCGAAAGTCACTCTGTAGCGGAGGTAGCGTTGTCAAAGTTCAAGCATAGGTCTGATAACGAGGGGCAGCAGAGTAGAGCGGAGTCGGATCAAGCCAGGGATCGGTAACGGTATTCAGGTAGTCAGACGGAGCCGGGTCAGGTATCGGGTAGAGCAGGTATCAGGTTTCAACAGGTATCAGGTAAGCAGGTATCAGGTTTCAACAGACATCAGGTTTCAGGGTTTTTAGGACACAAAGCTGTAGATCAGACAGCAAGGTGTCACTGCTGCTACTGAGCTTTTAAAGGGGAAGAAAGGCTAGTGCGCATGTGCGCGCTCCCGCCGCGCATGCGCGCGCCCCCATGACGCAGACGCGCGCCGTGCATGCGCGCGCACGATAGGTGCACGCGCGCAGCGTGCACACGCGCGCGCACGCGCAGCGTGCACACGCGCGCAATTGGAGCGCGAGCAACAGGGACTCGTCGGAGCCCACAGGTAGGTCCCTGACATTGCCCCCCCCCAAGGGGCAGCCTCCGGATGCCAAATTGGATTCTTTTTTCAGGGTGAGCGGAAAAAAAATTGCGAATCAGTCTCTGTGCATGGATGTTGTTTTCGGGTTCCCAGGAATTGTCTTCTGGGCCATACCCTTTCCATTTTACTAAAAATTGAGTTTGCCCTTGCCGCTTCCTGCAGTCGAGGATGGCCTCCACAACGTATTCCTCGCACCCATCAACAAAAACAGGTTCTGGGGGACTGGTCCCTCTATCAGGAAAGGGATCCAGGGAACTGCAGGTTTCAACAATGACACATGGAATACTGGATGAATTTTCAAAGAATCAGGTAAGGATAGTTCATACGATACCTCATTTATCTTCCTTCGTACTGGAAAAGGTCCTATGAACTTTGGTCCCAACTTCTTTGAAGGACAGGCCAACTTGAGGTTGGTTGTAGATAGCAATACCTGGTCACCTGGCTGAAGGTTCAATTCGCCTCTCTTCTTCCGGTCAAAGAACTTCTTACTGGCAGCTTGAGCTTTAGTCACCGCTTCCCGTAATACCTGGTTGTTGTGGCTGAGGAACTCCATCGTACTCTGCACTGCCGGGACTGGGGATTCTGAAAAAAGATCAGGTAAAAAGGTTAGATCAAAACCATAGTTGGCAAAGAAAGGGGATTGCCCGGTAGCTGAGTGGTTGGCGTTATTGTACGCGAACTCCGCTAGAGGTAGCAGGGAAACCCAATCGTCCTGAGAGAAGGACGTAAAGCACCTAATGTACTGTTCAAGAGTCTGGTTGGTCCTCTCTGTTTGCCCGTTGGTTTGGGGATGATAAGCTGAGGAAAAGGAGAGTTTAATCTTCAAGGTTTCACATAAGGATCTCCAGAAGCGGGACGTGAACTGAACCCCCCTGTCAGACACGATGTCGGAGGGAATTCCGTGTAGCCGAACAATCTCCTTGATGAAGATACGAGCAGTCTCTGTGGCCGTTGGGGTACTCCTTAAGGGAAGGAAATGAGCCATTTTGGATAGGCGATCCACGACTACAAAAATTGCCGTGCACCCCTCCGAACGAGGAAGTTCGACTATAAAGTCTATAAAAATCATTTCCCAGGGTCTATTGGGTACAGGTAGGGGCTTCAACAGTCCCCAAGCTCGGCTTCTTGTGGTCTTGTTTCAATTACACGTGGGGCATGAGTTAACATATGTTTTGCAGAAATTTTCCAGGTCTGGCCACCAGAAGGTACGACGGACCAGTTCGAGAGTTTTCCGAACCCCAAAGTGTCCCGCCAACGGGTGGTCGTGAAGGAGTTTCAGGACTTCCACACGGCTTGTTTCTGGAACGAAAATTTGGCTGCCTCTCCAAAACAGTCCATCCCTAGATGTTAAAGTGATGCTGGAAGGTTTGGAGGCATCTGTGGATGCTTCTCTAATTTCGGAGAGTAGATCAGACTGGAGAAGTAGGAAGTTACCTGCTGGTAAAATAGTGTCAGGAACCGGTATATCCTTGGGGTTATCATGCATCCGGGATAGTGCGTCTGGTTTGACGTTCTTTGAACCTGGCCGGTAGGTGATGTGAAAACAGAAGCGTGAGAAAAACAGCGCCCAGCGGGCTTGACGGGGCTTCAACCTTTTAGCAGATCTTAGGTACTCAAGAGTCTTGTGATCGGTATAAATTAATACTGGGTGGGCTGCGCCTTCTAACAGGTACCTCCATTCCTCCAATGCGGTCTTGATGGCAAGTAGCTCACGATCTCCGACATCATAATTTCTTTCCGCAGGAGAAAGTTTCCGGGAAAAGAATCCGATGGGATGCATTAGGTCTTTATTCCCCTGGCGTTGGGAGACAACAGCTCCCACTGCGACTTCAGATGCGTCAACCTCGAGGATATAGGGTAGTGCAGGATCAGGGTGACTGAGGATCAGGGCTGACGTGAAAAGCTTTTTGAATCGGTCAAAGGCCTTTTGAGCTTCTGGGTTCCAGTGAAAACGTAGGTTTTGTCTGGTCAATTGTGTGATGGGGGAAATTATTGCAGAAAACCCCCTGATAAATCTTCTATAGAAGTTTGCGAAACCTACGAAGCGTTGTACCCCCTTCTTGTCCAGGGGTACCGGCCAGTCGAGGATAGCAGACACCTTCTGCGGGTCCATCTTAATTCCGGTGGGAGAGATTACCAGGCCTAGGAACTGGATGGTCTGACGTTCAAATTCGCATTTCTCTGCCTTGGCGTATAATCTGTGTAGTCGGAGCCGGTGGAGGACTCTACGAACATGCTCTCGGTGTCTGTCTAATGATCTGGAAAAGACTAAGATATCATCAAGATAGACAATTACAAAGATGTCCAGAAAGTCTCTGAGTACGTCATTAATAAAATGCTGAAAGGTGGCGGGCGCATTACACAGTCCGAAGGGCATGACTAGGTACTCGTAATGACCGAATCGGGTACGAAAAGCTGTTTTCCATTCGTGCCCCTCCCGAATACGGACCAGGTTGTAGGCCCCTCTCAGGTCTAGCTTGGTGAAGACGGTAGCCGACCTCAGTTTTTGGAAGAGCTCGGGTACCAGGGGTAGCGGGTACCGGTTTTTCACTGTGATATTATTGAGTTCCCGGTAATCTACACACGGACGGAGGGACTGATCCTTTTTGGTAACGAAAAATATTCCAGCGCCTGCTGGGGAGGTAGAAGGCCGGATGAACCCCTTATGTAAGTTTTCATCTATATATATTTTTAGGGCCTCCTGCTCCTTTTCTGACAACGGAAAGATACGCCCAAAAGGAATTTCGGCCCCTGGGAGAAGCTCGATCGGGCAGTCATAGGGGCGATGGGGTGGAAGGGAGTCGGCCCCTCGTTTACTAAAAACGTCCAGGAAGTCATGATAGGGTTCAGGAATGCACTGAAGCAGGCTTGGGTCAGAGTCCATACATAGTAAGGTGGGAGGTGAACTGGTGGGCCCGGGTAGACAGTATTGCTGGCAGTAAGGGGACTAAAAAGACACCTCTCCAGATGCCCAATTAATCAGAGGGTTGTCAGCCTGAAGCCAGGGTAGGCCGAGGATTACCGGAAACAGAGGAGAAGAAATCACATCTAGGACCAACAGTTCCTTGTGCTGAGGAGCGATTAACGCAGGTAGAGGTAGAGTCTCTTGGGTTACCTGTCCAGAACTGATGCGGGAGCCGTCGGCCAGAAAAACAGAGAGTCCATGGGTCTTTCTTCTTAAGGGGATGCTGTGCAGGTTGACAAAAGCGGTATCGATGAAGCAGCTGCATGCGCCGGAGTCAAGGATGGCGTTGACCGGAATATTCCTTCCCTGGCACTGTAACGAGAAAGGTAGAGCAAGGTGGGTTGCATTGCCTGACAGGGCTGAGAAGTTGACAGGAGCTGAGGTGAGGCACTTACGTGTCTTATCAGGACAGTTGCGAACGTAGTGGCCAGTCCCGCCGCAGTACATGCAAAGGTTAAGTTGGCGACGACGTGCCCGCTCTTCAGGTGGTAGTGTTGGCCGCATGAGGCCAAGTTGCATGGGTTCAGATGAGTCCTGGTTGGTGCTGGGGGGATCGGGGTAGGTAGGAGGCAGGTAGCGAGAAGCCGGCATAGGTACCTTTGCAGTCATCCAGGTGGGACGGTTCGGTTAAGAAGATCGCTCAGCCCGGCGTTCACGAAGCCGGCGGTCGATCTGGATAGCTGTGGTAATTAGATCTTCGAGGGTCTCGGGCACCCCCACTCGAGCGAGTTCGTCCTTC
The DNA here is from genome assembly GCA_029574335.1 of Rana kukunoris. Taxonomy (NCBI): domain Eukaryota; kingdom Metazoa; phylum Chordata; class Amphibia; order Anura; family Ranidae; genus Rana; species Rana kukunoris. The sequence continues at coordinate 212,652,442 of CM056051.1, forward strand.
AGACTTTCAGAAAGGCCCAAGCGAAACTGGTGCCGCAGAGCTGCATCGTTCCATTGAGTGTCCGCGCTCCAGCGCCTGAAGTCCGTGACATAGTCCTCAGCCGCTCTGCGGCCTTGCTGGAGCATGAGTAGGGCAGACTCTGCGGTAGTGGCTCGTTGAGGGTCATCATATAGCAGAGCCATGGCCTCAAGAAAAGCGAACAGGGTCCGCGTCTGGTCACCATTCTCCTCGAGCAGCCGGTGGGCCCAGGTCTGAGGATCCCCTTGTAGTAGGGAGATTACAAATCCTACTTTGGTGACCTCCAAGGAAAATGTCCGGGGTTGCAGAGCAAAGTAGAGCTCACAGGCGCTACGGAAGGCTCGAAATTTGGTGCGGTCGCCAGCGAATCGCTCTGGCACTGGAACTCTTGGTTCAGGTGGGAGCATTACCACCGAAGGAGCAGAAACAGCTGATGCGGATCTGGAGGTTGAAGGAGCAGCTGGATCACTGGGGGCAGCCAGGCTGTGTACCTGCCCTTCTAGCCTAACGTAGCCTTCCTGTAGGTTCTTTACTGCTTCTGTGAGGGACGCCAGGTGTTTGCAGATTTCGTCTATGGCAGGGGCTATTCCCGCAGGCTCTGACATGGCTGTCTGATACTGTTACGTACCTTGTGGATAGAGCCTCGTATGCAGGAAAGAGCCCCTCTTACCGCCCGGGTTCAGGGACTGCTGGAGTGGAGACAGCAAGTACGGGAGCGCGGTGGGGTAAGAGTGCTTGGGATGACAGCAGACTGGTTGGAATGGAAATCTTGCGGGCAGGCAGTGTAGGAGACAGCGTCTCTGGAGGGTCACCGGAACCGGACAGCGGGAACTGGTGGACGAGCCTGGTCAGATGCAAGACAGAAACGAGTATGCAGTCAACACGGGTCAGATGGGCGGATCACCCGAAAGTCACTCTGTAGCGGAGGTAGCGTTGTCAAAGTTCAAGCATAGGTCTGATAACAAGGGGCAGCAGAGTAGAGCGGAGTCGGATCAAGCCAGGGATCGGTAACGGTATTCAGGTAGTCAGACGGAGCCGGGTCAGGCATCGGGTAGAGCAGGTATCAGGTTTCAACAGGTATCAGGTTTCAACAGACATCAGGTTTCAGGGTTTTTAGGACACAAAACTGTAGATCAGACAGCAAGGTGTCACTGCTGCTACTGAGCTTTTAAAGGGGAAGAAAGGCTAGTGCGCATGCGCGCGCTCCCGCCGCGCATGCGCGCGCCCCCGTGACGCAGACGCGCGCCGTGCACGCGCAGCGTGCACACGCGCGCAATTGGAGCGCGAGCAACAGGGACTCGTCGGAGCCCACAGGTAGGTCCCTGACAGCACCCCAGATGTTTTGAAACTATATTTCCCATGATGCTCATTCATTCTGCAGTGTAGATGAGCATCGTGGGAAAGGTAGTTCCAAAATATCTGGGGTGCCAATGTTCACCATCACTGCTCTAGACTGATGATTCAGGGATTAGCCAATCACCTTATGGGGTCAGGAAGGAATTTTTACCCCTTTGGAGATATTATGACCAAGGGGTGTTTTCCCCTTTCTCTGAATCATCAGAAGGTCTCATCTCTGAGATGAATAGATAGATTTGGGGGGGGGGGGTGAGTGATAGATGGAAAGATATTAGACAGATAAAAAATTCAATATAGATAGATATTAGATACATAGAGGATAGCTAGATAGATAGAGATATAGCTAGGTAGCAAAGCTCCGGTGGCCTAATGGTTAAGGCACTGGCCTCGGCCAGAGATTGTGGGTTAGAGTCCCACCTGGGGCAATATCTTGCTTGTCTCTTGTACCAGGCTGTAGAGAGGATAAAGAATAAAACCATCAATTAGGAGTTGATCTTCTCCTCTGTAGTCAAGCTTCTTACCTGCCTGACCATAACCCCCAACATTGGTATTAGTGGGAATGGTAATTGTCCCAGCATGAGTAATCAATTGCAGTAATAATAACCCCCAACATTGGTGTCAGTGGCTGCAATCAGAGGAAGTTTGACTTACCTGTAATTTCCATATCTTAGAGTATTGTTTCTCAACCTTTTGCATGTCCTCTGCATTCCTCTTGTCACTATTTGTCTCAGGAAAGTGTCTAGAGCTGAGAAAAGTGCACATCCCCTTCCTAGGTATGTTGTTGGGGGAAGTGTGGGGGGGGGGGCACCAAGCCTGACTACATACTGTAGCTAGGAAGGAGACAGGAAATCTCTGTAGACAAGCGGCGACAAGAGGAATGCAGAAGAAGGGGCATGTCTCCTGCATTCCTTCTATCACTGTTTGTCTCAGGAAAGTACTGAGGGTGCGCTCAGTCTGGCCTCATGACTAGTCAATCAAGATTGCTGAAGATCTGGAACCTAGAAGATGATGAAGTGAAGATTTTGAGAGGGGAGGGGAGGCGAGTAGTTCCACTTTAAGTGGTTCAAGGCATGCCATTTAGACTCCTCCCCCATAGCCTGCTCCTCCTCACATTTCCTGTCCATTGTATGTGCAGCAGTAACTTTGGGAGTGATTGGGATAGGTTGCTCCCTGGAGGGGTGGAGTTTGAGATCAGACCTCTTTCTAAATGGCCTTCTGGATTGTGGGCCCTTGATGTTGATTCAGGGATTAGCCGATCGCCTTATGGTAAGGTGACCAGAGTTTTAAAATGAAATCCGGGGACATATTTTTTTTTTTACTAGTAATGGCAGCAGTCAGCGACTCTCTGCCCATCGCCGCAGCTGCCTGCCTCACAGCCTGCCAAGTCTTACTCTCCGGGCCTCGGCTACTACTGGGTGGGGAGCGGAGGAAGATCACTCCGCCAGGGAAGGCAAGAAGATAAGCAGGCAGGCAGCTGGCCGGGACTTGAGCCAAGGCAGAAGAACATGTGAGCGGAGTTGAATTTGCATGCGCCCGAAACTGAAGAAATATTCCCTCCACTCCGACCAGCACATGATCATCAGAAAGGGGCACAGATAATGGGGAAAATATACCCCCCTCTAAGCTAGTAGGAGCGGCAGAGCGGGGATGTGTAATTCAGAATTATATATTTTTTTAATTCTGCACTCTGTCTTTGAAATTGCCCCAGACCCTGTTCAAATACAATCTGGGGACAAAACTGGGGACAGAATTGGTCTGGGGACAGTGTCCTCAATGCGGGGACTGTGCCCTGAAACCGGGGATGTCTGGTCACCCTAACCTAGGGGCAGTTCCATCGGAGCACGTTGAGTTTCATGAGATGGTGTGCCAGGGCTGTATGGATCCCGGTTCATTTCTTTGGGCCTACTCTGCCAAGTTAGGAGTTCCTGGTGTCACCAAGATTACCAAAGCAGAAACGGAACATGAAGACGGTAAAGTTGATGATTGTCCTACGGAAACAGCCAACACTCAGAAGGGACTAACAATAAATAATGAAGAATGTGTGGAAGATAACGACGATGAGGAGGATGCAATTCTTAGAAAGCTAAATCTGAAGGACTTTATGAAAAATGAAGCTGAACTTTCTGGAAGTGATGAAAGTGAAATCCCTGACCGCTTCAGGGCAAATGAAGTGGCTGAAGTGCAGGAAGTAGGGGTTTGCACATCTTCAGTTCTCAGTCAGTTGCTTGATGGAAATAAAGCTGAAAAACTTAATTCTGACACTGCACTAAATGATGTAGAAAAAGTGTGTCCAATATCCACTGAGTCTTGTGAATGTAGTTAGGCAGGTGATATTCATGACTTTCCCATAATTGATGATCAGCAGAGCAGGGTCATTGAGGAATCTGAATTGCAAGAAATATGCACCCAGACTGAAGATATTTTTGCCTCTGTGAATTATTTGCATGTTGAAGAGCAGTGTGTTAATTTTTATGTTAATGAAATGAAAGCAGTAAATACAATGTCACCCCTACCACAGGCAGGATTTGTAGAGAGGGGTTTGGTGTCCACCGAAGTAAAAAGGAGTCGTTTTGGGTCTTCAGAATTAATGGTACCAGCATGTCATGATCGGAATAGAATTCAGGAAATCATCTGTGATACCTTAAATCGGCAGAGTGAAGATGTCTGTGATGTTGAATCTGGAAAACCACGCTCCCACAGTGAGGATATTGCAAAGTCTGATATAACCAGTGCAGTTTCTGTCCAAGACTTGGATAGACCGCCCTCTGTGGTTGAAACACAGTTAGATGATGCAGGAAGCCATGTAGTACAGTGCTGCCAGTCCATACATGATGAAATCGGATTTGAATATAAAGGTAATGTCACATCCTGTGAAACCCAGTCTTTGGAAAGTGTTCTGTCAGAGCCAGTGACGCAGGATAATACTTTGGACTTGACTACCGAGATTCCTCTGGAAGTAAAATCTTTTTTTCAAAGTGTAGAATCTGTAATGGCAGGTGAGCCCTCTGAACGTTGTGAAACCTCCATCACTGAAGTGGTCAGAGAGGCTAATTGTACTAATTTAATGGATGCTTTTTCCAAATGTCTTGAAAGGAATGAAGATTATGAGAATTTGTGTCCAATAGTCGATGGTTTCAAAGAAACAAGTGCTAGAACATTTTTGGGAGACTATGAGGCAAAGATAGTTGAACTAGCCATAAACATAATTTCAAAAGTGATTGTATCTGCTAGACAAGAAATGTTGTCTAGCTCAGTTAAAGAGGAGGTTCACCCTAAATATACGCTTTTCCATGTGATCCAGCATACTGGCGTCAGCGCCAGTATGCTGTTTTTTTTATTTTTTTAATGCCCCACTTACTGTATAATCTTCAATTTTGATTTATCTCCCCAGCGGGGGATGGCGCCTGTATAGCCCGTCACTGGTTCCTAAAATACCCGATTTAGGACTCGGGTATTTCCGGCGCAATACGGCACCTGCGCACAGACCTAGGAGCTGACTGCGCAGGCGCCGTATTTCTCAGAGTCCTACGGCTATGGCGCATCACGCCCTCCGAAAAAAGCCGAAATAGGACTTGGAGAAATACGGCGCCTGCGCAGTCAGCTCCTAGGTCTGTGCGCAGGCGCCGTATTGCGCCGGAAATACCCGAGTCCTAAATCGGGTATTTTCGGAACCAGTGACAGGATATACAGGCGCCACCCACCACGGGGGAGCTAAATCAAAATTGAAGATTAGACAGTAAGTGGGGCATTAAAGAAAAAAAAAAACAGCATACTGGCGCAGACGCCAGTATGCTGGATCACATGGAAAAAGAGTATATTTAGGGTGAACCTCCGCTTTAATGATGTGTCCGATAGCAGTTGTCAAGTTCTTGGTGAGAATAGGGATGTGCGAACAAGCAGTTGGTTAAAGAAAGTGACGAGTGACGAGGATTCAGTTTCTGAAAACCTTACATTGGGTTTGGTAGATTTTCCCCATACTTGTGAGTCTGAACTATCACAAAGTAAGAAACCTGGAATTACAGAATTGACAAGTAATATTAATTTCCCTCTAGAGCACCAAAGGGAAGAAAAACCGCCTAGTACATCGGTTTATCAGAGGTCATATGCGTCAGACTTTAGTCCAGTTCATAGAAGAACAGATTTTTTTGAGTGTCACCATGCCTTGGAGGATTGCAGTCTTAGTGTGTTTACATCTGAAGAAGGCATCCACATGGATGATCCATTGCAGAGCACAGTGTTATCAGCTCTTGGTATTGGTTATGACTCGCTGAGTTTTTCAGGGATTGAGCTATCGAGGGAAACCTTTGTGTCCATTGAAAAAACAATTAAGGTTTTGCATGGTTTACAACTGAAAATTAGTATATTACAGAGCAAGGAACACCCTCTTATGTACCTCAGCCGAAATTTGAAGACCAGTAGGAGAATAAATAGGTGGTTCCTGGCCCTTCAGGAATTTCGTTTTTTCGTAACGCATCGCCCCGGTGTTTAAATGGGGAATGCAGATGGTTTGACCCGAGTGCATGCGTGCCTGGCAACCTGTGTCCCAACGCTAGGGTTGAAACAAGAGGGGGGGTATGTGACAGGAAGTCAGGTAAATCTGTGTGTGTTGTCCCAGACGGGGGATGTTTTTCTGCCTTGTTTAGATAATACACCAATTACTATTGGGCGTCAGCTGCAGAGATGGCCAGAGAGGTTTGGGGCGTTAAAAGGTTTCAGCTGTTCAGAATTAAGCAATTAAAGCCCCTATAAAGACAGCCTAGGGATGACGACTGATTGCTGCATCCTGAGGCTTTGGGAGTGAAGGAGCAGTCACAAGCACTTCTGAAGAGGTGAGGTGCTGATGGATATTTCTGTGTGAGAAATATCAAAGAGACTTTTTTTTGTTGTTTTCTGCTGTAGGACCAGCAGTGTCTGCCCAGCAGTAGGCTGTGCCAGACTCAATCGGTAGGTTCCTGTGTTGGGAAGGTAGACGCCCCAAGTGGCAAGGGTTTACTTTATGTTTTGTTTTGTTTATGCTGTTTTGATGCTTGCACATGTATCCAGCAATATGGAAAAATAAACCATATCATTTGTTTTCAATCCTCCTCAACTGCAGTACAGTTCAGCGTGTAGTGAACCCATCCAGGGGGTCACACACACCCGATACCGAGTTAATCCCCTTACAATATATATATATATATATTTATATAGTACAGAACAAAAGTTTGGACACACCTTCTTATTCCAAGAGTTTTCTTTATTTTCCTGACTATGAAAATTGTAAAGTCACACTGGAGGCATCAAAACTATGAATTAACACATGTGGAATTATATACATAACAAAAAAGTGTGAAACAACTGAAAATATATGTCATATTCTAGGTTCTTCAAAGTAGCCACCTTTTGCTTTGATTACTGCTTTGCACACTCTTGGCATTCTCTTGATGAGCTTCAAGAGGTAGTCACCTGAAATGGTCTTCCAACAGTCTTGAAGGAGTTCCCAGAGATGCTTAGCACTTGAGTTCAGGTCCGGTGACTGTGGAGGCCAGGTCATCTGGTACAGCCAGGGCCGCTATCAAGAATTGTGGGGCCCTTTACACAGCTTCAGGCATTGGCCCCCTGGAGAACTGAACCGGGGGGGGGGGGTTGCTGCCGCCTGAATTGAGAAGCAGGGGGGGGGGGCTGTCGTAAATTAAGAGGCGGGGGGGCCCTTTACAAAATAAAGAAGAAGTAAAGAAAAATATATATAAATTTAAATTTAATAAAAATAAAAATATAAAATATATACATATATATATACATATTTATACATATATATATATATATTAGGGGTGTTGAAATTAATCGTAGCATCGATGCATCGGGATTCGGCTACCCACGATGCAATTACGTTGCTCCGACTTGCATTAATCGTTTTTTGATGACATCATCTCACCTGCGCGCCGCTATGTCTTTTGAGTCAAAGCAGAAGCCGAAAGCCGAAGGAAGCCGTGGGCGTTAACCGCGCCTCTTTTCCCGCCCCCCCTGCTGATGCAGCCAAAGACGCCATGCCTCTTACTGCCCCCCTGCTGATGTAGTGAAGACGCCGCGCCTCTTTTCCCACCCCCCACTGCTGATGCAGCCAAAGACGCCGCGCCTCCTTTCCCGCCCCCCCGCTGACGGCATTCCCAGTCGCCCATCGCCATGTGAGGGACACGTTCAGCGAGTGTCCCCGGTCCCGCTCCCGACTCCCAGAGCCTTCCTCCTTGGCTTAACTCACGCTGCCGAGACAGACAGCCGAGTACTGAAGGCAGCAGTGACACGAGTCAGATTTATCATCATCAGGTACTCGATGGGCACAGTTAGAATGGACAGCAATTTGTGGCATACTGGCAGCAATTGATGGCACATTGGCACTAATTGATGGCACATTGGCACTAATTGATGGCACACTGGCAGCAATTATTGGCATTGGCACACTGGCAGCAATTGATGGCATTGGCACACTGACGGCACACTGGCAGCAATTGATGGCATTGGCACACTGGCAGCAATTGATGGCATTGGCACACTGACGGCACACTGGCAGCAATTGATGGCATTGGCACACTGGCAGCAATTGATGGCATTGGCACACTGACAGCAATTGATGGCATTGGCACACTGGCAGCAATTGATGGCATTGGCACACTGGCAGCAATTGATGGCATTGGCACACTGGCAGCAATTGATGGCATTGGCACACTGGCAGCAATTGATGGCATTGGCACACTGGCAGCAATTGATGGCATTGGCACACTGACAGCAATTGATGGCATTGGCACACTGACAGCAATTGATGGCATTGGCACACTGACAGCAATTTAAGGCATTGGCACACTGACGGCACACTGGCAGCAATTGATGGCATTGGCACACTGGCAGCAATTGATGGCATTGGCACACTGGCAGCAATTGATGGCATTGGCACACTGGCAGCAATTGATGGCACACTGGCAGCAATTGATGGCATTGGCACACTGACGGCACACTGGCAGCAATTGACGGCACACTGGCAGCAATTGACGGCACACTGGCAGCAATTGATGGCACACTGGCAGCAATTAATGGCATTGGCACACTGGCGGCACACTGGCAGCAATTGATGGCACACTAGTTTATGTATGTCTTATTGTCTTAGTGATTGATTAACATGACAACTTCATTGATTTGAAATTGATACCTTTTTTTCTTTTTTTTTAATGATTTTTACTTTTGCTCATCACTGCCACACACATGCAGCCATGCATTGCACGTGTGGTAGTAATGAGCAAAACTAAAAATCGTACAAAAAAAAGGTATCAATAAAGTTGTGATGTGAATCAATCACTAAGACAATAAGCATGGCATACATTGTCCCCATAAAGTCCTGCCAAACGACAATGTCCGCAGTCTCTGACCCTCTCTAGTATCATGTCTGCAGTCTCTGACCCTCTCTAGTATCATGTCCGCAGTCTCTGACCCTCTCTAGTATCATGTCCGCAGTCTCTGACCCTCTCTAGTATCATGTCCGCAGTCTCTGACCCTCTCTAGTATCATGTCCGCAGTCTCTGACCCTCTCTAGTATCATGTCCGCAGTCTCTGACCCTCTCTAGTATCATGTCCGCAGTCTCTGACCCTCTCTAGTATCATGTCCGCAGTCTCTGACCCTCTCTAGTATCATGTCCGCAGTCTCTGACCCTCTCTAGTATCATGTCCGCAGTCTCTGACCCTCTCTAGTATCATGTCCGCAGTCTCTGACCCTCTCTAGTATCATGTCCGCAGTCTCTGACCCTCTCTAGTATCATGTCCGCAGTCTCTGACTCTCTCTAGTATCATGTCCGCAGTCTCTGACCCTCCCTAGTATCATGTCCGCAGTCTCTGATCCTCTCTAGTATCATGTCCGCAGTCTCTGATCCTCTCTAGTATCATTGTTTGCAGTCTCTGTCCATCTCGTAGTATTTTGGGGTCAGTCTGGAGCTCCTCTTTAAGTTGTCTGCTGTGTTTACAGTTTGCTACATGCAGAGAGTTTTTTTAAGAACAGATAAAAACCGTGCGCAGTAATCTTGATGCATCGTGATGCATCGCGGAATCGAATCGAATCGAATCGTGGACTTGATAATGGTAATCGAATCGAATCGTGTGACCGGTGAAGATGCGCAGCCCTAATATATATACATATATATTTTTTAATAATGGTGGTTGCCATCTGGGGCCATGGGGACCTCTGGGCCCTTTAACCACTTCAATACCCAGCCATAGACAATTGACGGCCTGGGATGGGATTTACCATCCTAAGTGGCCGTCAATTGACGGCCTGGGTATTGCAGGCGAATATCTGGATGATGCCTGCAGCCAGAGGCATCATCCAGATATCCTCTTCTTCAGCCGGCGATTCTGCACAAAGTAAGAACGATCATAGCGGCGGTTCCGCCGCTTGATCGTTCTTACAGGCCGCGGGAGGGGACATCCCCCCCCTCCCGCCGCCATCCGGTGCTTCTCCGGGCTTACCTGTACCTTCGGGGGCCCGGAGAACGAATCGTCGGCGGCGGCAGGAAGCATAGAGATGACTGGTGACCAGATGGTCACCAGTCATCTCTATGACCGTCGGAGGACCCGGGCGCGATCTGATGACGTCACGCCCGGGTCCCCGTATGTAAACAAAGCCGCGATTGCGGCTGTAAGCCCCCATTCATGAGATCGGTGAATTTTTTTTCACCGATCTCATGGTTTCCAGCCTGGAGGTGAGATGTGAGGTCTTATTGACCCCACATCTCTCCATAAAGAGGACCTGTCACACACATTTCCTATTACAAGGGATGTTTACATTCCTTGTAATAGGAATAAAAGTGGAAAAAAAAAAAAATGAAAAAAAAGTGTAAAAATAAATTAAATATAAGTAAAAAAAAATAATAAAAGATAAAAAAAAAATTAAAACGCCCCTGTCCCTGATAGCTCGCGTGCAGAAGCGAACGCACACGCAAGTCCCGCCGACATATGTAAACGCCGTTTAAACCACACATGTGAGGTATCGCCGCGTGCGTTAGAGTGCCAGCAACTAATCTAGCACTAGATCTCCTCTGTAAATCTAAACTGTAACCTGTAAAAAATAAATAAAGCGTTGCCTATGGAGATTTTTAAGTACCGAAGTTTGGCGCTATTCCATGAGTGTGCGCATAATTAAAGCGTGACATGTTGGGTCTCTATTTACTCGGTGTAACATAATCTTTCACATAATACAAAAAAATTGGGCTAACTTTAGTGTTTTGTTATTTTTTTAATTCATAAAACAATTTTTTTTACAAAAAAAAGCGTTTGAAAAATAATTGCGTAAATACCGTGCAAGATAAAACTTTGGAATGACCGCCATTTTATTCCCTAGGGTGTCTGCTAAAAAAAACATATATAATGTTTGGGGGTACTGTGTAATTTTCTAGCAAAAGAATGATGATTATTACATGTAGGAGAGAAGTGTCAGAATAGGCCCGGTATGGAGGTGGTATAAAAGCCTAGTATTGAAGCGGTTAAAAAAAAAAAAAAAATCTAAAAAGAAATTACAAAACCCCCCTTACAAAAAAAGGGGGGGGGGTTTATCTGGGACCTCTGGGCCCTTTAATAAAAAGAAACCTCTGGGCCCTTTAATAAAATAAATACAAATATATATATATATATATATATATATATATATATATATATATACATATATATATATATATATAAAATAAATAAAGATTTATAAAAAAAACAAGGGAGGTTGCCTTCCAGGGCCCTGGGGACCTCTGGGCCCTTTAAAAAAAAAAATATATATATAAACAAAAATAACATGGGGCCCTGGGGACCTCTGAGCCCTTTAATAAAAATATATCTATATATAAAAAAGAAAAGAAAAAAAATAAATAAAATACTATAAAAAAAAAATGCAAAACATTTTTTTTTTAAAAAGGAGGGTTGTCATCTGGGACCCTGGGGCTCTCCGGGCCCCTGGGGACCTCCAGACCCCTAAAAAAAAAAAAATTGGCCCTTTAATAAAAAAATAAAATAAAAATATATTAAATATATTTTTTATAAAAAAATAAATAAAGGGGGTTGCCATCCGGGGCCCTGGGGGCCTCTGGGAACCTTCGGACCTCTAAAGAAAAATAAAAGAAAAAAAATGGTCGCTTTGAAAAAAAAAAAATATATATATATATATATATATATATAAAAAATATATTTTTTTTTATAAAAAATAAAGAAAAAAAGAGAGGGGTTGCCATCTGGGCCCCTGGGGATCTCCGGACCCCTAAAAAAAGGGGGGTACTTCCTTCTTGGTCAAATAGCCCTTACACAGCCTGGAGGTGTGTATGTGGTCATTGTCCTGTTGAAAAATAAATGATGGTCCAACTAAACGCAAACCGGGTGGAATAGCATGCCGCTGCAAGATGCTGTGGTAGCCATGCTGGTTCAGTATGCCTTCAATTTTGAATAAATCCCCAACAGTGTCACCAGCAAAGCACCCCCCACACCATCACACCTCCTCCTCCATGCTTCACGGTGGGAACCAGGCATGTAGAGTCCATCCATTCACCATTTCTGCGTCGCACAAAGACACGGTGGTTGGAACCAAAGATCGCAAGTTTGGACTCATCAGACCAAAGCACAGATTTCCACTGATCTAATGCCCATTCCTTGTGTTCCTTAGCCCAAACAAGTCTCTTCTGCTTGTTGCCTTTCTTTAGCAGTAGTTTCCTAGCAGATATTCTACCATGAAGCCCTGACTCACACAGTCTCCTCCTAACAGTTATTCTAGAGATGTGTCTGCTGCAAAAGGTGGCTACTTTGAAGAACCTAGAATATGACATATATTTTCAGTTGTTTTACACTTTTTTGTTATGTATATAATTCCACATGTGTTAATTCATAGTTTTGATGCCTTCAGTGTGACTCTACAATTTTCATAGTCATGAAAATAAAGAAAACTCTTGGAATGAGAAGGTGTGTCCAAACTTTTGGTCTGTACTGTATATATGTCTCAGCTTCCCGGCACAGACATCAGAACTCCCAGTATAAATATATAACCTGGTATCAAGGTCAATTTGCTTGGTCCAGCAACAAAGCAATGATAATTATATTCTTCAGAAGAACACATGTTTAAATACAAAGATAAAGCTGACAAAAGTATGATGCCGCGTACACACGGTAGTTTACTGCGATGAAAAAAAACGACGTTTTCTGTGAAGTAAAAAACAACGTTTTTGAAACGTCACTTTTCAAAGACGATTTTGCATACACACCATCGTTTTTTCACAAAAAGCGAGGTTACGTTCACCACTCTTTTCCATTGAAGCTCGCTTCATAACTAGCTTCTGGGCATGCGCGGGTTGAAAATGCCCGGGTTGAAAAACGTCGTTTCGAACGACGTTTTTGCTACACACGGTGACTTTTTGTGAAACAAAAAACGACACAAAAAATTCAAGCATGTTGGAATTTTTTTTTGGTCGTTTTTTTGAAGACAAAAAACGACGTTTTGCCCACACACGATCAATTTAAATGACGTTTTAAAAAACGTCGTTTTTTTTCATCGCAAAAAACGACCGTGTGTACGCGGCATTAGACTCACAAAAGTAATATGCTCATAGGAAAATAATACAGCTTACTTTTCTGTAACCACAGAAAAGTTAATAAGGACCTTGAAAAAGTATTCATACCCCTTGATTGCATTTTCTCATGTTTTAACCAAAAATGTAAATGTATTTTATTGGGATTTATGTGATAGACCAACACAAAGTGGTACATAATTGTGAAGTGGAAGGAAAATGATAAACTGTTTTTCAAATTGTTTTTACAAATAAATATCTGAAAAGTGTGGCGTGCATTTGTATTCAGTCCCGTTTACTCTGATACCCCTAACTAAAATCGTGAAATAGTTGAACCAATTGCCTTTAGAAGTCACCTAATTAGTAAATAGAGTCCACCTGCGTATAAGTTAATCTCGGTATAAATACAGCTGTTCTGTGAAGCCCTCAGAAGTTTGTTAGAGAACCTTAGTGAACAAACAGCATCGTGAAGGCCTGCCATGAGCAGTCCTGTCCCCAAGATGGCAGTAGCGGCGCATTGGCGCGCACGGGTGCACGTATTCGCGGTAAGGGTGCATCGGCGCGCACAATCGTAAAACCGTAATGCGTCTGGGTACGTGCTCCGCCGGCAGCAGGGCGCAGGCACGTGAAGACGCTGTTCTGGTGCCAAACTTGAACTTAAAGCGGAGTTCCAACCCAAAAATGGAACTTCCGCTTAACCCACTCCTCACCCCTTTACATGCCACATTTGGCATGTCATTTTTTGGGGGGGAGTGGGGGCTTCAGGAGGAGTGGGACTTCCTGTCCCACTTCCTCCTTCCGCCGAGGGGCTGGTAAGGCGATTAGCTTAATCGCCTTACTGCAGCCCCTCCCTGTAGGCGATCGCCTAAGACACGTCACAGGTCCCAGGCGATCGCCTGTCCAATGGGACGGCGCAGCGCCGTTCGCACATGTGCAGTGCCGCTCGCGCATGCACAGTGGGTGCTCGGCCATGAAGCCGAAAGCTGGGTGCCCACACTTGAGATGAAGACGCCGGCCGGGAAGACGCCGGCCGTCGCGTCGCTGGAACCATGGAGAAGGTAACTGCATGTTTATTAAAAGCCAGCAGCTACACTTTTTGTATCTGCTGACTTTTAATAAACATAAAAAAAGGCTGGAACACCCCTTTAAAATGGGTCTGATCCCTGCACCTCTTGCTGTCCAGTCTACAGCGTTCCTTGTGACTAATCACACCTGTACCCCTGCTGAACCTGTTCCTGAAGACGCGGCTTGTACCTGTTTCTCCCTGCCTTCCGCCTGCCCAGACTTTGACTTGTTTGACCATCCATCTGCCTCATCCTCTGTACCTTCTGCTGCTCGCCAGTTGCCAACCTGGCCCGAACTGACTCTGCCTTGCCAGCCGTACCTGCACCTGATCCACCAGCCAGTTAGTGGACTCACCTGCTGGGACTTGTTCCTGCCTGTACTACGGTACACTTCCCCCTCTTCTGCTGCTGCTCCTGCTTCCAGTGCCTCCGCCTACTGTCTACAACCACCAGCTTGCGCCTGCACCTTTGACGCACCTCGTTGCACGTCGGGCTCAGCCACCAGGTACATGACAAGGCCAAGGAACACACCAGACAGGTCAGGGATAAAGTTGTGGATTTTAAACCAGATATAGGTTGGAAAAAAAATCTGTCCACAGTAAACTATTCATCGTGCACTCCACAAATCTAGCCTTTATAGAAGAGTGGCAGGAAGAAAGCCATTGTTGAAAGAAAGCAATTAGAAGTCCTGTTTGCAGTTTGCGAGAAGCCATGTGGGGGACACAGAAAATATGTATAAGAATGTGGTCTGGTCCAGGGCCAGACTGGGCCCAAAGTCTTGGATGCATACAGTCTTAGGGCTCCTTAAACGCACACAGCTTGAGGTCCCTTACTGCACACAGCTTCTGGCTCCTTGAACGCACACAGCTTTGAACTTCTTAATGCACACACAGAGACTCTCACTAGCAGCCACTGCTCCAACTCCACCTTCCTCTCACTTCTGCTCTCCCCAGCCCTTCATTATATGAGCTGTGTGCACCTGGGCACACACCCTGCAGGATGTCTTTAACCACTTAAGGACCCCCTACCGACTATATGTGTCGGCAGAATGGCACGGCTGGGCACAGACACGCACAGGTACGTCGCCTTTAACCACTTTATTCCCAGACCATATTGCTGTCCAATGACCAGAGCACTTTTTGTGATTCGGCACTGCGTCGCTTTAACTGACAATTGCACGTGGCTCCCAAACAAAATTGGCGCTATTTTTTCCTACAAATAGAGCTTTCTTTTGGTGGTATTTGATTATCTCTGCGGTTTTTATTTTTTGCGCTATAAAGCAAAATAGAGCGACATTTTGAAAAAAAAATGCAATATTTTTTACTTTTTAGTATAATAAATATCCCCCAAAAATATATAAAAAAAACGTTTTTTTCCTCCGTTTAGGCCGATACGTATTCTTCTACATATTTTTCGTTAAAAAAAAAATCGCAATAAGCATTTATTGATTGGTTTGCGCTAGGGTTGTCCCGATACCGATACTAGTATCGGTATTGGGACCGATACCGAGTATTTGCGAGAGTACTTGTACTCGCGCAAATGCCCCCGATGCTTCTGCCGATACTTTTTTTGTATTTATCAACATGTTCTGTGAAAATTCTTTGAGTTTTTTACTACTGCGTGACAAGCAAATAAAACATTTTTATTCATTTTTACTCATTTTTATTCTTTTATAATGTCTTGAGTTAGGCCTCGTACACACGATCAGACATATCCGATGAAAACGGTCCGCGGACCATTTCCATCGGATATGTCCGATCGGGAGTTTGATCCGATGGCGTGTACACAGGCGCGGTGACGTGGCGGTGACGCGGCGGTGACGTTGACGCCGCCACGTCACCGCTACGTCACCGCACCAGGAAGTAAAACACTTCCGCGCATGCGCCGAATACATTCGGCGGCGGCGCGGGACGACATGTCTGCTGGTAAGTGTACTAACCAGCAGACATGTCGGGCGGACAGATTCCCACCGGATAGATTTCAAAGCTTGCTTTGAAATCTGTCGGGTGGAGAAATCTGTCCGCTAGCCCATACACACGAGCGGAGATGTCTGCTAAAACGGTCCATCGGACCGTTTTCAGCGGACATATGCCCTTGTGTGTACGAGGCCTTAGAGTTCTTCATATTTCTAAAGAAAATATCCTTAGTCTGTATTGTGGTTTGAAAACTGTCACATGACATTTAAAAAAAGTATCGGTATTCGGTATCGGCGAGTACATGAAAAAAAGTATCGGTACTTCCTAAAAAAGTGGTATCGGGACAACCCGAGTTTGTGCAAAAGTTATAGCGTTTAAAAATTGGGGGTCGTTTTATGGCATTTTTAGCTTGGTATTTTTGGCTAGATCAGACTATAACCTAATAACAATGGACCAGCCCCAGACAGCCCTGAACCATTGTTCTCAAGAGGAAAAAAAGGTCAGAATTTCTTGCACAAAGACTTTCTGCAACAAGCCTTCCTCTTCTTCCATCACAGCCAGCCATGGACAGAAGCTGGGTCAAAAGACATCAAAAGGTGTGCTTGCACATCTTAAATTATCTCACATATAAATGACCACCAATTGCTAACATTATCGCGAGGGGGGAGTTTGGGACTGGTGCCTCATTTAAGTGGTTATTAAACATTTTGTATTTGTAACAATGGTTTGAATCTAGTAAAAAAGTATTGTTATATATATATATATATATATATATATATATATATTGTGAGGGATTTGCTCGATAGCGGGTGTGTGTGACCCCCTGGATGGGTTCACTACACGCTGAACTATACAGAAAAGCAGTTGAGGATGGTTGAAAGCAAAAGATATGGTTTATTCTTCCATATTTCTGGATACAAGGGCAAGCATCAAAACACCATAAACAAAACATAACATAAAATAAACCCTGGCCACTTGGGGCGTCTACCTTCACAACACAGGAACCTACCTATGGAGTCTGGCACAGCCTACTGCTGGGCAGACACTGCTGGTCATACAGCAGAAAAACAATAGTCTTTTTGATTTTTTATCACACAGAAAAATCAACAACCACCTCACCTCTTCAGAAGTCTTTCTGACTGCTCCTTAACTCAAAAAGCCTCAAGATGCAGCAATCAGTAGTCATCCTTTGGATGTCTTTATAGAGGCCTTAATTGCTTCATTCTGAACAGCTGAAGTTTTTCAACGCTCTAAACCTTTCTGGCTATTTCTGCAGCAGACACCTAATAGTAATTGGGGAATTGTCTAAACAAGGCAGAAATGTATCTGCCGTCTGTGACAACACCCACAGATTTACCTGACTTTCTGTCACATACCCCCCCCCCTCTTGTTTCAACCCTAGGGTTGGGACACAGGTTGCCAGGCACGCATGCACTCGGGACAACCCATCTGCATTCCCCATTTTAACACCGGGGCGATGCGTTACCACAAAACTAAATTCCTGGAGGGCCAGGAACCACCTATTTATTATCCTATTGGTCTCTTTGTTCTGTGCCATGCACTTCAATGGTGACTGGTGATCCGTCACCAGTTCAAACTGTCTACCCACGAGGTAGTACCGGAGAGAATCCAAAGCCCATTTCACCGCCACCGTTCTCAATGGTGGCATAATTCTCCTCATGTTCCTCCCCCTTGATAATCTGGGATAGTACAGCTCCTAACCCCACATTTGAGGCATCTGTCTGAACCACAAAGTCCCGTGAAAAATCAGGCAAATTTTAAACTGGCTGACTGCATAAGGCCTGTTTTAAAGCCTGAAAAGCTGTGTCTGCTTCGGGAGTCCATTTGGTCATGACAGACTCCTTCCCTTTGGTCAAATTGGTCAGGGGAGCAGCCTGTGAGGCAAAATGGGGGATAAAACGGCTGTCACGTACCTGGTGGTTGAGCCCGATGTGCAAGGAGTGGCTGCCCTTGCTCCTCTGATCCCGAGACCCCTGATAGAGCAAACAGGGGGTACGGGAGTGCAGAGTCGCACAAACGCCGGTTGCAGCGTAGGTGCTGGGCTAGAGGGGCTTCTGGAGGCTCCGGCGCTGCGTGAAGGAACAGGTATAGACTGGTCGCTGCAGGTGGAAAGGCACTTGAAGCAGAGAAGCCACAGGACCGGGGAAGGTGTTCTGTAGTACAGCGGAAGTAAGTCCCAGCAGGAAAGTCCACGGCAGACTGGCAGTTCGGGTGCTGGTGCGGTAGACAAGCAGAGTCAAAGTTCAGACCGGGTCGGCAACAGGTGGGCAGCAGAAGGTACAGAGGGTCAGGCAGGTGGGTCGTCAGGCAGGCCGGGGTCAGGGCAGGCGGAAGACAAGCAGAATCAGAAGCAAGCCGGGTTGTCAGGAACAGGAACAAACAGGAACAGGCACAGGTAACACTAGGAACCGCTGTAGACCGGACAGCAAGAGGTGCAGGGGTCAGGTCCTTTTTAAAGCCAAATTTGACGCCGCTACTGCCACCTGGTGGTTGGGACTGCTCATGACATTGCCCCCCTCCAATGGGCAGCCTCCGGATGCCCAACTGGGACAACTTGAGAGGATGAGCATCTTTAAAGGACTGGACCAACCTTTCTGCATGGATGTTACACTCAGGCTCCCATGAATTGTCCTCGGGCCCATAACCCTTCCATTTGACTAAAAACTGAATTTGGTTGCGTCTCTTCCTACAGTCCAAAATGGATTTGACCTCAAACTCTTCTTCCCCGTCGACTAAGACTGGTTCAGGAGGCCCGATGTTTCGCCCGGGGAAGGGATCGGGGACGTTGGGTTTGAGAAGGGCAACATGGAAAACTGGGTGGATACGGAAAGTTTCCGGTAGTTACAGTTCATAGGCCACATTATTGATTTTCCTCTTGACGGGAAAAGGGCCCACGAATCTAGGGCCTAATTTCTTTGATGGGCAGGCGAGTTTCAGATTCAGGGTAGATAGCCATACTTGGTCCCCAGGTTCCAGGTTAAGCTCCCCCTCCTTCTCCTGTCAAACACCTCCTTATTGTACTCCTGCATCCTCATCATGGTCTCATGCAGGGACCGAGTTAGACAGGAACAGTGGGTGAAAGCCGTAATTTGCGTAAAACGGGGATTGTCTGGTGGCAGAGTGGACGGAGTTGTTGTACGCAAACTCAGCTAGGGGCAGCAGGGGTGCCCAGTCCTCTTGAGAGAAGGACGAGAAGCAACGTAAGTATTGCTCAAGGGTCTGATTGGTCCTTTCCGTTTGACCATTTGACTGCGGATGGTAGGCAGAGGAAAATGACAGACCGATCTTGAGGGATTCACAGAGTGCTCTCCAAAATCGCGAGGTAAATTGTACCCCCCGGTCGGATACAATATTGGCGGGGACGCCATGGAGCCTCACAATTTCTTTGATGAACATCCTGGCTGTCTCAGGAGCAGAGGGTGTACCCCTCATGGGCAAAAAGTGTGCCATCTTAGAGAGTCTGTCCACCACTACCAAAATTGTGGTAAAGCCTTCTGAAGGGGGGAGTTCCACAATGAAGTCCATGGAGATCATTTTCCAAGGTCTTTCTGGTACTGGCAATGGTTTTAACAATCCCCAGGCTCTCGTTTTACTCCCCTTGTTCCTCATGCATGTGATACAGGACTCCACATATTTCCTGCAGTCCATTGCGAGTTGGGGCCACCAGAATGTGCGCTGTAGTAGCTCAGAAGTCTTATGCACCCCAAAATGGCCGGCCAATTGGTGGTCATGGCAAAACTTTAAGACACTGACCCGTAGGCCCTCCGGCACGAAAATGTTGTCCTGGCGCCACAGCAGTCCATCTTTAAACTGTAAGTCCGAACCAGGTAAGGGTGAAACACCGGACGAGGCCTGCCTGATTTGAGATAACAAGTCCTCTTGGATCAACAGGAAGTTTCCAGGCGACAAGATAGTGTCCGGAGGGGTAGTGGTTTCCGGGTCACCATACATACGAGAAAGAGCATCAGGCTTGGAGTTCTTCGACCCGGGTCTGTACGTTATGTGAAATGAAAATCTGGTGAAGTACAGTGCCCACCTGGCCTGGCGCGGTTTCAGTCTCTTGGCGGTCGTCAGATATTCCAGATTCTTATGATCTGTGTAGATCAGGATTGGGTGGACCGCGCCTTCCAAGAGGTACCGCCACTCTTCCAGAGCGGCCTTGATTGCCAGCAATTCCCGGTCCCCCACATTATAATTTCTTTCCGACTCTGACAACTTACGAGAAAAAAAAGCAACAGGGTGTAAGAGGGCCTTGGGGCCCTGCCTTTGGGAAAGAACTGCTCCGACCGCAGTTTCCGATGCATCTACCTCCAGGATGAAGGGCAAACTGGCATCAGGGTGTTTGAGGATAGATGCTGAGATGAACAAGTCCTTAAGCTTGTCAAAGGCAGTTTGAGCCTCAGGGGACCATTGGAATCGAGTGGTTTGTTTGGTCAGGTTGGTTATCGGGGCGATGATGCTAGAGAAACCCCTGATGAATTTCCGATAAAAGTTTGCGAAGCCAACAAAACGTTGGACGCCCTTCTTGTCCTTGGGTGCCGGCCAGTCCAGGATTGCAGAGACCTTTTGGGGGTCCATCTTGATACCCTCCACGGAGATTATGAGACCCAAAAACTGTATGCTTTGGCATTCAAACTCGCACTTCTTGGGTTTGGCATAGAGTCCGTGCATTCGAAGACGGCCAAGCACACATTTGACGTGTTCCCGATGTTTGCTCAAAGATGGAGAAAAAATGAGGATGTCATCCAAGTAGACAATAACAAAAAGGTTGAGGTAGTCTCTGAAGATATCGTTCACAAAGTGCTGGAACGTGGCGGGGGCGTTACAGAACCCGAAGGGCATGACTGTTAGGTACCTGTAAAAGGTAGTGTCCGAAGTGGAACAGGTATGCTGGAGATCCAGGGAAAGCGTCGTCAGGCAGATACGGTTGGCAACGGATCAGGCAAATAGTTCACAATCAGATTCCGGAGAAGGGTCAGGCAGGCAAAGGTCATACACGATCTGGCGGTAAGGTACAAAATCAGCAGGCTGTAGAATAGTCGGGATATCAGGCAGGAGTTCAATACAATGAAGATCACTGAAGACAAAACACCCAGGAAGTAATCCAAATAAACGGGCGCTGAGTGATGACCTCACTTCCTATTTAAAGGCTGTCCAGAATGAGAATTGTCCACAGCTGGCAGCAGGTGGAGCTAGTGAGTCCGTGGTGTGTGTTGAACACAATAAGGATATTCCCAAGGTCTAGATCTCTTCTGTGGCACATCAGGTAAGGCTATGGTTTAAGAGACCAGGAAGACCCAGGTTCGAATACACCCCGGGACATGACAATGACCAAATACTCCAAGTGCCCGAAGCGGGTGCGGAAGGCCGTTTTCCATTCATCCCCGTCTCGAATCCGCATCAGGTTATACGCCCCACGGAGATCCAGCTTTGTGAAGATGACTGCAGCCCCCAAACGTTGAAACAACTCAGGCACCAAGGGGAGAGGGTACCGGTTCTTAATAGTCACTTTGTTTAATTCCCTATAGTCCACACAGGGGCGAAGAGAATGGTCCTTTTTCTCTACAAAAAAGATCCCAGCCCCTGCCGGGGAGGTGGATGGACGGATAAATCCCTTTCTAAGGTTCTCATCAATATATGTTTTAAGGGTCTCAAGCTCAAGACCTGTCAAGGGGAAGATCCTTCCAAAGGGAATTTCAGCTCCGGGGAGAAGCTCTATCGGGCAATCGTAGGCCCTATGCGGAGGGAGAGTTTCAGCCCCCTTTTTGTTGAAGACATCCAGGAAGTCGTGGTATTCGCTGGGAACGGCTTGGCGGGTCTCAGCATCAGAGTCCATACAGAGTAGGGGAGACGGGGAAGATGGTTCTTGTAGGCAATGCTGACGACAATACGGGGATCCAAGAAAGACCTCCCCGGTACTCCAGTTGATTTGCGGATTATGGGCTTGTAGCCACGGGATGCCTAGGATAATGGGGAATATGGGTGAATCAATCACATCTAGGCACAACAGTTCATGGTGAATGTTGGTGATGGTTGTGGCCAACGGCAGGGTTTCCTGGGTAACCGGCCCGGACCTCAGGGCGGATCCATCGGCAAGGTGTACGGAAAGTCCAACGGCCCTGGGGCGCAGAGGGATGAGGTGTCTGGAGGCAAAAGACTGGTCCAGGAAACAACTGCAGGCTCCCGAGTCAATTATAGCGCTGGCCGGGATATTCCTTCCGGGGAGCTGAAAGACAATGGGGACAGCCAGATGAGAGGAGTAATTCTTGGGGGCAGCGGGTAAATGAACAGACGACAAGAAGGGACACTTACGAAACTTCGCCGGACAGGACCTCACGAAATGCCCGGGTTCCCCGCAGTACAGGCACAAGTTGTTCACCCTTCGCCGTTGGCGCTCCTCTGGCGTTAGGGACGGACGGAGAAGACCCAGCTGCATGGGTTCCGAAGTGTCCGGTGGAGCAGGAGGCGAAGAGACTGGTGGAACCAGGTTGGAGAAGGAGGGTACCCGTGGCAGCATCCAAACTGGTCGCGATGGCCCGGCGGCACGTTCTGACCGGCGCTCTCTCAGGCGCCTATCAATCTGAATGGTCAAATTGATTAGCGCGTCTAAAGTCCCAGGGACGCCTACCCGAGCCAGTTCATCTTTAAGTGCCTCCGAGAGGCCCAGGCGGAATTGGTAGCATAAGGCTGCATCGTTCCAGTTAGTGTCTGAGCTCCATCTCCGGAACTCAGATATGTAGTCCTCCGCAGGCCTGCGACCCTGTTGAAGAGCATGAAGAGCGGCCTCTGCAGTGGCAGCCTGGTGCGGGTCCTCGTACAACAAGGACATTGCTTGAAAAAAGGTGTCAAGGGTATCAAGGGACACGTCCTTCTGTTCCAAAAGGCGGTGGGCCCACGCCTGTGGTTCCCCGGATAAGAGCGAAATCACGAAGCCCACCTTGGTGGCCTCCAGCGAAAAAGTCAGTGGTTACAACGCAAAGTAGAGCTCGCAGGCATTGCGAAAGGCTCAGTATTTGGTTCATTCTCCAGAGAACCTCTCAGGGGTAGGAACCCTGGGTTCCGGTGGCATCATGATCACAGAAGGCGAAGCGGAGTTGCCTGTAGCAGCAGAGTCCGAACTGCCTGGGTTAGTACATCGAGATGCCGGCAGAGTTCCTGCATAGGATCTACTCCTTGCGCGGGCTCGGTCATGGCTGTCCGGTACTGTCACGTACCTGGTGGTTGAGCCCGATGTGCAAGGAGTGGCTGCCCTTGCTCCTCTGATCCCGAGACCCCTGATAGAGCAAACAGGGGGTACGGGAGTGCAGAGTCGCACAAACGCCGGTTGCAGCGTAGGTGCTGGGCTAGAGGGGCTTCTGGAGGCTCCGGCGCTGCGTGAAGGAACAGGTATAGACTGGTCGCTGCAGGTGGAAAGGCACTTGAAGCAGAGAATCCACAGGACCGGGGAAGGTGTTCTGTAGTACAGCGGAAGTAAGTCCCAGCAGGAAAGTCCGCGGCAGACTGGCAGGTCGGGTGCTGGTGCGGTAGACAAGCAGAGTCAAAGTTCAGACCGGGTCGGCAACAGGTGGGCAGCAGAAGGTACAGAGGGTCAGGCAGGCGGGTCGTCAGGCAGGCCGGGGTCAGGGCAGGCGGAAGACAAGCAGAATCAGAAGCAAGCCGGGTTGTCAGGAACAGGAACAGGCACAGGTAAGGGCTTGTTCACACTATCAGTTTTCCTTCAGGTTTTTCTCTTCAGGTTTACCAAATCCATCTAATATGAGGTCTAACCTCAAGAGTCTCAATTTGTATGCAATCAGGCAGGCCCTTGCACTACATGGTTTTGGTAAACCTGAAGAGAAAAACCTGAAGGAAAACTGATAGTGTGAACAAGCCCTTACACTAGGAACCGCTGTAGACCGGACAGCAAGAGGTGCAGGGGTCAGGTCCTTTTTAAAGCCAAATTTGGCGCCAGAATGGCGTCCTCACGTGCCCGCGCCGTTGCCGCGAATGCGCGCGCCCGCGCCGTTGCCGCGAATGCGCGCGCCCGTGCGCCGCTACTGCCACCTGGTGGTTGGGACTGCTCATGACAGCGGCGATAATATCCCGCGATTCCCAAAAATGCATGAACCTGTTTCTTGTTGGTGGGACGTGGCCAATACTGAATAGCCTCAACTTTGTTTATTTGGGGCTTGATTAAACCTCTTCCAATGGTATACCCCAGATACCTCGCCTCTTCTAGCCCAAGGGTACATTTTTTTGCATTGGCTGTAAACCCGGCTTTCCAGATGGAATCCAACACAGCCTGAACTTTTGGTAAGTGTGAGTCCCAATCCTCACTGTGGATGACAACGTCATCGAGGTATTCAGCAGCATAGGCTCGATGAGGCCGAAGGGTCTTATCCATGGTGCGTTGAAATGTGGCGGGAGCATTCTGTAACCCAAAAGGCATCCTCCGATATTGGAAAGATCCGTCTGGAGTTACAAATGCTGTTTTTTCCCTGGCCGACTCCGAGAGAGGAATCTGCCAATAACCCTTGGTAAGGTCTAACGTCGTCATGTACCGGGCAATGCCTAGGTGATTAATCAGTTCATCTATGCGGGGCATTGGGTAGGTGTCAAACTTAGTGATTTTATTCAGGCAGCGAAAGTCATTACAAAACCGCCAACTTCCATCTGGTTTGGGCACTAAGACAATGGTACTGGACCCATCACTATTTGACTCTTCGATCACCCCCAGCTCAAGCATTTTTTTTACTTCCTGGCGAATTGCCTCTCGTCGGGCTTCTGGGATTCTATAAGGCTTCAACTTGACCTTCTCCCCTGGTGTGGTGATAATGTCATGTTCAACCCCGGAGACCCAACCTGGCAAATCTGAAAACTTCTCCCTATTACGGAGCACAAATTCTTTAGCCTCCTGTCGCTGAGTTTTGGACAGAGTCTCCGCTATCCCAACTTCAGGGACAGCCAGGTTAAATGGAGCAGAAAATCGCGTAGTCTCAGCGACCAAGGACTCTCTATCCTTCCATGGTTTCAACAAGTTCACGTGATATATCTGCTCAGGTTTTCGTCTTCTCGGTTGGTTAATTTTACAATTCACCACCCCCATTTTCCCCAACACTTTATAAGGACCCTGCCATTTGGCTAGAAATGTACTTTCGACCGTGGGGACCAGCACCAACACCCTTTTACCAGGTGCAAAGGAACGGACCTGGGCCCCACGATTATAAATCCTTTGTTGAGCCAGCTGGGCTTGGGCTAAATGTGCCTTCACAATCGGCATCACTTGGGCAATTTTATCTTGCATTTGTGCCACATGTTCTTTTTTTTATTTTTTCAAGTAACAATTTTTATATCAGTACAAAACACAGTCCCGTGCAAGGGGGTAGGCACACCATCTCCACCCTACGTGGGATCAGGAAGGGATAAGGCCAAAGGCCGGCGCATTGTGGGTACAGGGGGGATGGAATGGCAGCTGGCATGGCTGTTTACTAAATAACAAGTAGAGTAGTGTGGAAGGAACCAGTCCCCCCCACCACTCATGCCCAACCCCCCGGCAAGGTAATCCCCGGCATTCTTAAGACATCATAGCTTTAAGTGCAAACATAGTCAGAGTAAAGAAAGAAAAGAAAGAGGAAAGTATAGAGAGAAAAGAGGAAAGAACCACAAGAGGATAGTTGTCTCTACGTTACCGCTTCTGCCTCCGCCCCCGGGGGGTCCTCCCGCCGATGCCACTCCCTCCAGACCTCATCATGGTCATCCAGACCATCACGCATCCTGGCAGTCATCCTCTCCATCAGTTCTACATCTTTCACCCTGGCATAAAGAGCTTCCTGAGATGGGGGTGTGGTTTTCTTCTAATTGAGGGCTATCAAGCAGCGAGCTGCAGTCAAAATGTGCCTAAGTAATTTTTTATACGGCTTAGGTAGTTTAGGCTGAGATATGCCCAGCAAGAATAATTTGGGGGACAGGGGGACCGGTGTCTCAAAGAGACGGGTGAGCAGTTGTTGTGTAGAATGCCAGAACGGGGTAATATAAGGCCATGCCCAATAGATGTGGAAGAGGAAGTCCCTGTCCTGATGACAGCGCTAACAACGGTCAGAGACCGAGGGGTAAATTTTGTGAAGAATATCCAGGGTTTGGTACCAGAAAAAGGAACCTTATATGTGTTTTCCTTGTACAGGGTACACATGGAGCTTTTGGCTGCCTGTCTCCAGATGGCCTGCTAAGCCTCCGGCGACAGCTCTTCCCCCAGCTCCCTCTCCCACTTCAACATGTATTTATGTTTTCCCCGCACTGGCATATCATACTCATTCAATACCCGGTATATATCCGAGATCAGTCCTCTACGATGGCGACCCTCTAACAGGGGTGTCCAAACTTTTTTCAAAGAGGGCCAGATTTGATGAAGTGAACATGCATGAGGGCCGACTATTTTGCCTGACATTCTTTGAACCATTAAAATTCGGTCTAAGTGTGTTCTTCTGAGCAACTAATACACTGTCCAACACAAATTCTCTTGCCTGTGTGGCTGTGTGGTGAAGAGATGAGCTTGGGCGTGCTATTTGGATATGTTGTATATATTTCTTTTGTGGCCCCAATGAATCCCAGAGTGCTGCTCTGGACTAAGGATGAGCTTGGGCGTGTTATTTGGATATACCGTATATCCATATATATCCAAATCCCCAGGGGGGCCATAGTAAATCAACAGGGGGGCTGCATTTAGCCCCCGGGCCGGACTTTGGACATGCCTGCTCTAGAACTATGCGTTGAAATGGGGAGCATTGGGAAAATTGGATCCGAGGGGCAATAGTTTGGGCGTAGTGTCTGATTTGTAGGTAGCTATAAAACACCCCTTTCGGGAGATCGTATTTTGTTTGGAGCTCCAAAAATGTCTGCAGCCTACGGGACCTCGGGTCGACCAAGTGGCCAAAATGGAATAAGTTCCATGAGGCCCAGGGCCAGGACATCTGGTGCGTTAGACTATCTGGCAGTTTAGGGTTACAAATGAAAGAGTTCAGCAGGGAGGACTCAGATTTAAGAGCCCTCTCCCGGGCCAGCCTGCGCCAGAGCCTACGAAGCAAGGACATCGAGCCAAGGAGGCGGAAAGGGTCTACCTCCACGTTTGCATCCCATAAAAAACTATTTGGGTGAGTTGGTGCCAACCACGTTTTCTCTATTTCCATCCACTATCGCTCGTAACTGTGTGGCCTGATAATATCTGACAAGATCGGGAAACGGGATGAACACCCCAAATTTGCATTAATTGCACATCCTGATATCTTTCTTTGACTGGAAACCTCATTGTTTGAACCCAGCGTGCTGTATACATTTCTAATTCTTTTAAAACATATCCAATGAAATATTCATCATTCTTTTTAATACATGAACTAATTATCCTTCTCTACACACCCCTGAAGGTTATCCCGAAATGCGTCGGGTGTTAAGAAGGTTCTTCTTGTTCTTCTTGTATTTATCTATATGGTGACAATGATTGGAACTCTGTATTTTAATTTGATATTTAAATTTTTTTTTGATGAATATGTATAATTGTGAATAAAACCTTTTTTACATTCAATATCCTGTATATTTTGAAATATTATTAGTGCCTTAAAAGTCCACCCTGGGGAACCCCCTTTTTCTTTTCTCATAATTAGTTGATGTGGCACAAGCATACATTTGCCATTCACCCTCCCCTCTTCCCTAGGGACTGGTGTTTCCCCTGCTAAGACAGTTAGAGGATTCTGGAGTTGATGTTTCAGACTCAGAAGAACCACTTACTGGAGAATCTGGGCAATCCCACAAGTTACCGAGGGAGGTTTCAAAGGAAACCGTAGTCACCGGATATTCTCGAGTTTTCCCATGTACACAAACTACAGCCATTTTCCTAGGATGTAAGGTTTTTCCCAAAACTAGATCACTTTTCACTAAGGTGACCAGGCTACCTGAATCCAACAATACCACAACATCTTTACCATCTAAGCACATTCTACATAAAGGTTTCTCATTTCCCTTTACTGCAGTGCATGTGAATGCAAAGAGGGACTGTCGTCTCTCTGTCAGAAAGTCATAACGCATGGGTTCATTAACCACTGGGAAAACCGCTGCTACATGTCCCTCTTCCCGGCAACGGAAACAAATCAACCTTCTGGTCCTCTCCTGTGGGCTGGGTCTTCCAGGCCGCTCTTGCCAAACATTTGCAGTAGTCCCGATAATACCTCTAGTTGCTCTTGGGTCCTTCTCTCCACCCCCATCCCTTGATGCAGTCTTACCTATAGGTGGGGAGGGTCTGGTCTTGGGGTGAAAAGTCTGTGCGTCTCTGGGTGAAGAGGACAAATTCTCTGTTGCTAGGTACCTTTCGACCATGTCTACTAGTTTGTCTGCGGTTTCCGGACCACCATGGCTCACCCATTTCTACAGAGTGTTAGGCAGAGACCTAAGAAATCGGTCCATGACTTCTGGTTCCAAAATTTTTGGTCCGGACAGAGTTTCTGGCTGCAGCCATTTCCTAGCCAAATGAATGAGGTCATACATCTGTGACCGAGGTGGCCTCCTCAGCTGATAACTCTAATTTTGGACCCGCTGAGCACGAACATCCAGGGTCACACCAAAACGTGCCAATATTTCCTCTTTTAACCGATCATAGTTTTTTGCATCTGCAAACTCCAAATCAAAATATGCCTTCTGAGCTTCTCCAGATAATAGTGGGGGCCACTAGTCCAGCCCACTATTCTTTAGGCTAACTCTCTTTTTCCGCTGTTCTCTCAAACGTGGTCAGAAACATCTCAGGGTCATCCTCTGCAGTCATCTTTGGCAATAAGTGGCTTAGCCAAAAAGTCGGTATGTTACTGGCCTGACTCCCAGCCTCGGTCTCTGAAGTTGTTTCATGATCGCCTCCATTTGCTGCTGGTGTCTCTGTTCCAAACCTGCAATGCTCTCTTGGTGAGCCTGTTGTTGAGTTGCAATGCTCATTTGGTGAGCTGCAAGGCTCTCTTGGTGAGCCTGTTGTTGAGCTGCAAGGCTCCGCTGCAAAGCTGCATTTGTTTGCTGTTGATTTGCATTTGCTATAGCCAGCTGTTTCAATATCTCCTCCATTTTGGGTTTACTTTAACTGCCCGCATTCTCCACCATGTGAGGGATTTGCTCGGTAGCGGGTGTGTATGACCCCCTGGATGGGTTCACTACACGCTGAACTATAAAGAAAAGCAGTTGAGGATGGTTGAAAACAAAAGATATGGTTTATTCTTCCATATTTCTGGATACAAGGGCAAGCATCAAAACAGCATAAACATAACATAAAATCAACTCTGGCCACTTGGGGCGTTTACCTTCACAACACAGGAACCTACCTATGGAGTCTGGCACAGCCTACTGCTGGGCAGACACTGATGGTCATACAGCAGAAAAACAATAGTCTTTTCGATTTTTTATCACACAGAAAAATCAACGAACAGCCCAAGCGAGGAAATGCTGCAGCTGCCATCATATATATATGCTGAGCAGCCAGCTCCTCCCAGTGGGAAGGAGGAGCCGCAGGGTGTGGCAAAAACCCCATGAAGCAAGATGGCAGCTAGCACATGTCAGTAATGAGAAGCCTGCAAAGAGGTAAGACCATGACAGTACCTCCCCCTCAAGGGCCCCTCCTCCGCGGCGCAAAATACGGCTTCTGGGGAAAGCGTGCGTGGAAGGCTCGGAGGAGGACAGGAGCATGGACATCTGCGGAAGGGACCCAAGAACGCTCCTCTAGACCATAGCCACGCCAGTGGACCAAGAACTGCAACCGGCCGCGGACCAAGCGTGAGTCCAGGATATCGCTCACCTCGTATTCTTCACGATCGCCCACCTGGACAGGACGAGGCCAAGGAACCGAGGAGGTGAAGCGATTGCATATTAGTGGTTTCAACAGGGACACGTGAAACACATTGGAAACCTGCATACCAGGTGGGAGCGCAAGCGCATAGGCAACCGGGTTCACCCTGCGGAGCACGCGGAAGGGACCAACAAAGCAAGGAGCCAGCTTAGGTGTGGGCACACGGAGATTGAGATTGCGAGTGGACAACCAGACACGATCTCCAACCTGGTAGGAAGGAGCAGGCAATCGTCTGCGATCAGCCTGGAGCTTCTGGCGCTGCGCAGAGACCTTGAGGGACCTCTGGATCTGTACCCACGAAGCACGTAGAGCAGAAAGGTGGTTCTCCACAGCCGGAATATCTTGGGGAGAGAATGACTCCGGTAGCACGGCAGGTTGTAACCCGTAATTGTCCATGAAGGGAGACATCCCAGAGGAAGAGTTAACCGCCGTGTTCCTGGCAAACTCAGCCCATGGCAGAAGGTCAACCCAATTGTCCTGATGATCGGAGACATAGCAACGAAGAAATTGCTCCAGGGCTTGATTGGATCGCTCTGCAGCCCTATTGGACTGAGGGTGGTAAGCCCAAGAGAAGGAGAGTCGGATACCCAACTGGGAGCAAAAGGCACACCAGAACCTGGACACAAACTGACTTCCTCGATCCGAAACTATCTCCTTAGGCAAACCGTGCAACCGGAAGACCTCCCTGGCGAAAACCATAGCCAACTCCTGTGCAGTGGGTAACTTCTTGAGTGGAACACAGTGGCACATTTTGGAGAACCGATCCACAATCATGAGAATGACTGTATGGCCTCGGGACACAGGAAGGTCCACAATGAAGTCCATCCCCAGGTGTGACCATGGGCGCTCCCCATTGGTAATGAGTTGTAGAAGTCCAAAGGGAATATGCCGAGGGGATTTATTCTGGGCACAAACAGAGCACGAAGGGAACGAAGACCACTGGGCTGTGGCCAATGTAGGACTGCCGAAACCTTCTCAGGGTCCATGGAGAACCCTTCAGCGGAAATGATGTAACCTAAGAAGGTTACCCGGGATCGGTGAAATTCGCATTTCCCAAGCTTACAGAAAAGCTTGTTCTCTCGTAACCGTTGCAACACTCGCTTGACTTCCAGAATGTGGACCTCCATGGATTCAGAGTATACCAAGATATCCTCCAAGTAGACCACTACACACTGCTGCAACAGGTCACGAATAACATCATTGATAAACTCCTGAAAGTGCACAACCCAAAGGGCATAACCAGGGATTCGTAATGACCGGTCCTGGTGTTGAACGTGGTCTTCCACTCGTCACCCTTCTTGATCCTTACAAGGTTATACGCAGCCCTCAGGTCGAGTTTGGTAAAGACCGTTGCCCCCTTGAGGCGGTCGAACAACTCGAAAATCAATGGAATCGAGTATGCATTCTTAATCGTGATGCGATATAGGCCCCTAAAGTCGATGCAAGGCCTCAATTCTCCGCCCTTCTTTTTTACAAAGAAAAATCCAGCCCCCGCTGGGGAAGAGGATTTGCAAATGTGCCCCCGGGAAAGCGCCTCCCTCACGTACTCCTTCATGGTTTCATTCTCCGCAACCGACAGTGGATATACCCTGCCACGAGGAGGAATGGCACCAGGTTGTAAATCTATGGCACAATCGTATGGGCGGTGCGGAGGCAGGGCACCAGCGCGCACCTTATCGAATACATCCAGGTACTCCTTGTATTCAGAGGGCAACACAGAGTTCGAGGAGGCACACAACACCTTGACGGGCCCATGGATGCAATTATCCCCACACTGTGGGGACCACGAGAGGATCTCCGCCAATCTCCAATCGAAAGTCGGATTATGCCTCTGGAGCCAGGGGTACCCCAAGACCACCGAGTAGTGTGGGGACGAAATGACTTGAAGGCAGACTGACTCCCTGTGAACGGCCCCAATGGCTATCTCCACTGGAGGGGTTTCATGAGTCACCTGGGATGGCTGAAGGGGTCTGCCGTCTATCGCCTCAAGAACCAGCGGAGAAACTCAAGCCTGCAGAGGAATGGAGTTTGCGGCAGCAAATTTACTGTCGATGAAAAAACCACCAGCACCAGAGTCCACCAATGCCTGGGCCGTCACCGAGCCCCCCGGCCCAGGAGAGGACAACGGTGATCAGTGGTATATCAGCACGGGAAACCGGGGACGCAGAAACTCCACCCAAGATCTGTCCCCGACAGGATCTCAGGTGCGAGCGTCTCGGACGGTTCGGACATGACAACCGAAAATGCCCACTGAGACCACAGTACATGCAACAACCCTCACGTCTCCGATGTGCCCTCTCCCCCTCGGACAGGCGAGCAAACCCCAGCTGCATGGGCTCACCCCCAGGCAAGTCAACCCTAGGAGGCGTGGGAGGAGAGGGAGGCACGGGTGGGACAGCAAATGTAAACGCCAATCTGTCGGGAGGCCTCCGCAGGCTCTCGTTAAAGGAAGGTCTCTCCCTGAGTCTGGTGTCAATCAGTATCAGGAAAGAAATGAGAGCCTCGAGCTCCACAGGTAGGTCTTTAGCCGCAATCTCATCTTTCAAGGTATCAGAGAGACCATGGGAGAAAGCAGCCACCAGAGCCTCATTATTTTAAGCCCACCTCTGCTGCCAGGGTACAAAACTCAATGGCGTATTCGGCTACCGATCGTGAACCCTGTCTGATGGACATGAGGAGCTTTGCAGCAGAGGCAGAGCGAGCCGGCACATCGAAAGCCATCCGAAGAGAAGCAACAAAACCAGAAAACTCGGCAACCACCGGATTATTGTTCTCCCATAAGGTCCGAGAGCAGCGAGATCAGGAAGCCCATCTTCGATCTCTCAGTAGGGAAGGCATGTGGCAACAACTCGAAATAAATGCCCACTTGATTAAGGACGCCTCGGCACTGAGTTGGCTCACCCCCAAAGCGCCATGGGAGGGGGCAGAACCGGTCATACCCCGAGACACCGCAGGCGCAACAACGGGTTCCTGGGTAGACTCTGGTGCAACAACCGGAGCGGCAGTAGGAGCGGTAACAGGAGCGATCCCAGGAGCGACAACCGGCCTATCAGCAACAGGAGCGAGATGAGCAGTGCGTGCAAGCAGGGTTTGCAACACCTGAGCGTACTGACCCAGGAGGTGATCCTGCTGATCAAGTCTGGCAACCAGCATGGGAGGTAAGGGTGGCCCTGTAGTGTCAGGATTCATGGCTTGGGCCTAATGTCATGGAAGCATGAATCAGACGTACAAAACAGATAAATGAATAAGATAGTTTTATTGAAAACCAAACAGCAAGGTCAAAGTCCAAACTGACGATCAAACAGCCAGAAGACCACCAGTGCCAGGGTCCATAGAAGGAACGTCCGTGGAGCCGGGTCGGTGACCAAGAGCAAGCAGCACAATCACAGAGGGGGTATCAGACGAACAGCCCAAGCAAGGAAATGCTGCAGCTACCGTCATATATATATGCTGAGCAGCCAGCTCCTCCCAGTGGGAAGGAGGAACTGCAGGGTGTGGCAGGTTACAAGAACCCCATGAAGCAAGATGGCTGCTAGCACATGTCAGTAATGAGAAGCCTGCAAAGAGGCAAGACCATGACAGGTATGGATTTTTAGCGTAGGTGTTCCCCTTAACCACTTAAGGACCCCCGCACGCACATATACGGCCACAGAATGGCACGTACAGGCACAAGGGTGTAAATTTACGTCCACACCTAAGTGCGGTTCGGGGGTCCCATCGGGACCCCCTCCGCGGCGTGCGGGGGTCCCCCTGGCTCCGGGAGCGATCCGGGATGAGCGGGCAGATGTCGGCGTTTACCCGCCCCTCCGCGATCGCTCCCAGCCAATGCGCGCGCTCCCAGCTCCTGTCACTTCCTCCTCCTGTGTTTACACAGGAAGGAGGAAATGATGTAATCTCTCATGGCAGCGGTGTTTCCCACCGCTGCTGATGAGAGAAGACATCACAAGTAAGTGTGCACCAACACAACACTGACACACACTCACATAGGCACATTAACCCCTTGTGATCGCCCCCCCCACCCCCCCTGTCACAGTGTCACAGAATGCAGTGATCTAATCACTGCATTTAGTGTCAGTGTGACAGGCAGTGTAAAAAACAGTTAGTGTTAGGTCCAGGGTAGCCCCCCCACCCCCCCTAATAAAGTTTTAACCCCCTGATCACCGCCCTAGTTAACCCTTTCACTCCCTATTGCCAGCATCACTAAGCGATCATTTTTCTGATCGCTGTATTAGTGTCGCTGTTCCCGCTAGGTAGCTATTTTTTTTTATTGCGATTTTTTTTTTTACTAAAGACATGTGGCTAAATAAATTTTGGCCTAAATGTTTGACTAAAATTTAGTTTATTTGATTTTTTTTTTAACAAAAAGTAAAAAATAGTGTTTTTTTTTCAAAAATGTCGCTCTATTTTTGTATATAGCGCAAAAAATAAAAATCGCAGAGGTGATCAAATACCACCAAAAGAAAGCTCTATTTGTGGGAAGAAAAGGACGCAAATTTTGTTTGGGAGCCACGTCGCACAACCGCGCAATTGTCTGTTAAAGCGACGCAGTGCCGAATCGCAAAAACACCTTGGGTCATTTACCAGCGTATTGGTCCGGGTCTTAAGTGGTTAAAATCCATACCAGACCTAAGGGCCTCATATGCTCCTGAAGGGGAACCCACGCCGTTATTTTATTTAAAATTTGGCGCAAAGTTTCCCTTCATGATCAGTGTAAAAAAGAAAAAAGGGCAGGTTTACAGGTGCGCCTCTTCAACCCATGCAAATGCAGCTACAATACTTGATATTTATCAAGATTTTGCCGGCGTAGTGAAGAGGCGCAAATGCCGCTCGCAAATAAACTTCCTACAGGTTCAAACGTACTTGCAGGCGCAGCGGCTGGTTTATACAAAAGTTACCTTCACTTTCTATTCAGGCTGTATATGTTACACGGACTGTAAATTGGTAAGTGTATAGATATTTTATACAGGAAGAGGTGCTGGGAGGGGGGAGTCTGTTCACTTTTTTTTAGCACCCTCACACTGTTAAGCCCTGTACACACGATCAGTCCAAACTGATGAAAACGGACTGAAGTTCATGACTGCTGTATAACAGATGTCATTAAACCCACATTAACCCCCCATATACTAAAACCCTTACTTTTAACTATAGAAAACGAGACCACACCAGTGTTGGAGTACTAACAGGCCGTAGCAGACCAATTTATTAAACAATTATATATAAATAACTATAAAATTAAGATAATAACTTAATAACATAAACATAATAACATAAATACAGTAAATAACATCTAAATGGTGTTGGTCTCAGCAGGGACTAAATACCCCTAGAGGGGAAAAACCATAATGCACTGCGGTACTTAACAGTGTATGATAGGCCTCCTGCCGACAAGCTGGCCCGGAGACAGCCACAGACCGCAGTGCCCCATTATCACTTCCCAGCTAACCTCTGTTAGCTGGAAACCATTACCGTGACCCATAGCAACGATGGATCTCCAACACTCCTCCTTCTGCCATATCTTCCCTCTCCTGCCAAGACCAACACCCGCCACAGCACCCAAGGGGAACCACCTTACCCTTGGGCGCCCCTCCAAACAGGAAGGGCTCTCTGTACTCAATCCTCCAACCCCAACACCCAAAGATCAATCCCAACATCATTTAGATGTACTCTGTCACCCCTCAGATACCTCCAAGTGTCCAGTTCCAAGTCCCGGTGTCTAACGGCCAGACCCCCCTTTTCTACCATGAATTTGCTTATGACATCGTTAACCTTCTTCCTAGCCCTGTTAAGTCCCGTAACAGACCTAGCCATCCTCCAAGTCGTCCTCGCCACGATGTCTGACCAGACTATGACCATGCATGGAAATTGCAACATCAATCGCTCAACATCTATCTTGATGTCACGCATGATGTCCATCATTGACCTGACCCCTAAATCATTGCCACCAACGTGTAATACCAAAACGTCAGGTGGCCTGTCCCGTTCTGCAAAACGCTGAACTTCGGGAACCACACCTCCCCACAACATACCCGGGACTCCCAACCACAGCACACAAGCCTCACGTCTGGACAAACCCAACTGCCTACCCCCAGGTCTACCTCTCCGGGCCCCAGCACGTGTATGAGTGGCCCAAGATCCAGACGAGGCCCCGCACATCATCTGAAAAACAAAAGCAGATAATAGGAAAAAACGGGCACCGAGACAACAGATCGCCCAACACAATATAAAGTGCAACCCACACCAGATTACATCCCCCCCACCACTCATACACCCACCACTAAGTGAGGACGGACATATAACAAAAATCTCCTGGACTCCCACCGCCCAATCCTTTTAACCACCTCCCCATCCATCAGGCGCGTCGTTAGGCCCTGGCTAAGGAGGCTGGGGCCCAGAATATGCCGCCGAAAAGCCCCGAGTCTCGGGCATGGAGTTTTTAATTATTAGCCCCGAGTGTCCGCCGAGCAGATCTCGCCCGCCATGTTTTTTTTCTCTCTCACAGTCTCACTTGACTCCGGGCTCCGGCGCCCTGTGATTGGGAGTATGCGGGTCATGTGCGGCTTGGGGCTGGCCTGTCTGTGCTCGTCTTGAAGTCCCGCCTCCGCACATGACCCGCATGGCCCAATCACAGTGCGGCGGGGAAATACAGAATGCGATGGCGGGAGATGCCAAGGCTGCCTGCGATCTTCTTCCCCTCTGCTCTGTGTTCCTCAGCAGCGGCGGCGGCTTGTCTAGCGGAGGGGCAGGGTGACTCGGCAGAGAAAGATCATCATGGAGGTGCAGACTGCAGAGGGCTGCAGGTGGATGTCGCTGGCGGGAAGTCGGGACAGAGACACAGGTAAGGAGGACGGATTTGCACCGAGGTGTGGGGGGGGGTCAGTGTAGGTGGCCGGGGGTCAGTGTAGGTGTGGGGGGCTCAGTGTAGGTGGCCGGGGGTCAGTGTAGGTGTCAGCCAGGGGGGGGGTGAGGGGGTCAAAGAAAAACTAATGCAGAATCCAAAAAGAAGATAACGTAGTCTGTGAAGAGTTAATTCCAAAAGCAAATCTGTGAAGGGTTAACTCCCCAAAAAAGACACAATCCTTTTTTACAACCCGAAAAAACGACATTGTTTAAAACATAGTTAAAAATGTAACATGTTCGGAAAAAAAAAATCAGAACCCAAAAAATGATGTGAAGCCCACTCACGATCATTTTAAATGACATTTTTTTTAAAACGTTGTTTACTTCAATAATATTGTATGTATGTCAGGTAGGTGTATGTATGTCAGGTAGGTGTATGTATGTCAGTGTATGTCAGGTAGTCAGTGGGGTAGATTCACATAGATCAGCAGATCTTTTGATCCGCGTGATCTATCTGTTTTACGATCCGCCTGCGCCAGTTTTTGAGGCAAGTGCTGTATTCATTAAGCACTTGCCTCGTAAGTAGCCCTGGCGGATCGTAAATCCCCCGGCGGAATGCAAATTCCGCGGCTAGGGGGAGTTTACTATTTAAATCGCGCGCGTCCCCGCGCCGATCGTACTGCGCATGCGCCGCCGGCTAAATTTCCCAGCGTGCATTGCTTTAAATGACGTCGCTAGGACGTCATTGTGTTAGTCGTTAACGCTATTAACGTATGGCCGTATTCCCGACTTACGTAAACGACGTAAAAAATTCAAAATTAGACGCGGGAACGACGGCCATACTTAACATAGGATCCGCCGCACTTACCCGCATATAGCAGGGGTAACAATCCGACGGAAAAAGCCGAACGCAAACGACGTAAAAAAAAAACGTTGCCCGGGCATTCGATTCTGAATCGGCGTTTCTGCGAAGAAGAACGGAAGCGCCACCTAGCGGACGGCGGGAGAATGCAGCCTAAGAATCGACAGTGTAACTCAGTTACACCAGTCGGCTCTAAGGGAGATCTATGCGGAACCTGATTCGAGGAATCAGCCGCATAGATCCGAGCGTCGGATCTCACAGATCCGACGGTGTATCAGTAGATACACCGTCGGATCTCTACATGAATCTACCCCAGTGTATGTATGTCAGGTAGTCAGTGTATGTATGTCAGGTAGTCAGTGTAATGGTCACTGTGTCAGGTAGGTGAGTTTAGTGTTCAAAATTGATGGGCAATGGTAAGCCAGGCAGCAACCAGCAAGTTAGCTCCCCTCCCCCCCGCCAAGCCCAAAAAAACCACGCCATGACCATCCCGGGTTCCAAAACCGTGCCGCAGCCGCCGACCCCCCCCCCCCCCCGGTGCTAGCCTCGGGCTGAAGCCCCTGGTCTTTTTGCCACCTAGCAACGCCCCTGCCATCCATACCAACCCTGGCAGCCTCCGTAGCCGCCCCAATGCGGAATGAGTGTGAGGAAAACTCCTTACCAATCAAGCCCAAACCCCCCAAACATTTCCTGAAAACCGCCACAAATTGGAAACGAGATAGAGGGGAACCGTCCGAATGTATCAAAAATGAACCCACCGAATTTGGTCTTAACCCTAAATAGGCTCTGACCGCCCTAACCGGGCACAAAGTAGAACCCGGGACAGAACATACTTGCACTGACCTGCCCCTACCGGCCTGGTCCGTCTTTGACCTGCTCCAAAGAAACCTCAAATCATCATCACCACAAACAACCTCCCGGAAACCAATGCCCCCTTGAACCTTAAACCTTCCTGGAGGGGCTCACCAACTCCCCGATGCGAAAGGCTCCAAAAAATGCCAACAAAAAAGGCCACATTTTGCCGGGGGACCCGATCGTGCACCCGATCCCCCCCCCCCCCCCCGCCGCGTGGAGGCCCCAGAGTGCTCAGGAGAAAAACGCTCTGGGGCCTCCACGCGGCGGGTCCGCCCTGCGCATATGCCATTGCCATGGCATTCTAATGCTCCGGGCTTCTCTTCTTCATCGGTTCACAGACTGATGGTCTGATGTGCGTACACAACATCAGTTCAAAAACCGATCACCGGTCAGAACGCGGTGACGTAAAACACAACGCCATGCTGAAAAAAATAAGGTTCAATGCTTCCAAGCATACGTTGACTTGATTCTGAGCATGCACGGTTTTTTGAACTTTGGACTGAAGGACAACAGACTGATGGGCCATACACACGGTCGGTTTGGACCAATAAAACTGGACTTCAGTCCGTTTTCATCAGTTTGGACTGATTGTGTGTACGCGGCCTAATGCGCTTGCAGCATATATCAATGTGAACTCAGCTTCTTTTTACAACCCTTTGTGCAAAGCTGTGTACAGCTACCTCTTCTAATGCATCTCAATGGGCAGCTGTGCTTGGCTGCAGCGGGTGTCGGGAAAGTCATTACACAGGCTCTCCATGCTGTTTGGCACCTCTATGGCTATGTGCACAAAGCTACAGTAAAAAATTTAATTTCTTTTGTGTATTGTAGAAATGAGAATTGAGAGACATGCAGAGGAAAAAAAGAGAAAGTATTTTGTTGACATTTATAAATAGGTTTATGTGATTTATAGCTGAATGCACAAATAAATATTTGGAAATTCCTCTGTGAATCTTAGAAACATTTATAAACCTTTTGTCGCCCCCTGGTGTTGTAAAAGAGTATGTATTGTGACAGCAGCCAATTCCTAATCTAGCACCAAAATTAAAGTAGAACTAAAGTCCCAAAGAATTCTGCATCGAAAAGATGTGCACATCTTTGTAAACTTTATATGAACATTCTGAGGATATACTTCAAGCGTCAGTTTTTCTACAGTGACTATGCCAAATTGGGCCCATGCACTGTGATATGCTACACCTGCTTGTATGCCAACCCAGGACTGCACACAAGAGTGGAAACATTATGGCATGTCAAAATTGCGCACGCCCGAGCAACAGAGAAATTTTACTATTCATAGGCAATGCCTTTACAGGTAATTTTTTTTAATTGTTAATTTTTTTAATTTTACACTGTTGCTTTAATGTTTTTCTTTTTATCACTTATATTGCTGTCACAAAGAAAGTAAACATCCTTGTGACAGGAATAGGCATGTGACAGGTCCTCTTTATGGGGTAAATCTGGGGTCTGGGGACCCCAAATCCCTCCTTTGCACTTTAAAGCATTCAAAACACCAAAATCTGTGTTTTTAGTTTTTTTTAAATGGGGCCGATTATTCTGAGTAAACTGGAAGTGATGTCATGTCATCGCTTCTGGGTTACTATCACAAACAGCCAATTCTGGCTTTGTTGGCTGTCCGGCCAGCCAGCAAACACACCGGCTGGTCGATTGGTCTTTCGGTGGGACGGGAGAACAAACCACAGAGGGTGGGGGGAGGGGGTACGTCCCCTCCCGCTGCTTGTAATAGCATTTGAGTGGATAGTTAGGACAGCTTCCAATCAATGTTTATGAGCTGGAGCTTCTGATCATGTGACCGCTATGACAGCCAATCACAGCCCGTTTACTGCCCTGCTATGCTATGGAGATGGGTGGGGGTCATCTTGCCCTCACTCATATCCATGGCAAGCAGGAAGAAGGACCTGATCACCTCCAAAGGGGGGGCCCTCTCCCGCCGCCGACAATGGTGATCTCACTGCGAATCCACCGCGCAGACCACCATTATCGTTTACAGGACCGGCCACGGAAAAGATGGATATTCCGGTTGTGGCAGCAGCTGCTGCCGTTACCAAGATATTCATCTTTAAAGTGCCGACATATATGTGTGTGAGCCGGTCCTTAAGTGGTTAAAATTGGCTTCTATTAATGAAGTATTTATGATGGATTTCGTGGCCCCCTGGGCTATTTTGTGCCACTCGTCTAGCCCAATGCTCTACTGGAGGTCAGCCTTCCATCTCTTCATATATTCTAGCTTTTCAGTACAATTTGTTAGGGCAATGTATATTTCAGATTTACGACCTCTGATCTTATCGTACTGTGTACACAAATATTCCATTGGGGTCATCGTAGTTTTGTTTGAATTTCTTGAAATAGTAGATAAGAAATGCGCTATCTGTGCGTACCTAAAGAATTCTGAGATTGGTAGCTGATGTTTATCCTCTAGTGCTTTTCTTGTTAAGATGCCCCTATGATAGCATATATCTGGTACTCTCAGTAGCAGTCCCCGGTGAGGGAAACAGCAAGTGAAGCCTTGCAGCTTTACTGCCCGATTCCCTACTGCACAATGCGCGAGGATCGCAGCGCGCCGTAACTGGTCCCTGCTCTCTCCTGGGAACAGGGTTTCCCAGAAGACAGTGGGGGGGGGTGACGTGCAAGGCTGGATTCCCCGTGGGAGTCAGAACTCGGGAAGTGGTGTCTCAGACAGGTATCTGCACCCCCTCCCCCCTGAAAGGTGACAAATGTGACACTGGAGGGGGGGGGAATCCAAAAAGCGGAGGAGGTTCAGTTTTCGTGTGAACCTCCGCTTTAAGTAGTCTGTCCCATATGCTCAAAGAGGTAAAGAGTACCGGACATAGAATTGGGGGTCTTTGCTTTGTGAATAACAAGAGGATGAAGGAAACTGGGTGTGTGTTACAGGCTTCAGCCTCTATCTGCATCCAAATTGGATAGGGCCGTGAGCCAGCTATGCAGCATAGTAATACTTCTACTGATCTGGGAAGGCTAGTCCGCCTTGTCTCTTGGGGGCGTATAACGTATGTATGTTCACCCTAGGCCTCTTATTCCCCCAGATGAATGACAAGAGTTTGGTTTGGAATGATTTCAGGTCTAGTTTGACTAGTGCTACTGGTAGTGTTCTAAAGAGGTATAATATTCTCAGTAGCACATTCATTTTAACCGAGTGTAGTCTACCAAACCACGATGGGTGGAGAGACCATCTTGTAAGGTCTAGTGCCAGACAGCTTGGTGCCACAGCATACCTTCAGAGGTCTAGTGAAGTCCTCCATGCCTTGATGGGTCAAGGGTGTTTTGGTGGCAGAGGGGGGCTTACTCAATATTAGGTGGGTTGTCATAATGTTAGAGCTGACTGGTGTGTGTATCTATCTATATACAGTATATATATATATATACACAATGTAAATGAGTGAGTGTACACCGTGTATAACAGTGTACATTTTCTGTCCCCTCAAAATAACTGAACACACAGCCATTAATAATAATTTAATTCCAATTTTAAACGATATTAAGGCAGAACTTAATAGAATTGCACCGGGGCAACTATCTTGGAGCGGTAGAATAAATATCTTTAAAATTGTAATTTTACCTAAAATAGTATATAAAATGCAAAAGCTCCCAATTCCATTACCATAAAAAAAAATCTTCTGCAAAATAAACTGTAAGACTGCATTTACACCTGAGCGTTTTGTCACCTGAAGCATGAAGCTCCAAAACGCTAGAGGGGAAAAAATACATTATTCTCAATGGAGATGGTTCACATCTCCAGTCCAAAACGCGTGAAGCCGAACGCCTGAAGCTTAAACAAGTTCTGGACCCATTTTTGTCTCTTGAATTGAGCGTATTTAGGTGTTTTTAACATTGGTGACCCTAGACCTAAACGCGACAAAACGCGGTAAAAAAC
The DNA here is from genome assembly GCA_029574335.1 of Rana kukunoris. NCBI lineage: Eukaryota > Metazoa > Chordata > Amphibia > Anura > Ranidae > Rana > Rana kukunoris. The sequence goes on from CM056051.1 coordinate 212,694,676, forward strand.
GCCGCAAAACGCTATGCTCAGGTGTGAATGCAGCCTTAAGGTTCCAGGAACTATAAAAAGGGAAGTGATTTTGACTGATGAATGGCGGTATGCCCAGCTAAAAAAAAAAAATGGAAAAACTACCTCAGCCTACCCGATCAGTAGAAAATCTACGGCCCTTTGAGAAATGATGTGAGGAAAAGGCTAAGAAGGGGATAGTTTCTAAGATTTATAAGATATTAAATGACACAAAAAAGCCAGGCATACCACCATACATCAAGAAATGGGAAGAGGAATTGGGCTCCCAAGTTAAGGATTTCGAGAATAAGTAATTAATGAAGAGGGTGCACTCTACGTCGGTAAATTGTAACAACAAAATTATGTTCGTTGGTATCTAACCCCCGGGCAAGGTACACAAATGTTCAAGGAAAACATCACATTATGCTGGAGGGGCTGCAAGGAAATTGGAACTATGGCCCACATATGGTGGACATGTACCAAAATCAAAGAAATACAATAAGGCCACGTACACACGATCAGACATGTCCGATGAAACATGTCCGACGGCCCATTTTCATCGGATCACGCTGAAGTGGTCTGTTGGTCTGATGTGTGTACACATCATCGGACCAAAATCCGATCAGACCAGAATGCGGTGACGTAGAACACAACGACGTGATGAAAAAACGAAGTTCAATGCTTCCAAGCATGCGTCGACCTGATTCTGAGCATGTGCGGGTTTTTGGTCTGATGATTTTGTGTACTAACCATCGAACCTGTCCGACAGACAGGTTTCCAGCGGACAGGTTTTAAAGCATGTTTTGAAACTTTGGTCCGCGGGAAAACGGTCCGATAGGACGTACACACGATCGAACATGTCCGCTGAAACTGGTCCGCAGACATGTTCGATCGTGTGTACGCAGCCTCAGAGAAATAACCATACTGAAGTTCCTGATGACCCGTGGGTATGCTTGTTATACGGAATTCGAATGCCAACTAAACACTATTTGAGAACATTGCTCCCACAGCTCCTGAACGCGGCAAAGAGTCAAATACCCATACATTGGCAAGAATCGGAATGATCCACCAGGGGTGTATTTAGGTTTTGTGCTGCCCTAGGCCTGACTAAACTCGTGTAACCCTAATTTAAATATGATCCACCCCTTCCTGTTTAAGACCTGCCCTGAAATTTTGCAGTGGGGACACAAGTTCTGATGGCCTTGCGGGGGGGGGGGGGAGGATTCCCTTCATCTGCAGAGATTTCCTCTTATATCCTGTTTGGCTTTGGGGCAGGAAATTAACAGATGGCAAAAAAAATAAAATAACTGGGGCTATAACCATCCCTTACTCTATGGGGGCACCAGACCGATTTGTCTTGTAGCCCAGTCCACCTCATAAGACTCGCGCTGCACTAAATGTGTAGTGCAAGCCGGCGGGGACACTTTTCGTGCTGCCCCCCTGCAAAGTGCTGCCCTAGGCCTGGGCCTTGTTGGCCTAGGCCAAGATACAGCATTGCGACCCACATTGAAGGGGTGGTGCAACAAAATAGATGAAATATATAATATGGAATACCCAAGGTTCAGGGGGAGGTAATGGAGGAATTTGAAGAAATGTGGAAGGATTGGACAGGTTATAAGCATACAATGGGATATGCAGAAGTGATGGGAGTATGATGTAATATTGTATAGTGTTGTGTGGTGTAGCACTACCCCCTCAGGAGCCGCTGGATAGATTTGGGATCTACTCTCATTAATTTTTACACCCCCTTAAAGTGGCTCGAACCCTCCCTTGGCACACCAGGGCAGATGCAATAGTATTGTGTCCCCCACTTGGCTGGGGACACAATGACACATATAAAATATGCAATGCAACACAATAATATGATTACCTTCTTAACTTGTGGCTCCAGGAGTAAACACACCTCACACAGTGAATATAGTTAAAACCAAATTGGGTAACGTTACTTTATATATGGTAAAGGGGGTAGAATAAGTCTGAACAACAGGCTAAATATACACAGACAATTATATAATAAGTGACTCTGCAAAGGCCTTTTGCAAGAGTTAGCAGATAAAGACAGAACTTAAACTAAACAGGTAATTTTCCTTAATATAGAAGTTGCTATACGCAGTCTATGCTCGCAAGCTTCCCCTAGAGGGCAATTCTATGAAACACAAGTGCAACAGACACTGGCCAGGGGCGGATTTAAACAGTTTCAGAATGCTCCTACAAGATAAAGCCTCTGTTGATAACGTTGGTGTAATCCAAAGAGGGGAGTTAAACTTGGTCAAAGGGGTATGTAGAACACAAATGCTCATGGACCAATCGTCCAGTCAGCGTCAGTCAATCCTGCTAGTGTGACAGTCCGTCACTAGACCTCTCTGTTTAACCACTTGCCCATGGTGTCATAGTCAAAAGACGTCATGACTTTAAAGATGGATATCTCGGTAACGGCAGCAGCTGCTGCCACAACCGAGATATCCATCTTTTCCGTGGGCAGTGCTGTACACGATAATGGCGGTCCCAGCGGCGGATTCGCCGCAAGATCGCCATTATCGGTGGCGGGAGAGGGCCCCCCCCCCTCCCGACGCTCTCCCCGCCGCTTACCGGAGCCGTCGGTAACGGCGGAGGCGATCGGGTCCTCCTGCTGGCTGTGTTGGGATACGAGTGAGGGAAAAATCGCCCCCACCCGTCCCCCACAGCTCTGCTGGGCGGAAGTGACGTCAAAACGTCAGTCCCGCCCAGCGTCTTAAAGAAACATTTTTTTTTTCTGAAATTTGAAAAATGACATTTTTTTTTTTTTTTTTCTTTTTTTGCATTTAAGCCTAAATATGAGATCTGAGGTCTTTTTGACCCCAGATCTCATATTTAAGAGGACCTGTCATGCTTTTTTCTATTACAAGGGATGTTTACATTACTTGTAATAGGAATAAAAAGTGATAATTTTTTTTTTTTAATTTATTTCGATGTATAAAATTATAAACTAATTAAAAATAAATAAGAAAACAAAAAAAAAAAAATGTAAAACGCCCCGTCCCGACGAGCTCGCGCACAGAAGCGAACGCATACGCGAGTAGCGCCCGCATATGAAAACGGTGTTCAAACCACACAAGTGAGGTATCGCCGCGATCGTTAGAGCGAGAGCAATAATTCTAGCCCTAGACCTCCTCTGTATCTCAAAAAATGCAACCTGTAGAATTTTTTAAACGTTGCCTATCGAGATTTTTAAGGGTAAAAGTTTGACGCCATGCCACGAGCGGGCGCAATTTTTAAGTGTGACATGTTGGGTATCATTTTACTCGGCGTAACATTATCTATCACAATATATAAAAAAATTGGGCCAAATTTATTGTTGTCTTATTTTTTTTATTCAAAAAAGTGTTTTTTTTTCAAAAAAAGTGCGCTTGTAAGACCGCTGCGCAAATACGGTGTGACAAAAAGTATTGCAATGACTGCCATTTTATTCTCTAGGGTGTTAGAAAAAAAATATATATAATGTTTGGGGGTTTAAGTAATTTTCTAGAAAAAAAAAAACAGTTTTAGTCTCGTAAACACCGAATCTGAAAAACAAACCCGGTGGGCAAGTGGTTAAAACAACACACAACACGCAGCTTCGTCTGATGTAGTACTGCTAACTTTATAAACTGAAGAATTATGAAGGTTGGGCAGGTGCCCTCTCACCCGAGAAGACTCAGTCAGTCTGAGGCCTTCACGGAAGAAAAACGCGCCAACAGTCACAGCTCCACAACATACGATCTCCGGATCGACAGCTTCCCACTGTTACGTTAGTCAGCTGGTGAGTTCCTCCGGTCTTCTGAAAGCATGAACTGCAGGCACTCAATTTGGTTCCTCTCCGGATGGTTGGTCTCTAGATGGATCCCCCTTCCAGGCTTCAGGCCTAGCTGCTTGGCTGTGGTTGCTCTCCCCTGTTCCGCAGAGGGGAGAACGTAGATCCCAAGAGAGCGAAAATAGCTCCTCCCTTCCTTTAAGTAACCTCCCCCATAAGGCTGTGCGGGGGTGTCATGTGCTCCAGAAAGGCAAAGCATTGTGGGAAATGTAGTCTGTTCCTACAATTGTCAATGGAGTCCGTTTCTCCTGGTACTTTCAGTCCCACAATGCATTGCTGTTACGAAATACAACACATAAGTACGATACCTCTGGAGCAGTGGTGGGGATTCAGGTGGGCATCGCTAACAATAGTCAATGATTGCATGACCCCGCTACAGTAGTATTACATAATATTATATAATATAGTATGATACAACATAATACAAAATAATATAATAAAACAGAAACAACATAATACAAAATAATATAATAAAACAGAAACAAATTATGTTAAGTAAAGGAAAAAAAAAAGGTATCAATTTGAACTACAGAAGGGAGGAGAGGGGAATGGTACATTATAAAGAGAGAGAGTAGGGAAGTGGGAGACAGTCCAGATGGGGGAGATCGGGGATTTGTGGGGGGGGGGGGGGGGGGGGGTTTGGGTTGGATTGAGTTTGTATATATTTATATTGATATTTATATTAATAATTTTATTTTTGAAGTGTAATGTATTAAAATGATAATGATGAGTTAATATGGAAGACTAATAAAGATATTAAAAACAAAAAAAACACACAGCCATTAATGTCTAAACTGCTGGCAACAAACATGAGTACACCCCTAAGTGAAAATGTCCAACTTGGGCCCAAATAGCCACTTTTCCTCCCCGGAGTCATGTGACTCATTAGTGTTACAAGGTCTCAGGTGTGAACGGGGGAGCAGGTGTGTTAAATTTGGTATTATCACTCTCACTCTCTTATACTGATTACTGGAAGTACAACATGGTACCTCATGGCAAAGAATCTGAAAAAAAAATTGTTGCTCTACATAAAGATGGCCTAGGCTATAAGAAGATTACCAAGACCCTGAAACTGAGATTGCAGCATGGTGACCAAGACCATACAGCAGTTTAAGACCACTTTCACATATTCTGACCATCAACCGTAGCATGTCTGCCATCTCTGACCATCTCCCGCAGCATGTCTGCCGTCTCTGACCATCTCCCGCAGCATGTCTGCCGTCTCTGACCATCTCCCGCAGCATGTCTGCCGTCTCTGACCATCTCCCGCAGCATGTCTGCCGTCTCTGACCATCTCCCGCAGCATGTCTGCCGTCTCTGACCATCTCCCGCAGCATGTCTGCCGTCTCTGAGCAGTAACCAAAGTATCACCTGCATACATCCAGGGCTTTTTTTCAGGGGGAACTTGGGGGAACTCAGTTTGGGGGAACTCCTTTGATACCTTTTTACCACAATCACTTGTAAACACAGAAGTCTGGTTTCTGTGTTTACAAGCGATAGCTATGCACTCTGTGTGTAACCCCCCTGAACTCTACACTCTGTATGCAATGTAATCCTGGTATTTAATGCCCCTTTAAGACCCTTCTACTGTTTGTGAAATTTGAATGGGTCGTGGTTGAGTTCCTGCACCTATTTTTTGAGAAAAAAAGCTCTGCATACATCAAATGCTCCATGGTAAGTGAACATATTCTGCCAGTTCCAGACAAAAAGATCTCCTCAGATTAATGTGATATCAATCTGACCATCTGTACATCTTCAAAACACTATGCATGGTGAAGGGCCACATGACTATATAAAAACGTAATCATTTTTAGGAAGGCCACAACACTATGTAACGGTTGGTATGAGGCTCACTCAAATCACTTGTTACCCCAACACTTCATATTCCTGATATGTGGCTGCTGTACAATGTACTTGTATGAGAAAGTCTCCTGTTCTCTTTGAATTGCTTCCTTTGTGTGAAATCGCTGGTGCCCCTGACAGTCCCCCTCTGCTTTCCCATTAAAAACTGACCACAGGTAGGGAGTCCACAGCACTTATATTCCTATTGTAATATAAATAAGGATGACAGGTCCTCTTTATCGAGAGATCTGGGGTCAAAAAAGACCCCAAATCTCTCCTTTACCATTAAAAGCAAGAGATCAAAAAAAAAATCTGACCATTTGCTTTATATAATAAAAAATAAAGTTTTCTTCCATCCTGGACCAGAAGTGACTTCATGACATAGCTCTGGTCCTCCCAGGGCCATAGAGGTGGAGGACAGGATGCCACTGCCTGGAGGGGAGGTCGGGTCCCGGTGGCCCGAGATTTACTGGCAGAACGACAACATTTATGAACGGCCACCAATTTTTTACTGACATTCCCAAAAAAACGACCTAAAATTACTGTTTTTAGTGCAAATATCAATATTTGAACTATAATCACACATCTAATGCTTTTATCAATGTGTTTAACCACTTAAGGACCTTAGGTGTTTTTCAGATTTCGTGTTTGCAAGACTATAACTGTTGTTTTTTTTGCTATAAAAACTTAAACTTT